>CM067509.1:7192277-7509114 GCA_034509495.1 Acestrorhynchus altus | reverse complement strand
TCTGTGTATCCGTGCGTCTGTGTATCCGTGCGTCTGTGTATCCGTGCGTCTGTGTATCCGTGCGTCTGTGCATCTGTATGTGTGTTCGCGTCTGTGTGTCTGTGTATCTGTGCATCTGTGTATCCGTGCGTCTGTGTGTGTGTGTGCGCGTCTGTGTGTCTGTGCGTCTGTGTGTGTGTGCGCGTCTGTGTGTCTGTGTATCCGTGCGTCTGTGTATCCGTGTGTCTGTGCGTCTGTGTATCCGTGCGTCTGTGCGCCTGTGAATCTGTGTGTCTGTGCATCTGTGTGTCTGTAAATCTGTGTGGGTGTGTCTGTGCGTTTGTGTATCCGTGCGTCTGTGTGTGTGTGCGCGTCTGTGTGTTTGTGTATCCGTGCATCTGTGCGTCTGTGTGTGTGTGCGCGTCTGTGTGTCTGTGTATCCGTGCGTCTGTGCGTCTGTGTGTGTGTGTGCGTCTGTGTGTCTGTGTATCCGTGCGTCTGTGCATCTGTAAATCTGTGTGTCTGTGTGTCTGTGCGTCTGTGAATCTGCACATATTATTTAATGTTGTGTGTAACTGTGTTTGTGAGAAACGTGGTTACTGTGCTCCGCTACAGTGCACTGTTATCTTCAAACCATTTACAAGTCAAGCTGCTTTAAAGCTCTGGTTTCCCTCAGGGGAGCCATAAAGTGTTATCTTATCTCATCTTAATCTACAAACGTCCCTGTGTGCGTCCCCCACCGAGGAACATCTATCCTCCAGAGCCATTTCACATCACAACACTTCAATCCTAAAAGCCCCGTAATTACGGCCTTGATCAGTCGCTCCACTTCACACCACAACAATAGAGAATCAGTACTTAAGGAAGGGTGTTTTCAGCACTTCAAAGGTTCTCCTGATCCTCATCTCATCAGATCCAAATGTCCAGCCTCCACTGCTAGGAAAACCTTACCTACTGAAAGGAAGGAAAACCGGTGAACGTGGCCATGGGGTCGTGGGGTTCAAGGGTCACTGATGCTCATGGAGGTCCAACCTCACAACTTACAGGACTTAAAGGATCTGCTGTAATGTTAGTCCTGGTGCAGATACCACAGGACACCTTCAGAGGTCATGTGAAGACCATGCTCAGATGGGTCGGAGCTGTTCTAATGTTCTGGGTGTTTAGTGTGTAAGCTTGATGAAGTAAGGTGTGAAAACTGGACAATCTATTGCTTTAAACCTGAACAGACTGGACCAGAAAGCTGCATGTGGGTCAGAACGCTCTTCGCCCAGTGCTATCACATGTGGGAACCTCCACTCTTTCATGAGGTGACATATTTTTCCAAGCTGCCAAGCTGCTGGTCAAAGGTCAGCGACCCCTGGCCTTTAGTCTTAAGTTTCTGACATCTGTCTGGCCACTCCCCCCATGCCCCCAAATGCCTCTTTGTGCTGCAGTTCAGTGTATCCCCTCCCAGGACCCCCACCCACCTCTACCCCCTCCAGTGACCTAATGTACATGCCAGTCCATTTCCCACCAAATGTTGTGCTAGCAGTGGTCATTTGTGTCCAGTTGGATTTAAAGTGATAGTTTGGTTCTAAAACATTTACACCAGTTCTTTATTCCAGTACAGCTGAGGAACGATCCATATCTGACATGAGCTTCTGGGAGATACTAGGCTGATGTTTGGTGCATTTAAGGGACGCCAGCTTCAGCAACCTACGAGTGAGCAGGATCTACAGGTCCAGCTACGACATCTGTGGGTAAATGTGCTGCAGGATGCCGTACAGAACCCGTAGACCTCCATGACCGACCGTTTCCATGACTCATATCTCTAGAGGTCCTACAGGGTTCTAGATCCTCCTTTCAGTTGCAGAGATTTCCCCAGTGAACTGACCCTTTCAGGTCTGTGGTGTTTCGTTGGGTGAGTGTGGTTCGCCTGGTGGAAAAGCCCGTTCTTCACCTCACAGACCTCCAGTTAGAGCTCATTCTTTCTAATGTGTATGAACCGTATAACGTCAGTGCTGATTGGTGGCTTATAATCTCACACTGCTGAGTCTGGACTGTCGCTTTAACTGACCGCTGTAGGCCGTAATGCTGATTCGTGCAGGTTTGCGTGAGCAGCTGAGTGTGACTGAGGAGCTGGTTGATGTAATATCCTCTCTCTCACTCTCACACACTCTCTCTGCTGCTATAGAGGGGGATGGGCGAGCGTGTGTGTGTGTGTGTGTGCGTCTGTGTGTGTGTGTGTACAGTCTGTGAGCACAGTTTCATTCACACTTCCTCATAGCAGAACACACACACATTCCTCTCCTCCTCTCCCCTTAAACAAGCAGCACTTCTTCCAGGGTTCTTTGGTAAAAGTGGGGGTTCTGTTTAGAACCATAAGCACACACAGAACCAATGTTTGCGAATGTTCAAGTTTTTTACACACTTGAAAATTATGGTTCTTCTACAGGAATGAAAGTGGTTCTATAGGGGCACACAGAGCTCAAAGAACCCTGAACAAAGGGTTCCTTTGTGAAAGTAAGTGAATGAAAGCAGTAAAGCTACAGGAGGAGACGCGTGAGTGCGATTGGCTACGACGTAAAGTGGAGTAAACGTCCTGGAGATACTGCTTTTATAAAACCACGGTAAACGTATATATTTATAACAATATATAATATATAACACACACACACTCTCTCTCTCTCTCCGTCTCACACACACTCTCACTCACACACACACCCAGGGAGGCCTAGTGTGTCTGGGGATGCCCTTCCCCCATGGCACCATATTATCGCCCTGCTCAGTGCTGTCTAGAAAGGTCATGTGACCCTCATCAGTCTGGCGTGGAGGAGGGGCTGAACCTGTTCTTTGTTAGCAGGTCAGCACCAGCTCCACAGCAGGAGGCCAAGGAACCGTAAAGCTGCTACCAGACACGCACTCGGATTCCTCACCGCCCCGCGTGGGGACGGGCTGGTGATCCCACTGACCTTCTGCTCCATCTGTACCGAGCTCAGTACCAACAGTGGCCAATCCAAGCTCACCAAGTCCACACGCACCCCACTCTATTCCACCTTCCTCGGCAGCTCTGCTGACACCGGGGTTCTAAAGGTTCTACCACTGAATCGTTCAACAGAGCGGCTGAATAATTCCACTCAGTTCTATATAGAACCCCTTCGAGTTTTAGTGGTATAAAGTAAGGCACCATAACGGGTTCCCTATCCAAGCAAGAACCACTCTAACAATAGTGGAACCATTCTTGGTACTATAGAGAAATAAGAAGAAACGTTGAACCATGAAAAGAACGTTAGCTGACAGTATTACATAAAAGCCTTCAACCCTAAATAAGAGACTTTCAGCTTTAAACAGAGATGTTACAGTGTTTTTAAGACCTGATGTTGTAAAATACAACGTCCGCTCTGATTGGCTGCTCGATTGATGCTTTGAGCACATTTTAATGGATTGTTTTTTTGAGGAAACAAGCAGAAATGCATAACACACACTAATACAGGTCCCAGCATCTATGGTAATGTAGGTGTCCCCAAACTGAGTGTGTGTGTGTGTGTGTGTGTGTGCGCGCACATTGGGGGGTGACAAAGCAAATCTCACACTGTCATGATGCAAGACCCCGTAACTTCAGCACTCAGAGCTCGGCAGAGTCCCTGCTGCACCGGGTTGGACGTACAGTCCACATCAGCAGGTCTGTCTCTCACACTCACCCAAGTTCAGAGCCCACATTTAAACGATTACAGTAATAATATCAGCTCATGTGGACGAATACTGAGATCTTCAGCAGGACAGTAAACAGCTCCTTAAATACGGGGTTTATTTTCCTTTCTGGAACGGAGAAACTGAGAGTCAGCCTTTAGGACGGATGGAACATTTAAGATATCATATTAAACACTGAAACGTTGATGAAACGAAAATCTACAGTTGGTTCAATGTTGCTATAAAGTTCCTTTGGTGATTGCATGTCATTTTTTCGTGCGTCAGGAGAATCCCGGACGGTACGGGAGAGGTGGGATGTCTGTGTTGTGATCAGCGTTATTTAAATACTGTTATATAATATAGTTGTAATATAAGATAAAAGTTTTTCACCTCGTTTTATATTTTACACCATAAATTGGTGTCTGTATATATATATTTATATATATACTGTTTATATGTCAGTGTGCGTGTGTGTGTGTGTGTGTGTGTGTGTGTGTGTGTGTGTGGGCTCTCAGGACTATGTGTGTGTGTGTATGTGTGTGTGTGTGTGAGAGAGAGAGAGAGAGAGAGAGAGAGAGAGAGTGTGCATTCAGGAATGTGTGTGTGTGTGTGTGTGTGTGTGTGAGAGAGAGAGAGAGAGAGAGAGAGAGAGAGAGAGAGAGTGTGTGCATTCAGGAATGTGTGTGTGTGTGTGTGAGAGAGAGAGAGAGAGAGTGTGTGTGTGTGTGCACTCAGGAATGTGTGTGTGTGTGATGCAGGGCTGTAATGATGTCAGTGTGTTATTTACTCTCTCAGTGTGAATGACTGAGCAGAGCTGGGGGGGGTTAAAGCAGTCGGAGTGACCGGACAGGCGCAACAGCAGAGCCGCCAGCAGGGGGGGCAGGATCCAGTCAGGGTTGCGTCACACCCCTACTTACACCCCCACCCCCACCCTGTCTCTCTCTCTCTCTCTCTCACTCGATTTTCAATTTCATCTCTCTCTGTATGTCTGTCTCTTCCTGTAATTGAAGTCTGTATTGTGTATATTAATCATACACTCACACATACAGAGACAGAGAGACACACGGAGAGAGAGAGAGAGAGTGTGTGTGTGTGAGAGAGAGAGAGAGAGAAAGAGAGCGCGATAGAGAATAATCTGCACTCTCTCCAGGTCACTCATTTGCTCATGGCTGGTCATGTCTGTTTAGGCCCCGCCCCTTCCTCCTCCTCCCCTCGTGAACGCGCTCCGCTCTGCGCGCGACCAGCGAGTGAAGGAGAGCAGAACATTCGCGCCGTTTCTTTATTTTTCTTTCTTTAGTCGCTGCAACAAAGAAACAAACAGAGTAACAACAACATCAACAACTGGATAAACTGGATAAACAGGATGGGCGGAAACGAGCGGTAAACAACAACCGGAGCTCAGACTGACGGTATATACCCTCATTATATACACTCACTATATACACTCACTATATACACTCATTATATACACTCACTATATACCCTCATTATATACCCTCACTATATACCCTCATTATATACCCTCATTATATACACTCACTATATACACTCAGTATATACCCTCATTATATACACTCATTATATACCCACATTATATACACTCACTATATACACTCACTATATACCCTCATTATATACACTCACTATATACCCTCATTATATACCCTCACTATATACACTCAGTATATATCCTCATTATATACACTCATTATATACCCACATTATATACACTCACTATATACCCTCATTATATACCCACATTATATACACTCACTATATACCCTCATTATATACACTCACCATATACCCTCATTATATACACTCACTACATACCCTCATATACACTCACTATATACCCTCATTATGTACACTCACTATATACCCTCATTATGTACACTCATTATATACCCTAATTATGTACACTCACTATATACAATCACTATATACACTCATTTTATACCCTCATTATATACACTCACTATATATTCTCATTACATACACTCACTATATACCCTCACATACACTCACCCTCATTATATACCCTCATTATATACACTCACTATATACACTCACTATATACACACTGATTCTCTCCGTCTCTGTAGCTCTCTCTGGTTATGTCTCTGTCTCCCTCTCTCTGTCTGTCTCTCACCTCTCTGTCTGTCTCTCATTCTGTGTGTCTCTGTTTCTCTCTCTGTTTCTCTGTCTCCTCTGTCTCTGTCTCTCTCTCATGGTATTGTGTAGGACCAATCACAGTCAGAGGGAGGAGTCCTGTAAGAGATGAGGTGGTTATGAGGATCAGTTATAATCAAATAAGGAGGTTCAGCGGCTGGAGCACACCACACTGTACACCTGCCATTAGACGTTTACCGATTAACAGAACACCAAACTCACCTCGGACTTCACCTCCTGGTCAGATGATGGTCTCACCGTCTGCTTTTCATCTGAGCTTTAAAGTTTCTGCACACAACCCCACCAGCCAGCTTGCACAGATCTGTCGTAGCTGTGGCCTTGTGGAGCACCCACGGTTTTATCCAGGCAGAAGGTCTTGTGGTGGCCGCTCCAAAGCTGGCTTGCCTTCACAGGCTGGTGGTTGACGTTTCTGATGGGAAGGCTGTTCTCCTCGCCCCATTCTCACGGGCCGGGAGCCAGCTGGCATGCAGCTCGGAGCCTTTGTAACATAAGCGCCCATTTTCTGAGCTGTTTGGACCCTAGGAAGCTGTAGTGGTTGCTGGTCTCATTGTGTCTGTCTGGTGTTTTTTTAATGTTCTGAGTTCATGTTGTTACTAATAAGACGGGAGGGTCAGTAAATACATTGATTATGAAGGGACGTTACCTTGAGATGGCTTGGGAACGCCCACACCTGTATAAGTTATGAGGTGTTGTGACTGAGGTTCAACGCTGGCTAGCGTGCATGGTAGTGGGTGCCAGGTGGACATTCCAGTTCCGAAGTTCCAAAGGCATTTAACATTCCTCAATCCACAGTGTCACATGTGAACAGTGGATACGTCAAAAAAGACATTACCACCCACAGTGGACAGTGCAGTGGCTGCCCATGGCTGCTCAATGATGGTGACTGGTGGCGTCCGGTTACAGTTGGCCGTGTAAACAGATGAGCTGTTCTGGTAGAAATAGTTCCAGTACATTCTTCAGCTTTCATGGGATGTGGGAGCAGAAGACCCACCTCTTAACACGGCCGCACCGGATACAGCACCTCTCCTGGGTTCGTGACATTGCTAACTGGACCCTAAATGACCGGCAACATGCAGCCTGGTCCGAAGTGTCACGGTGCTGGTCTCAAGGTATTAGGTCGGGTCCAGTGGTCAGCCAAAACAGGTCGTTGATTCGCTGTTTGGTGACCAATCTGCAGCCCTTTGTGGACTTCATAGGTTTGTGGATCAAGGAATGTTAAACATCTGCACATCTTCAGAAATGTAATGTCTCGTCCAGCTGCTCCCGCTATCTCGCCTCGCACCAACTCACTGGCCGGGGTTTCAGCCTCACGCACAAGATCCAGCTCACAGTTTATACAGGTGTGGGCGTTCCCGAGCATCCCCTGAGGTAACGCCCCTTCATAACTAATTTACATACTGATATCACATGACGTGGCCATCAGTCAGCTTACTGTTGGTAGAGCTCTACGGAAAGATGACACGATAAATAATACTCATGATCACATGAGTGGGGCTCCGAGTGGCTCAGCGGAGCTCACTGCTCCCACTCATCCATCATCTGAAGATCGCAGGTTCAAGTCCCAGGTCGTGCTGCTTGCCATCGGCAGCCGGAGTCCGAGAGAGCAAAATCGGTCTGGGGGTGGATAGATGGCGCTCTCTCCTCAAATCGCGCCCAGTGCCCTGCTGGTTTTTCGCCACTGAGTTCGAAAAGAGGCATTGGTTGACGTCACATGTTGTAGTGTCAGAAGCCTCGTATGTGATGTGGGAGAACTGGTGGAGAACTGGGTGAAAGAACACATCATTACTGGGTTTCCATATTTGGCTGTAGAGCGTAATCAGCAGGCTGTCCTGCACGTCTATCAGATTTTATGAATCAGGGTGTATTATGACCTTCAGTCATGTGGTAGCAGTGCAGCAGATGTTTGATAATGAGGAAGTTATGAAGCAGAACTTTCTGGAATTCGAGTCAGCAGTCTTCACCCTTCACCGCGCTGCCTAATTTAGTTTCTGTTTGTCGCGCTGCTGCGCCACCGCCGCCGCCGTCACTAAATAACGGTCTGTGACCAGCCTATGACCTGATCAGCTTCTGCACAGGACACTTTATTAGAAATGCCGATTTTTACAGCTGTAAACGGGTAAAGCTGTCTCTCCAGCTGGTCCTTTAGTTTGGATCCAGAAGGTGCAGATGATCCAGGTGTAAACGACCAAAAACATTATGGTTTCTTCTCAATTAGAGGGTAACTGTCTCCACTGTCCAGGGAAGACTTTCTACTAGATTCTGATGCATTGCTGTGAGGATTTGATGACATTCAGCATCCACAAGAGCTTTAGTGAGGTCTGGATGAACCCCACCTAATCTCCAAATCTCCACCTCATCTCAAAGTGCTGGATGGAGCTCCATCATTCCAGAGAACACAGTTCCACTGCTCCACAGCTCAATGCTGGGGGTCTTCATACCCTCTAGTCCACACCTGCTATTAGACATGGAGACAGTTGAGTTATGTTTGTTTATCTGCTCCAGAGAGTCCTATTCTTTTGGCAGTTCTTCTCTACAGGGACTTGAGAAGCTGTGTGTGCATTTGCACATCTGTGTCAGCAATGGGTGCAGTTTAAAGTAGCTGAATGCTGAATTAGAAGGGGTGAAGTGTAGCAGACTAGGTTAATGGGAGAGAGAGAGGCAGAGAGACAGAGAGAGAGAGAGAGAGAGAGAGAGACACACACACAGAGACAGACAGAGAGAGAGAGAGACAGACAGAGAGAGAGAGACAGACAGAGAGAGATGCGCTGCAGGCTCAGTTGAGTGTCTTTGTGTCAGTAATGTCTCCTGCAGAAATAAGGACGCTGATGTGTCCTACTTTTATAGCAGTGTAGAAGAAAATCTTACTGGGGGATTAAACTGGACCCCCCCCCCCAAACACACACACACACACACACTTCACCAGTTGTGGTCGGGTCAGTGCTATACAGTGGTCGGGTCAGTGCTGTACAGTGGTCGGGTCAGTGCAGTGGTCGGGTCAGTGCTGTATATTGGTCGGGTCAGTGCTGTACAGTGGTCGGGTCAGTGCTGTACAGTGGTCTGGTCAGTGTAGTGATTGGGTCAGTGCAGTGATTGGGTCAGTGTAGTGGTCGGGTCAGTGCTGTACAGTGGTCGAGTCAGTGCAGTGATTGGGTCAGTGCTGTGGTCGGGTCAGTGCTGTACAGTGATTGGGTCAGTGTAGTGGTCGGGTCAGTGCTGTACAGTGGTCGGGTCAGTGCAGTGATTGGGTCAGTGCTGTGGTCGGTTCAGTGCTGTACAGTGATTGGGTCAGTGTAGTGGTCGGGTCAGTGCAGTGATTGGGTCAGTGTAGTGGTCGGGTCAGTGCTGTACAGTGGTCGGGTCAGTGCAGTGATTGGGTCAGTGCTGTGGTCGGGTCAGTGCTGTACAGTGGTCGGGTCAGTGCAGTGATTGGGTCAGTGTAGTGGTCGGGTCAGTGCTGTACAGTGGTTGGGTCAGTGCTGTACAGTGGTCGGGTCAGTGCAGTGATTGGGTCAGTGCAGTGATTGGGTCAGTGCTGTGGTCGGGTCAGTGCTGTACAGTGGTCGGGTCAGTGAAGTGGTCGGGTCAGTGCTGTACAGTGATTGTTTTTGAACTGCCTGTTCCTCTGTGGTCTCTGTGTTACAGAAAAATGTGAGAATGTGGTGTGTGAGAGAGAGAGAGAGAGAGAGTGCGTGTGTGTGTGTGTGTGTGTGTGTGTGTGTGTGTGTGTGTGTGTGTTTGGTGGGGTTTATGGTGAGATGGGACTTCAAAGTGCCACTTGCAGCTGTTGATAAGACATTCGGGATCTGTGTCGCCATGGCAACGTTGTTATTTTTGAAGTGTGTGTTTGTGCTAGAGTGTGTGAACTGGACTGTAAATCATCTCACAGCTCTCTCTCTCTCTCTCTCACACACACACACACACACACACACACACACACACACACACACACACACACACACACAGNCACACACACACACACACACACACACACACACACACACACACACACACGAAACAGTTCAGAAGTGAAAAGATGAATTCAGAGCAGGATTGGTTTTGAGATTTGGTTTGAAACGCTCTGTTCTAGATAAACCCTGCCTGATGTTCTACTGACTTCTAGGAAGATTCTGGATCATCATGAACATCCCATATAACGCTGAAGACGGATTGATTTTACACCAAACCCCCTCTAAATGGTTCTTTACCTGGATAAGCACTTCTCCTGAATGGAGAACCTGCTGGATATCATTCGCATTAAGAGTTTCCTGGATGTTGTTTTGGATGCTGATGCTCTTTAATGTGAGGTTCCGCCTGGAACCCGAGAGAGGGTTTGTACAGAAGGTCGAGGTGTGGGAGGTGTTATTTCACCCCAACAGTGGTCAGCGTCTCAGGTCCATTTAGAGGTTCTTTAAGAAACCAAAAGTGGTTCTTCTATAACAACAAACCCTTGATTTTTAGGGTTTACTACACTGTATGGACAAAAGTATTGGGACACCTGCTCATTCCCTGTTTCTTCATAAATCAAGGGGATTAAAGAGTTGATCCTGCTTTTGTTGGAGTTTCTGTCTCTACTGTCCAGAGAAGGTTTTATACTACATTCATAAGCATTGCTGTGAGGATTTGGTTGCATTCAGCAACAAGAGCATAGTGAGTTAGTCAGGTCAGGATGTTGGATGATCACCACCCCACCTCATTCCAGACTCTCCAGCTCATCCCAAAAGTACTGGATGGAGCTTTATGGGGTATAAAGCTCCAGACCTGGTATTAGACATGGTGCCAGTAGGATCATATTTGTTTATCTGCTCCAGAAAGTCAAACTGTGTGTGCATTTGCACATTTGTGTCAGTGACAGTCAGTGACTGCAACTTAAAGTAGCTGAAAATACTGTCCATAAGTATTTGGACACACAGTGTATTTCAGGAATCAGTTCTGAAATGTGATATTTGCAGTAACGACCTGCTGTTTATTTGAGCAGTGTGGCCTTCAGGCTCCCGTGCAGGCACACACTTGCACACACTTGCACACACTAACACACACTTTAACGCAGGTGTGTGAAACAAAGGGTTCACCTGCAGCTTCTAGGATCAAAGATTTATAGCAGTAAGAGCCACACAAACAGAACCTCTCCTTACATACGGGCTGCAATCTGATACCGCCTCACTACTGTCTGAGGAAGAAAACAACTGGGGTACCTTTACCATCTGTGGATCAGCACCTACCTGTTGAGGCATGGACTCCACAAGACCTCTGAAGGTGTCCTGTGGTCTCTGCACCAACACTAATGTTACAGCAGACTGTGGTGGCTTCATGACTCTGTCGCTTGTCTTTCTTTGGGGCACTTTTGGTTGGTACTGACCACTGCATACCTGGAACACCCCACAAGACCTGCCTGATGTTCTGGAGATGTTCTGACCCAGTCGTCTAGAACATCACTGCAATGGTGTTGTACCAGACTGTCATGGAGTCTCTCAGAATGTCAGCAGTTCATCTTCAGTGACGAGTCCCTTTCTTGTCTCAGAGGAGATGACCAACAAAGACAACCTTTGGTCTTCATTACAGACACTTTAACACACCAACATTACGTTATTGAGGTTCTGCAACCAGTGGTTCTACCTTTTCTGAACACACACTCCGGTGCTCTATTCCAACAGGACGACGCTCGTCCACACACTGCTGCCGTCTCAGGATCTCGTCTTGAAGACACAGATACTACGCCGTGGTCAGTCTCATCTCCAGACCTGTCCCTGATTGAAAATGTGTGGGACGCTATTGGACGCTCTATCAACACTCCGCCCCTACCACACCATCTGCAGAACTGAGTGAGAACATTCAAGCTGCATGGGATGGATCATCACAGGACACCATTAGGAACCTCTACAACTCCATGCAGAGACGTCTGACATGTTGCATTAAACCCGACGCCGTCCTGAGAGACATTATTATACACAGTATATCTGGAAAGTGTACAGTTTGTTACAGCTTTATTCCAAAATGGATTCAATTCATTTTTCCCTCTAAATTCTACAGTCAAAACCCCATTTTTAGACATCTTCAGAGATGTTCAATGAGGTTCAAGTCTGGGCTCTGGCTGGGCCACTCAAGAACATTCACAGAGTTGTCCTGAAGCCACTCCTTCATTATCTTGGCTGTGTGCTTAGAATCGTTGTCCTGTTGGAAAAAAAATGTTCATCCCAGTCTGAGATCCAGCAGTGACCTCTCTGAATAAAGCCCTGTGACCACGATCCCTCAGTTTGGCCGGTCAGATCTATGAAGAGTCCTGGTGGTTCTAAACTTCTTCCATTTACAGATGATGGAGCCACTGTGCTGATTGAGATCTTCAATGCAGCAGAAATGTTTCTGTACCTTCTCCAGATCTGTGTCTCCATTCAGTCCTGTCTCAGGGGTCTACACACAGTTCCTTAGACTTCATGTATTGGTTTGTCTCTGACCTGCACTGTCTACTATGAGACCTTATAGAAACAGGTGTGTCTTTACACATCATGTCCAATCAAGCTGTAGAAACATCTGAAGGATGATCAGTGGAAACAAGTTGCACCTGAGCTCAGTTTTGAATGTCACAGCATTTTTATTTTTTTTTAATTTTAATAAAGTTCATAACGATCATTTCTCTCTTTGTGGGAAAGTGAATGCAATCTGAAATAAGGCTGTAACATAACAACGTGCACAAAGTGACGCACTGTGAGTACTTTTCGGACACTCTGTATGTGTACTTTGCAGAACCATTTTTCTCGTATGGCATTTTGCTCTCAATAGAGCTCTTCAAGGATAAGAGCTGCGAGCTGCTTTCTCTATTCACCAACAGAGGAGCAAGTCTAGGCCTAATCCATGTCCGGGAAACCACCCTCAGTTGTGTTGTGGTGTGTAAACGTTTTTGTTGAGATGTTTTTACAAGGTACATGAAAAGGTGTAAAACAGAAGACCGCGTTCTCGTCTCTCGGGCCGATCTGGAAGCACACGGTGATCAAAGCGCTCCTCTGACTGACTGCCGCGGCTATTGTGCTGGAGATTCTGATATTTGGTTTGAAGTGAGGGGAGAAGAAAGCAGGGCAGGTAGACCTCTGAACAAAGCTGTGTTTGGACTCCCTCATTGAATCCTTCCCTGAGGACATGACTCAACTGGCTCCAGGCTTCAGAGCTGACGGCCTTGACGTTCCTTCTGTTCTCCTGCGCTGCTTCTGTGAGTGTCGGAACATGAGGATCTCCGGTTTGAAGCTGTGGGCAGCTCTGCTCTGATGGTGGAAATGTGGATTTCTTATTCTCATGACTGAGGTTTGGTATATTACGGTTGTCAAATCAGAGAGGGACAAAAAGACTAAAAATGGGGGGACATTTTCACAATTCACACTGTAGATCATCTGCTGACTCCATTCCTCTCTCTGCCAATTCAAGGAATCGAGGGGAACTGGGTGTTACGCCCAAGTGGACGATATTGAGGAACTGATTGGACCAACCGTACGCTTCACATTTGCATAAAGACACGGCCAACCAGCAACTATTCTCACAGACTTACGGTGATTTAAAGGGTCATTAGAACTGTGTATAACAGGTTCTCCCGCACTGAGAACCTTTCACATACTTAAATAGATCTTTGGATTATAAATGACAACTTGGCTCCTGAAAAAAGTTATTTTGCTGCCTGGTTGAATTATTACACTTAAACTGATTTTAAACCATGTTTTACGGCAGTTCACCCCCAAAATGTCCTTGAGGTCATACGTCAAGTGCGTAAACACACTGTGATAATAAGAATCAGTGTAGAAATGCTTCCATCCAACTTCCAAATTATCTGAATAATGACATGATCTAAGGCCTTTTTCTGGGAATGACCCACATATGACCAACTGAACCCCCCCATAGAACCCGGTTTTAAGGGTGTGGGCTTGTGAACCTTAGTCTCACAGAGTATTCTCTACTGAAGCCCCTCCGTGGCCCGGCCTCGTCTTTATATGTGTCCAGCCGGCGTAACTCATAGAGAGATAAAAGGTCTCCCAATGGGTTTATTAAGGAGTCTGCAGGCTCTCTGCTCCAGGAATGTATCCCTGAAGATACATATTTTACATTCACACACAGAATATTATTCCAAGAAAACCCAAATGCCCCAGTCCGATGAATTCCAGATGCCTCCGAACTTCTGACGGCGGCCAAGTGATGCGTGCAATGTCCTTGGGAAGTGTCGGATAAAACAATACACATAAAGGCGTAAATGATGTGTACATCTGTCCTCTATAGGACTTTTGATTGGTCTGTATTCATGGGGGCGACTGTGTGTCCACGTTTAAAGTCGACCGGTTTCCTCCCGATCAGCAGTGTTCGGTCTGCAGAGTTAGGCTTGGTGTTTGTTGAGCTTGGCCAGTGTGGCTTTACGATAAATGGAAGCTCATACCTCACCACTTACCCAGCAGACACCACACGTCGGTTTGACTTCAGAAAGGCGTTAGACTCTAATGTCGGACAGACGTTGAATTTGAACTGAATCAGAATCAATTTGTTGTGAAACATGTCTGTAGGAAAACCACATTGGGATGACATGAAGCTCCAGCATTAGATAGACTTAGAATGGTGGTTGCTTAACATCATGGCTTAAAACCAACCAACATCGAACATCATCAGAACTTCACCTTTTTAAAGTTGAGCATATATTGGCTTTTGGTCACCACGTCTCACAGTTAAACGTTTGACGTCTGAAAGTCTCGAATGTTGGATAGACGCTGGATTTTATTTGATAAAGAAGGCTCTGAGTGGCTCAGCGGTTGCAGGTTCGGATCCTGGGTCATGCTGTTTGCCATCTGCAGCCGGAGTCAGGGGGAGAGCGAAACTGGCCTCTCAGGGTAGGCAGATGGCGCTCTGTCCCCACTTCACACTCAATAGGTGGCTGCCTATTCTTGATAGGCAGCCGCTTATAAAAGTCCCGTATCCATCAAACACCACAACTGCGATTGTCTATGGATCTTGGCGGTCAGGTAGGTAACGTCATGCCTAATCATACACTTGCCTCTGCAATGACCCATTTCCACTGCTTGGTATCTACACGACTCTATTCATCTCTACTCTGCCTTTTGCTTTTCCGTGGTATCTAGTACCTGGGACCGGGCACTATTTAATTACCAGCTCACTCATGGTTCCATGTAGGTACTAAAATGTGATGTACACTTTGCAAGGCTACAGCAGCGATCATATCTTGTTTATTCAGACTTCGTGACAGCGCATACAATTACGCAGTGGTCTTCTGAAGAGGTACAAACAGTCGTACGTGTTTCGCAACCTCACCAGCTACATTTCGGGGGTGATAGCTGTGGGGTCGAGTAGTGTAGTGGAAAAGCACCATAACAGATGGAATGGAGCGGACGACTGCCTTCATGTCTTCATCCTGTAAGCTAATGTGTGATGGGGGTGACTGTTACACGCACATGTTAAGCATTTGTCTTTAATGTAAGTTTCCATGTTGCCTTCAGTGGAGCGTGCGCCATGTAGACGCTCTATATGTTGCTAATTAGCGTTATTTGTATTTACATGCATAAACAGGGGTTGCCCTTGGAGACGCGGGGCTATTAATGCATAATCAGAACAAGAACGTGTCGTTCTGAAGCCTCCTGTTCCACCTTTTGACCAGATAAACACCTTTCCCAACCATTGGGGTGTCCTTCGGGGTGTGGGAAGATGTTGGGACCGCACACTGTTCCCTGTTGGCTGAGCTCCCCAACACATGGCTGTAATAATCCGACAAATTAAGCCATTAGACGAGGGTTTAAGGAACACAGACATCCGTGTTTAAACGGTCTTTAAGAGTGATCAGGGAGCGAACTCACTGTTAAAGAGGAAGCCCACCTGGGACGTGGCCTTCACAGGGAACGCGAAGCGCACCTATGTGACCTCGAGGGTCACGTTCGCCAGGCGACCCATCCTCTCGACCACACACGCTTCGGAGCCAGCCGCAAAACCGACTCGCTGTGTGTGGTCAGCGGGGGCAACCTTTTCACAAAAATATGAGTTTAGCTTGGCAGCAGCTTCCACTCAGCCAGAGGAACTGCATCAGCCTGACTCCCCGTTTCATTACAGAGGTACGAGCTGAAATGTTTGGCCCAGACGCAGTCTGGCCCACGGCTAGGCGGCGGCTTCCTGGGCCAGAACCCCTGGCTGTTCAAGTCCCAGTTTCTGTCCTGCTCTGTTTAAGAGGTATACCCATAAAGCCTCATTAGGCAGGAACGCTGCATGGCTTCTGCTGCTGCTCCAGTGGCCAGACAAGCTCTTCACGAGCTGAGAGAAAGTGAAGTCAGAGTGGGATTATAATAAAGCCCTCCAGGGAACTTCCCAATTAAACCCTCACTCTCTGTTACCTTCCTTCACAGCGACCAGCTTGAACGTTGTTCTACATCTCGCAGAATTCCAGAGAAAAACAGCAGTGAAGGTTTGCAAAGTCCAGCTTCTGTCCAGACGACCCAAACAAGAGTGGTTCCACGGGTTTGGTGCCGAGCGGTCATGGTAATTTCTCAACCATTTCTCAATTTCTACACACCAGAACCAGCAAGCAGCTGGTTCAGAGGGTCTAAGCTGGTCTTTGATGGTCAAAAGGCTGCTCAAAAGTCAAAAGGCTGTGTGGTCAAAAGGCTGCTCATCCAGTTGATTACACTGGTTAACCAGTTTATCTCTTGACCAACACTGTGTTTTCATTTGAGATGGATGGATTTACTGGTCTACCAGCATGACCAGCGTGACCAAGCTAGTTATAATACTGGTCATACAGGTTGACTAGTTTGGTGGTTGGTCATGGTGGTCAAAAAGCATGGCTATGATAGTCCTGCAGGTCATGTGGTCAATCGCTTTGGATGTGCTGGTCATGGTGGTCAACTAGAATGGTCACCGTGGTCATTTACATCCACACACGTCAACCACCTGATCTTTAACCAAGCTGACCATCCTTTTGAACAGTTTTCCTTTAATCTAACTGGGGCTGGACCAGTCTGACCATCACAGCCCAGCAGATATGTATGCAGTGACCATCTGAGCCCGGTGGAGGAGGAGAGCAGTCCGGTTACTGACCACAGATCAATATTACCTGAGAAGGGGGCGGGACATCCCGAGCCCCGCCCCGCCCCCGCCGCCGTGGACCCGCCCCCCATGCGCGCGTGCCGGGACGGTTCGAACTTCGCCGTCAGTTTGCGCGGAGCTGCGCGAGCGGAGCGGAGAGATGAGCAGCGCGTGCAGGCTGGCCGCGTGCGTGTGGATTACCGCGGCGCTGTGGGGCACGGAGGGGGGCGCGGCGGCGGCGGGGGGCACGGGGGGCACGGGGGGCAGTGTGACCCGCGCGCGCTGCGCCTCGCGCTGCCTCAGCCTGCACATCACCCGCATCTTTAAGCAGTTCCAGGTACATCATCACTGTCCTCTGCTGTCTCAGGAGAACCTCAGCCAGAGCTTCTGAGAGCTGCACCACAACCACTTTGGGTCCCCAAAAGAACCCTCTGATCTCCAGCAATGAAGAGCAGGGTTCTGCAGGGAACCTGAAGTGGTCTGTGCGGTACTGAGGTTCTGTTTGAGTGACCAACAATCCCACCAACTAACCAACTGTCTGTCCATCTGTCTGTCTGACTGTCTCTATCTATCTAAGTGTCTGTCTATCAGTCCATCCATCCATCCTTCCATGGAAAATAATTCTGGCATTGTTAAGAGTGTATGTGTAGGTATGTTGCAGTTTTTCAGATTTTTTCCTCTCAAATAGGTTCTCGTCCTGTGTTCTGGAAACTATGGCTGGTGGTTTCTCATGAAGTTGCTTCAGAGAACACCAGGATGATGTAAAAGTGCATGAAGATTCTACTAATAAATGTAAAGCAGTTTCATTTCTCTGTTCTGAGTTCTTCACTGCTGAGGAGAGCAGGGAAACTGAGGAGATGTTCAGGAGATGAGTGGTTGTGCTGATCTCTGTCTTTTATAAAGTATAAACCCGTGTGAGCGTGATGGTCACGTTTAGAGAGGAACCTACAGTGGAGTTTACAGAGAAGGTTGTGGCAGCGATGGTGACCAACATGGTGTCAGTTACGCCTAATTACGATTGAAGTGCTGTGCAGATGTTTTGTTGTCAGCAGTCTGTGTTCACACCGGCTAAGGGCAGTGAAGGAATTAGCCCTCTTGTCCTTTGACTGATGGGGTCCGTCAGGTCCGAAGCTGTTTTTTACACCTCACTTCACACACTGTTCTTTCGCTGGACATCAGTGAAAGCCACTGCAATAGAGCTGTACTGCTCTTTGGGTCCTTTTGGCATCTCTTTGTCAGGTTTGAAGCGGTCAGAGGGGGTTCTGGGTGGCTTTCTTTGACTACAAAGTGTTGATCTGAATGTGATGGACACCCACAGCTCATTAAGAAGAAGTTGAGAAGTTTGAGATGAGCTCATTGGGAGTGGGCTTTTATTTACTATCCACACGTTTCCTGAGCTGTATATGAATGATGATGATGATGATGATGATGAGTATCTAACTAATACAGCTTTCTTTAGGGACTATTTTTACCGTGTTACGCCCTGCGGTCCTGAAGGTATCCCTCCACCAGTTTAATCTTTGATCTGATTGTTGTTCGTGTAAACAGCACACCGAGTAAAGCCTTAGATCCTCATGTGTACAGCTCAGTCTTCCTGAAGACTTGCAGATGTCCCTAATCAGTGGACAAGCATTCAGCAACTCCAAACTCCACCTTCATCCCACCCCACTCATGATTGGCTGGCGGCAGAGGAGGAGTCTTGTCTGACTCATGTAAACCTGGACTTTTCTGTTTATCTGATTGTACAGCTGCATATACAGATGTTGATCAGGTGACTGACGAGTCGGATAATTGAACGCGTATAAAATACCTGCTGATGATATTCGTGATATGAAAGTACACTGTGGATCACAATAGCTTTTTTAATCCTGCCTTACTGCCCACCCCAGTACACCAGTATAAACTGGTCACTACTGGTTAATAAAGCCTGAATAACAAAGCTGTGGATCAATGTTAATGGTCTGCTATAATAATCTGATCCTGGAAGAAATTCCTCATGAAATCCCAGTTTTATCCCAGAAAAACATGCATTTGAAACTCCTGACAGCTCATTGTTTCCTTCCTCGGCTGTGGAGGAAGTGCAGATCGGAGCGGAGATGCACGGGGAGCTTGATAAGGAGCTGGTTGAGTGAGCTGAGAAGCTCCAGGAATAGAAAGCAATTGTTACTGGTGCTCTGCAGAGACCGGTCTGGAGGATCTGTGGGCTTGCAGCTCTTTCATGTGGAAATTGGAGGTCTCGTCAGCTGCAAAAACATACAGCCACCTCCCGGCCTGACCTCCCCCCCACCAGTTCAGCCACCAAATGCCAATGTCACCCTCCTCAGAGGAACCTTTCTGCCTTTGAGAAGCCACGGTGGTGGGGTCACCTTCCGTCTAAACAGGGCCTTCTCCCCCACTGAGAGGCTTTAACGGGTCGCTGGCGTGACGGCGGGCGATCCTGCCTCCTGTAAGGGATATTATTACAGCTACCTTCCTGCGTTCACAGGCCGGGGTACAGAGAGACCTGTGCCCGGTGTAGGGTGGAGAAAAGTGGAGAAGATGAGTGTGATGAGTGGAGAAGAGGAGCAGTGTAGTAGAATCTCCGCAGCTTTACAGAGGAACCTTTGATTTGATATTACAGGACTTTGCTGAACACTGTTTAAATCACTGCTGGCTGATTGTTCCAGAAATGCCTACGTTTATTTTTACCCCGATCCAGTCTGAGGACAATAAAGCTGACCGTCAGCCAGTCTAATCCCATCCGATCTTTGTGTTTGTAGGAAAAATACAGCCTCACAACTGCGATTCATTTTACAGAGCAGTTTATATGACCAGACACTCTGTACAGTAGTGACTTTTAAACCACTGTCTGACTGAATCCAGACTGACTGACCTCCCTGACCGCTCAGCTGCCAGCTCCTTAAAATACAGCAGTCTGATCACTGTGTGTGTGTGTGTGTGTGTGTTTACAGTATGGTAAATGTGCATATAGTGCTCAATAATACATAGTTTTGAATGGTTTATTATCTGAAATAATTCATAATATAACATTTTTAAATATCCTAAACAAATTAAACTTAAGTACAATATAACCACATACCGGCCAATTTACGTAAACATAGTGATATTAGGGTCAGCAAAAATAATTGTACAATACAATAAATCGATAATGTAATTATCGTGACAGGCCTGTGAGCGCGTTCTCCTGCTGAGCATTTCAACAGTGAAGATGGGGTGGGAGCAGGCTGGGGCACTAACTGTGGATCTCAGTAATATAGATAATAATCTGTGAATAATAATAATAATAATAATAATAATAATAATAATAATAATAATAATATAATAATCTGTTAATAATAATAATAATAATAATAATAAAATAATCTGTTATTAATAATAATAATAATAAAAATAAAAAAATAATCTGTTAATAATAATAATAATATAATAATAATAATATAATAATAATAATAATATAACAATAATAATAATAATATAATCTGTTAATAATAATAATAATAATAATAATATAATCTGTTAATAAGAATAATAATAATAATAATATAATCTGTTAATAATAATAATAATAATAACAATATAATCTGTTAATAATAATAATAATAATAATAATAATATAATATAATAATAATATAATAATAATAATAATAATAATATAATAATAATAATAATAATAATAATAATATAATCATTAGAGAGCTGCAGTCTTGGCGGAAGTTCACTGATTCAGTAAACTGCACTGGTTCTTTTAGATGTTCTTCATGCTGATCCTTTAATTACGATGTTTCTGTGATATAATTTAAGTTGTACTCTTATTATATATCGTTCAGCCCTAAGTGGGAGTGTAGATTCCCAATTAAATTTAATGGAGTACAATATCTGTATCGTTGCATAAGCACATCCAAACTGGGTGGCTTTGATGGACATAAAAATACACGGCAGAAAATAGAGAAGAATTTTATGGGACAGTTTCTGAAACACAGTCAACAGAAGCACAGATGCTTCATGATGAACCCTAAAATAGTTCCGTTCTGCACACATGACCTGCTCTGGTACCTTCTGAGAAGCTCCTCTCTGGGCCAAGCTGAGAACCGTATCTGGATTGGGGTTCAGCTTGGGTTAAAGTGGACGTGCGTGCACCAGAAATGACGCTGTTCAGGTTCCGTCTCGGTACATGGTGCCCCCAAATTTTTTCATTCAAAATGCAAATTCAGGGGTATTTCTTTAACTGCCACCTGTCCCTCCAGAGGGCAACAGCGATCACAATGGGAGCACCATGTATAAATGCCTACAGCGGTCACACAGGCATGACTCTTGATCGAAACTGTAACTGCTCCTTTAAAAGCTGATATTCAGATCAGCCTCGATTCTGATCCACTGGACCAAACAATCAGGATGGACATGGACGGACGCAGAGTGTCTGTAGTTTGTTGTTGTGCCCATATCAGGACCTCACCCTGCAGTAAACACACACCTTCCCAACTCCGTCAACAGGAGATACTCAAACTGCCGTCTAAACCTCCTTAAAGCTCTTAACTCCACACTGGACGCTGAGGAGTTTGAGTGAGGGTCAGTCTTACAGAGCTGAGTGTCTTTTTGATCTTAGTAAAGGACGTAGTCTGGAGACCACACTATGTAAATGTTTGGGGACTGATTTAATCCCAGTAATGCTTTTGGTTCCCTGTCTGGACTTCACTGGACTCACACACTATGTGGACGTTCACTGTTTCTCCTGAAATCAAAGGGGTTAAAGAGTTGATCCTGCTTTTGTCTCTGCTGTGCAGTGAAGACTTTCTAATAGATTCTGGTTCATTGCTGTGAGAATTTGATTGCATTCACTGACAACAGTGTGAGTTAGTGAGGTCAAGATGTTGGATGATCACCCCACCTCATCCCTTTTGAAATTACTGTATGGAGCTCCATCATTCCAGAGAACACAGCTCCACTGCTCCACACCTCAATGCTGGGGGTCTTCATAGCCTCTAGTCCACACCTGCTATTAGACATGGAGACAATAAGTTCATCTGCTTTCTACAAGGGAGTCCTATTCTATTGGAAGAACTTCTCTACATGGACTACACAAGCTGTGTGTGCATTTGCACATCTGTGTCAGCAAATATTTGGACATATAGTGTAGAACTGGGTGCAGTGGAAGATGGCTGATGGTGGTGGTAATAGGACCCTGATCGTTTGGGTGTTGTTCTATATTAAACGTCCACATAGACGAGTGTTCACGGACGTTCAAACTCACATATGGGCGATCTCTCACCTTCCCACAATGGACAGAGAGGGAACACCCAGCCATAAAGCACTGCGGCCGCTCACGCGGAGTGAATGGAGGACTGTGTTCTGCGGTACGTTTGGAAAGCGTCCGCCTGAAGTCGGATTATTTATGTGCGGACCTATTAAGCCAAAGGTGTGTCAGAGAGGTCCTGCTGGTCCATTTGGACTCATAAAATATATGAGATTTTAAATTAAGCCTTTCATTCCTCCCATCTGGCTCTCTGGCGGTTAATGTGCCGGGCCCGGGAGATGCATGTTTTAATCCTGAGGAAAGACAAACATTGGAAAGTAGTCTTGCCATGTCCCCTTGTCTTTGGCCTTTGATATGAAGCAACGTGGGAATGGAGTCGGACCCTGCGGTCGTTAGCGGCTCGTATGTGTAGCGTTTTTCATTAGTTAAGACAGCGCAATGAATGAGGGCTTATGTTGCCTGGTTTCACCCTTTACGGATCCAAACACTCACACACACACACACACACACACACACACACACACACACACACACACACACACACATCAAAACACTCTCTGAGGAAAATCTTGGGCAGGCTGCTCAATTTTGTTTTCATGCCACTGAGAAAATGCTGAAGTTGGGAAATCGTGTGTCACTTCTGTAATGAGTTCATATATTACACTTGATTAGCTTTGCCAGAACTGTCTGCTGGCCACTAGGGTGACCACTCCGTCCAATCAGTGAAATCTGTTATTTTTCCTCCTGGTTTAATGTTTCACTCAATTAATAATCTGAACGTTCTCCAGACTCCACGTTTGGTTTGCAGATACTTTGCAGAAACCACTGCCAGTTGAGGTGAAGAGCACTGCTGATCTGGTTCTGGTTCCAGTGTCTCCAGGGGACGGGTGGAGATATCAGTCAATAAATGAACAGTCAGTTCTGGAAGTTGATGCTGAAGCAGGAAAAATGGACAAGCGTTAGAAATGTGATGTTCTAGGCGACTGGGTCGGAACATCTCTGAAGGTCTGAGGCAGGTCTTGTGGGGTGTTTCTGGTGTGCAGTGGTCAGTACCTCCCAAAAGAGCTCCAAGGAAGGACAGTCTGTGTTCAGATTTTAGGCCTCATTAATTCCATCTGATTTCAAATCATTTGGGATTTGTTGATTGACATTCTGAAAATATACGTGAGCAAATTCATCCCTGAAATGGAAACACGTGTACACTGATACGTTGGTATGACGCCTCGCAGAGACATTAGAGATACGCAGTCCGGTTGGTGGTTGGTGGTTGGTGGGTGAGCCATCACACTGTGTTGGAGACTGGTGTTCAATTCCCAGTCTGGGTAACTATGCTGTGTTACACCAATAAGAGTCTGTGGACAAGACTCCCAACACTACTCTGTAACCTCTGCAATGTGAGGAACCTCCTTTTAACAAAAAGAGCCAATCAGCTTGCTGGTTGCACCGCAAGCAGAGAAGGGTTGATGAAGCCCCACCTCAGTGTTGAGATTTTGTGTTGCATGCCCACTAATCAGATATCCAATCTAGGACCACATTCTAAAGGCTATATTCACAGGCTGAAGTGAGTCCAATGTTTAGTCCATCTTTTAAGATCCATTTTCATATGTGTCCGATTTGTGGATGTGTGGAATTTAAGTGAATGGTCAGATGGGATTTCATGAGTCTGTAGGAACATGCTTAGAGCTGCTGGTGCTGAAGGCCAAAGCCCCGGTAGAAAAGTCTGATCACTCAGCGTCTGTTATGAATAAGGGGAGATCAGAAGGTCTAATTACTGTCTCAGAAACACATTTTCCATCACTGATCAAATCTGACAAAGCTCTTGTGAATAGTTGTGAACGTGATTTTTCAGCTTGTTGGAAGATCTGCACAAGCGTGTTCAGGTGTGTTATCGATTGGCTGTTGTTGTTGAAGGACGGGACTTTATCTTAACTCGTCTGCATGTTGATCTTTACGAACACTCACTACTGACTGGTTTCCTCATTTATAATGTCTGCACGTGTGGGCTTTCAGGGAGAGATTCGGTTCCAGCTCACTAACGGTTATTATAGAGAACCCTGAACACAGCCAAATCTGATCTGAGCAAACGTCTGTGAGCCAAAGTGACTCAAATCTAATAACTAAAGATTGGATTTGACACGTCTACACAACCCTGAAAATATCAGATCTGCTGTTTCTGCTGTAACCTTAGTCTTGGTGCCAGATACCGCAGGACACCTTCAGGGGGGTCGTGGAGACCATGCGTCGGTGGATCACCTGTTTTGTTGGCACAAGTGGGACGTAGTGCACATTAAGTGGCTTTAATGTTATGGCCAGTTGGTGTGGCTGTAACCCAGTTGTTTGCTGTAGGAGAGTAAGCAGTTGTTGGGTCAGCGAGGACGGTGTGAGTGTGACAGTGGTACCGGGCCTGACTGTAATGTATGATAATGTATGTATGAGGATATAAACTATGAGGATAATGGAGCGCTGTCGTGCTCTGATGGTGTCAGATGGGATTTACTCCTCAGCACAGCGTCATAAACATGGAGTAAGTGAATAGTGAATCACAGCCGGCGACAGTCCATTTATCGAATTCGGTGTGTTTGTGTCTGTAGGCCTGGAATAGTGATCGGGTTCACAGTGATGTGTGTGTGAAAGAGCTTCGTCTCTTAAGACTGTTTATAAAATTCTAAATTTCAGCAGGAGTCCACTGGTTTTAGACATGGTGACAATAGGGACATGTTTGTTTATGGGTGGGGCCAAACTGCTGTAGGATGAATGGGTGGGGCCAAACTGCTGTATGATGAATGGGTGGGGCTAAACTGCTGTAGGATGAATGGGTGGGGCTGAATAATCAGTACGCCCTGTTTTTATTGGTGTCCTGAGCAAAGGTGCAGGGTTGAGTTCGCTTGTACAGCATGTGTGAAGTTTGCTCCCATGGCTCTCTGATCTTTGGCCCACGTCCCAGATGGGACTGTTTGGATTACGGGCGTGCTGCACAAGGCCTTATCTTAACTGTGGCTCAGCCAGGGCTCCACAAACCCCACACACACCGAGGATAATCAGCCGGCCGCGACGCCTGCCGCTGCCCCGCATGACCACGGCTTTGGAATCCCACTTCGTGGCTGCGGACTCCGGCACTTCCAGCCGTATCTACCTCAGGAATGCGGCAGCTGCAGATGCCTGCAACCTTACGAACGGCTGATAAGAGGTCATTAGCAGGTTGCTGATAGCGGAACACGCCTCGAGTGGTTGGTTTCCTCACTGTTACCGTAAAACACTGGCGCTGATGTCATGTGACATGAGGGACAGTTAATCCTTACAAAGTACAGTGAGGAATGTAGAACAGTTATCTGCAGGACCTCACCAGCACTGCCTGTCACACTGTCAGGTGTGACCGTACGTCCACTGACCTTGATGGAGGAAATCATTTATTGTGGAGACACGTTTAGTGAGGAACATTTCTGAATCAGGTGTTTATTCATAAGCATTAGGTGGAGGAGCTTTTAGAGGTTCTGCTTCCATTCACCTGCACCTCTGTTTTTGCAGCTTCCAGTTTGGATGATCCTGGTGTTTTTATGCAGCTGGGATTTTTTATTTTGTGCTTTATTATATCAAAATATTAGAGTTAAGTATTGAAATACATAATTTTCATGTGTGTTATGTAGCTCTTTTATTTGGACATGTCCACATTGGTTGTATTAGTGGCATTTTTTGACATTTTCAGAAAGACTTATTCACCTGACGGAGCCAGATGGAGGTGGAAGGTTCCGTGTTTGTCCGTCCACTGAGAGACACGAAGAAGGAAATTCAGATAGACATGATCATTTGGTTCATCATCTGCAACCACTTGTCTCACATCAGTGTAGCGTAGTCCATGAACCCTGCTCAATCACAGTTGTTGTGGTCTGTCACCGTGACGAGTAGTTACATTTTTGGGGAGGTGCACGTCAGGCGTTAGCACTGTTGAACAAACAGACATACCTTCACTTGATGTGGTCACTTAAAGCTGTCCAGACTGTGACACTGTTCCCGTTGTATTGTTGAGCATCGCACTGCACTTTAATCAGACGTTTAAATGAAATGTTGGTGACTCTTTGCTTAATGTCACAATTAGCTTTTGCTGTCCAAACAATGTCCCCATTCTTTCCGTCCACACACAACCAAACCAGGAGATGAGCTCTCCCCATTTACGGAGCTGACAGACCTCAAATGGTTGTGGGCTGAAAGGTTAAAAGTGGTTCAAAAAGGCCTCTCTCTCCACTTCCAAAGCAGGGGTCGTGGTTGTGCCCTATAATTATCCCAGGGCAGGTCAGTGACACAGCGAGGTCAGTCCTCAAGCAGCTGGGCCGGTATCCCCATTGAGCCGACCACTGCTGCAGGGATGGTGCTGTGGCTCAGAGTTAATCTCTGGTCTGGGTTCCTGTCGCCCAATGATGGATAGGTCTGGAAAGGTGTCAGAGAACCGATGCCTGATTGCCTGTCTGTTTCCTAACAGTTAGTCTGGACACATTTAGGTGTTTTCACTGCCCTCATGAAGAAGGGGCTATAAAAGGAGTCCTTTCGTGCCTCGACATAGCGGTTAAAGGTTTCGTAGATCTGTGGATTTGAAACTGGTCCTCTGGGATGTCCATATTTCTTGCAACACTGACGGGTCATCTGGAGGTCTTGAGAATCAGTTCCCAAATGGTTCATGGCTTGGCATGAGGTTCTAAAATGAAATTCTAAAATTGTGCCAAGCCTTGAGCCATTGAAGAACCTTTTGTTGAACTGAAATGAGTTCCTGAGCAGACGGCATCTGACAGACCTTTTGAGTTGTTTTGACTATGTTCTAAGACATCTAAGTTGTGACGTCTTTGTTTCAGACGTCAGTCCAGACCCAGACTCTGCTCCAGACTCATTTTGATTTTGTTTCGTAGCCTCTCGGGAGCTCCTTCCCCAAGGCTGAATCAAACCCAGTCTTCCTCACTCCTAATGGAGTGATATCTTCTTAAAAGGATAGACTGTTCCACTCTCAGCTCTGGCTCGCCTTTGAAGCCTCTTGACCATTATCCTTGACACTGAGTGCACAACACCCGCTGGTACTGGATCGCAAATTAAGTCTTTAATGATAAGTTCTTTCCCAAGGTTTCACTGGGAATTTCCAGTGGATTACATTGTTCCAGAAGCCTTTGAACTTGACATTGAACTTGAGCAGGCTTTTTGGTTCGGGGACTCGTAAAAGTTTGGCCGTGTCCTTGCTGAGCCCCTTTCTATATGAGGAAGAAAACCGGGATTCATGTCCTGACAGCGATCACCCCTTTAGAACTTGTTTGCAAACAGAATAAGTCCGTTCTTGGCTTCGTTTTTCCCAATGCAGTTCTGTCTGAGCTCAAGCTGAGGATCAGAGAGGGCCAATAAATCATTACGTCTGTTGTAATAAAAATCTCCTGCACCTCCTCAGTGTTTAGCTTGTTAAAATTCCTGTCCAACCACTTCTGTAGCCTCACCTGTTCTTCTTGGACGATTGTCAAATGTATGTGTAATTATAGTCCTATTGAGACTACGCTGACATACTGAGGGGGGTGATATTCCAGAGAGTCAGAGGAACACTCACGTTACCTTATCCTCTAAGCAAAAAGGGTTCTCCTCACAATAGTGGAACACAAATGGTGTTTTACAGAACCACCTGCAAGGGTTTTCCACCAATGGGAAGAATACTTTAATCAGGAACATTAAGCATCTTGCTCTTGTCTTTAAGTATCTAGTCTCCGATACTAAAATGAGGATGGTATAAAATATAGTGGCTTTGTCTTGGTGGAACGGAAGCCTTTTTATGTCGTCGAATGTTGTAAACAGACTGGATATCTTGCACCAAACCAAATGAGGCTCAATATCTACCTCACTTTACACGGAGGACTCAGATTAAACACAGCAGCTGGCTGAGGTCACTGTTTCTGCAGTCTGATGCACAATACGCCTTTGAGGTCGTGGGTGGGATTTCAGAGGTACCCTTCATACGAGGCAGATGCAAACACGTTTCTGTTCACCTTAAATGGTGCTGCTGTATCGGACACACATTGAAGCTGCATCATTTAAGGTGGAATGTGAGTCTATGCCCCTCGCACGCTACCCGATTTTCTCTCCAAATTGTCCGCATCTGCAGATTAATAATTAGCGAGCAAGGAACATCCTACACCATCCGAGAAGAAACACTGTGAAAACAGCTGTGAAAGGACAGTTTTAGTTCTGTTTTAGTCCCTCTGCTGGGTCCATAGCTGTGTGAACAGTGGGACGGGTCTTTTGCAGCTGTTGGACGTGCTCTTCGGTATTTACTGTGCTCCTAAGACTGTGGTTAATCTTTGGCTGAACTGTAGGCAGGGACTCCTCTGTATGCACTGGCGTGACGGTGAGCAGATATCTCCGGCTCTGCTGGACCAGTTCAATTCATGCGTAATGTGAGGCATCTAATAGATAATGCCATCACACCCACTGAGGACCGCTGTTCCCAGAACAACCAAGGCAGTGATTGTCAAATCACACACAGAGAAACCCACGGAAAAGGATGTCCTGTGTACCGTCACATCTCAGTAAATCATTAACGAAGTTCCACTGTCTGATCTCCTACTTTACAACCTTCTGCAGTACTTTCCTGTACTGTGTCCAGTGGCACTGTTTCATTTCCATTGTCCCTATATTGTGATGCATAACCTATATCAGTGTCTGTTAATATTGTGATCTTCTCGGCTGCACCTGGATACTGGAAGGTGTTGTAACGTTCTAACATTAAGCCTGGTCTCCTCTTTCTTTCCAGGGTAATGGATCGTTGGTGTGGTGTCAGAATCATAAGCAGTGCTCTAAGGTAAGAATCTGTTGGAAATAACAGAGAATGGACTGGTGGTTCAAAGCTGCACACTCTTAACCAGTACATTCAAACCAGTAAACACACTCTTAACCAGTACATTCATACCAGTAAACACACACTGAACCAGTACATTCATACCAGTAAACACACACTGAACCAGTATGTTAATGATGTCTGACAGACAGAAAGCCGTCTGGTCCCCTTGGTGGCTCTGTATCGGTTGTTTGTCAGGACTCGGTCGTTGGTCCTCTATTGTTTATTTTATATTTGCTGACGTGTCACTGCTATCCACAAATACCTGCTTTCCACCTGCGTAACATCTGCAAAACATCCACCATCTCTCTCAGTCTGCTGCCGAAACCAAAACTCCACACTTCCTGGTGCAGCTCCTCTCCAACCACTTGCCTCCTCACCCTCCCTCGCGATCCGTCCTCTGGCTCCATTTAAGTGAGTGAGTGGAGTTTAATGTGTCGGTGTGTGTAAGGAGGTGGAGAAGGAGCTGCAGGCTGTGCAGTGAGTGGGTGGAGTTTAATGTGTCGGTGTGTGTAAGGAGCTGGAGAAGGAGCTGCAGGCTGTGCAGTGAGTGGGTGGAACATCAGATTCAGAACCTTGATGCTGACCTACAAAGCCAAAAACGGACCAGCTCCTCCATACATGACGGCAATGGTCAAAACTCGAGCTGTATTAAGAGCCCTTCCAGCTTCAAGTACAGCTCGACTTGACCCACCGTCCCTCAAAACACAAGGAGAACATGCATCCAGACTCTTTTCCAGAGTCCCTCATTGTCTTCAAACGCAGACTGAAGACTCATCTGTTTCAGGAGGATTTAACTCCATAAAGACTTTTGTTTCAACAGGATCTAAAGCGTGAGGAACCTCTAGATTCCAGCCTCGTCTACTAGCTAAGGATGTTCTAAGTAAACAGCAAAGCACTTTTGTAAGTCGCTGTGGAGAAGGGCGTCTGCTAAATGCCGTAAATGTGGCGGGCGCCAGGACTGAACGATGTTCAGGGTGAGGTGTGTGAGTGGTGGTGTTTTTGTTGCGCAGTAGCAGCAGTAGAAACTCTGCAGGGTTTCTCCTGCGGTGTGTTAAGGTCAGACACATGACAAACCTCTCACAGCTCTCCATCAGCACAGCTTTTAGTTGAGTAAACCTTACTCACACACACACACACACACACACACACACACACACACACACCCATGAACAGGCCCAGGACACCGGGTGTTGACGGCTGGTACTTTGTTCTGACAGCGGTAGTTCTGCTGTGGCAGAGCCCGGCTTGTTTATTTTGACGGTGTTCTTCGCTCGAGGCAGACCGGGGGCAGGAAAATAAACAGAGCGAGAGAACGACAGCTTTCTCTCCAGCTCCTGTTGACGTTGAGTCATGCCACAGCGGTGCCAGTTTGCTTTTCCGCTGCGTGTTTTTTTTTTTGTTTTAATATCCGATCAGCTTGTCCACGAGATCCTGTTTTCCTACAGGTGACGACAAATTACACTTCACTCACAACTGTCTGTCACTGCAGACGTATATGAGCTCGTCTGAGGCCTTACAAAACACAGCACATGTTCATTATACTACGTTAGAGACTTCCAGGCCAGGAACTCTGCTTTCTGCTGTTCCAAACTGGCCACTTTATCAGAAACACTCTGTGTCTCTAACTGTAGCAGTCTGATCACGTTGTTTCCCAGGTTGAAGGCGCTGGGAACGGGAGCACCTACTGAACAGCAGTTGAAACCCTGCAGCTCCCTCCCGAAACAAAGCTGGGTAAACAGGCGGAACAGCGGAACCGTAATGAATTCCTCTCAGCTCGTTCTGTTTTTTCTGTGGGTCTGAGCTAATGAGGTTGTCAGAGGGCCTTCAAACAGGAGATTAAGTGCACTTTTAAAGCTGCCTGCTTTATTTTCCTTATAATACCCAGAGGATGTGCACTCCGTTCCTTTCTGGATCTGGATAGCATTGGTTCCAGCACTGTCCTCTGCCGTCCATCACCGTCTCAGTCTCAGTCAAGACTCAGTCTGTTTGTTTGCGTGAGTCTAGAATTGTCCAGCTTTAATCTTCTGCTTGCATAATTGGGACCAGACTTTTCTGAAGACACCTTGGCTCGCACCCGACTGGCATCACTCTTCCTAAACTGGCGTCGGCCTCATTATTGCTTCCATCCTTCTTTGTTTCCAGTCATGGAAGGTCCCAGGTGGACAGTGAACAGGGAGCGTTTTTTTAATGGTGTATCCTGTGTAAAGCAGGATCAACTCTTTGAATACCCTTGATTTGAGGAGAAACACTGAAGGAGCAGGTGTCCAAATACTTGTAGTGTACCTCTGTCCAAGAAAAGTGTCCTATCGTTCATTGGGGTCATTAATATGTGCATCTTGCTCCAACAGTAAAGATATATTTCAGAATCAGAAATAAGTTATTAATTAAAATTGCAAATTCCTACAAACTAACTGTAAGACAAGCCAAGCGGTTGTTCCTCCAGTGGCACCAGTTTGAGTTATGACTCTTTAGCTGGAGAAGGTCTTCCAGTTTCCTTTAAGGTTCAGACCAGAGGTGGGTATTTCAGCTCCAGCACATTTTAGTTCTGACTGCCTGGACGGATTTAACTTGCTGGACCTAAAATTCCCACCTCTGGTTCAGATTTATCCAGAGCTCCAAGTCAGCAGAACTGAACGTGAACTTTAAATATGGATCCCAACGGAGAACCTCGGGTTTGAGGGGTTTGTTGCTCTTTACGACCTTTAAGGACTGTGTGAGTGTCTGAGTTCACAAAGACAATGAAGCATAAAAGGAGAACCAGTTTAAACTCTGTGTGTGTGTGTGTGTGTGTGTGTGTGTGTGTGTGTGTGTGTGTGTGTGTGTGTGTGTGTGTGTGTGTGTGTGTGAATAACTCCATGGGCACCATTTATGCTTTTCACTTCCCTCAGACTCAGGACAAGTCAAACAGATCAGCTCCAGTAATGGACTGAGCAAACCCCCGACACACACACACACACACACACACACACACTGAGCAGCACTGCTGATACAGTTCCTTTCGACCCTTCATGGGGTCTCGGCTTCGACAGGAGCTGCACACACACCGGTTAATTATTTAAACAAAGGCGATGTGACCTCGCCAGTCCATCAGCACTTTCGGAATTGAAAGGCTTCACTGTTTTCCTTTCCAGTTTGGGGGAAGGCTGTGGTGGTGGTGGTGCTGGTGGAGGAGGGGGGTTATGTTGACCATCTCTAGAGCGTCCTTCACTGGCTCAACGCGACTCCACTGCCATTAGCATCCAGTTGTTATGGTAATTAACCTCGCTCGCCCGGACTGTGCCTGTCACAGAGAGAGAGGATGTGTTGGCCTTCATTAACATGCTGCAGCCCCAGTGTCGGCCTCCATTCAGCCCAGCCACACCAGGAGGCCGGCATGCCAGAACACCACAATGCTGAGGCCCTTTATCCTGGCTTTTTTGTCATGTTGGTTTCTTTATCTCTCCAGCGAACTCCTTCACCAGAGAGAGAGAGAGAGAGAACGCCTCTGCCTTCATTTCATCCTGAACATTCCACAGCTTCTGCTGGGACTGGGTTAGACATGTCCTGCTCACGTTCACTCTGAGACTTTTATTATATGTTAGAGATATTATTCAGAAAGTACTAATGCACCAACATTTTTGGCTACCACCAGGTAGGAGTGTCTAATAGAGTGGACAGTGAGTGGACACAGGGTTTAACACACTCGTACCAGAACACACACTAACACACCACCACCATGTCAGTGTGACTGCAGTGCTGAGAACGACCCACCACCCACATCATATCTGCTCTGTGGTGGTCCTGTGGGGTCCTGATCATTGAAGATCAGGGTGAAAGGACGAGAATAAAGTCTGCAGAGAAACAGATGAACTACAGTCTGGAATTATAGAACCACAAAGAGCTCCTGTGTGGTCAGAGGAGCTGATAGAGTGGACAGAGAGAGGAGACAGGAGGTGTTTGGCTGATAGGTGTATGCTCCACCACTTTTCAAATTGTTATTCTATATTCTATTTTATGTTGTGTTTTAGAACGTCTGCCGTTTCTTAAGTCAGGTTGGAATCACATACAGTTCTGTTCTTCATTCTACACTGATATTTCCTCACTTTCTTCACTTCATCTTCTTTAACAGCAGATTAGAATCAGTTCATGTGATTATCTGCGTCCAAGTGGGATTTATTTTGGTAGCAACATTGATGCCAAGCTTTTCAAACATGTTCTGGCTTCAGGGGCAGTTTGAGGTAAGGAGAAACACATGCAACCTGTGATTTGACTTGCAAATAAAGACACTGAGACACTCAGCTTGCCTGTTCACGTTATGCTGATGGTCCAGAATTGATGTTCTCCATTAGCTAAAAGAATGGACAGTCCACAGCTCTTATTACACTGCAGAACTATTCCATTCATCTCTGATTAGGCCTCTCCATCCGCAGGAACAGAATGTCTCAGACTTTGCTTTCTCTTTCATTCCCTTCCCAAGGTCTCGCCGTGCTTGCCAACAGAAAAGGCTTTTTCAGTCCAGCAGTGCTGCCTGTGGACGTGCTGTTTTAATTGCATTGAGGAAAGCCACGGCCAGGCGTCCCTTTCTGACGCCGTCCTTTTACCGAGGCCGAGCTATTGAGGGAAGAGTCCGTGTTGCAGAACAAACAGAGTTTTTTCTTTTCTGTCTTTTCAGCCACACTTACGTATCCCGACCTTTTCAGTTCCGAAGTGAAGGTGAAAGAACTCGGCTGAGTAAAAGAACATGGGAACGAAGCCACACTGCTGGCTCCCAAGCGGCTTAGAGGGACCAATCCTCGTCCTTCTGTGGTGCTTTTCATTCGAGGAAAGTCCAGAAAAATTACAGCTCTCCAATCTTCATTTTTTAGTGAGAACGAATGAACGCCACCTCAGGAGGTGTGTGAATGTGTGTGTGTTGGGAAGGGCCAAATTCCTTCCTGGCTGCCAGTGCTGAGCTGGGTGTCATGCCGATTCTTCACGGCTGCTGTGTGGTCATCGTTTTCCTCTGGATCTGCTGAGAGAAAGACCAGACGCTTGAGGAGAAGGGAGGGTGTTGGTTTTACTGGAGGCCCAGGCTCCGGTAGCTGCATCTGCCAGGAAGCACTTCAAAGCCCCTTTTGGTGGACTCTCAAGCAGCACCTCACCCAAGGTGAGTGTGGGTGAGACAGTCATCAACTGAGTGGCAAAGTGGAGCAGTTCAATAAAGCCGCTCAGACTAAGAGATTCGTGTTGGATGGTAATTGAGTTCTTCCGATAGATAGAGTGCCCAACATACGGCCTGTGAAAGCCCTCAGAGATATTTCAGAGAGTTCTTCTTATCGAGTCAGAGGGTTTATTTGTTTCCTGAAGTCTGTGCCATTTGTGGTGGTGCATGTATTCTCAAGTCGTAGTGTGTAAGCATGTTTGTGTGTGTTCTGGCCCCTACCCCTCTCCGTATGGCCTGTTTTGTGGTGGTTCCTGCCACCCACCACGGTGAGTAATGAGACAGGATCCCCATTCCTCCCCCTCCACACTATCAGTGCTAACAGCCGTGTCCCCATCACGTCCTCTCCCGCTGGGCCTGACCAGCCCACAGACAGAAGCCACTACCACCCGCCCACCCACACACACACCCACCCACACACCAACACACACACACACACACATAAACACACTCAAACAGGTCATTGTGCATGCTTGAACCACCACATGGCAAACCAGACAAAAATCTCCACCAAGCCGTTAATTCCTTCCACGCCCAGAATAACATCTCTGCTTTTCACGCTGCCAGTGTTCTTACATGCACATCTGCAGTCGTAACGAGACGTGCGGCGAGCTGCTTCAGCATTACTGCGGCTCGCCCAATAGGAACAGTTCCTCATTATTCACTCTAAATTAGCAGCGATTAAGAAACAATCACATTTTGATTTCTTAATCACCCTCTGATGCCTTCCTGTGTCAGATAACAGCTACTGCTTTAATTTCTTGGCCTGCACGATGAGCGCGATGTAATCAGAAAAGCTTGGAAAATCCGCTCTAAGTCGGGGCAGACTCGATCGAAGGCTGTGGGCTTCTCTGCCTCTTGCAAGCCAGCTGATGGGAATGGGATCGACCTGCTTCTTCTTTGGTTTGTCCTCAATTCTTGGAATGAACTTGCCTCCAGTCTCTGCAGCCTTACATGTTGGCCGGATCCTGCAGTTATGTTCTGCTTGTTAGGCGTTCTTCAGATGATTAATTGCGGATTAGTTGCAGAACACCCACACCAATCACTGATTTACCTCCCACTGCTCGTTAACTTGGAAATCCCTGGAATGCGCCAAGGCCCAAGGAGTACTGCTGGTTATCGCCTGCCTCATATTCATCTGGTCAGTCTGTCAGGAGTGTCATAAGAAGCACTAAGACCTTGTGTTTCTCCAATCAAGCGGTCATCCCTTCATCCAGGACTAATCCGGCGATAAGTCCTAGTCCAATCCTCTCTGGCCAGCGACCTTGAGCTGTACGCTAGCTTTGCTGGCTTCCCTGTTGATTAAAACTCTTGCAGAAACTCTTAAGATGATCCACATCTGCGGTCCCTTCAGGTTCCTTTTTTCCGTTAGTGTGCGATGGCTGAATACAGGATGGGATTAGAAGTGGAGAGCATTCGTTTCTTCATTTCCCCTCTAAATTGCAGGCCTTTTTGTTTTTTTTCAGTCCTTCTTTGTCTACTCTTAACACACAAGTACGGAGACCTCTTCCGAGGGTCGACTAAGGAAGTTTGCAGGTCGGGATTTTTTTTTAAATCATTGGTAGGTGGGACACTCGATACCAGTCAACAGTTCCAGATTACCAGTGGTCAGGTTTAAGTACCAGGTGTCCTGGATATTACTCAGACTTTATTCTGCCAATCCCGGAGTACCAAGTCCAGGTAATGTGTAGGTCATTTTTCAGGGAATCACTGTGGGTCATGTTGTGATTCCAGCATTCGCTTCACAGGTATCCTACTTGTCTAAACCATGTGGAACATTTCCTGTTGTGGGAATGTGTCTGACATGGAATACCTCTGGCTGTTTGCAACATAGCAAAGGCAGCTCCAAATAATGCCTGGACCTGGTTTTCCAGACATTTTCCGGAGTTGGTATGTGAAAACGGCTCAGTAGTGATGATCATGGAAGGTGAAATATCAGTGTAAGTATCGTAGATCTATTCCGGACAGCAAGGTATCGGCATTAAGACAATCCCTGTCCAAATTAACATGCTGAAAGTCATGTAGTTCTAGTTCCGTAGGCGAAGTGGAGCTGCGGTTTGGGAAAGCTGCCCAGAAAGCTCCTCTCAGCACTGCTCTCTTTACCAGCGTCCATCATCACATGGACACACTGAGTGTTTCCGTCAGCACCTCTGAAATATTGGTGGGGCCATTAGAGAGGCTGTGCGTATACAGTAAATCAGATACATGGCCGAGCACGAGCCCCTGTGGAACCCCTCAGAGAGGCCCACAGTTTCCCAACGTCCCTCTTTAGTGACGCATGGCCCGGGCCTGATCACTCATCCAAGTCCTTTCTGACGGCAACATCCTGTCGAAGGGAGGACCGCCGTGAAACCCAAACTGAGCCTGGTGGGATGGCGGAACGATATCACGTTACAGCGACTGAAACGTTCTCCGCAGACCTTTATAAACTGTATTTACCAGCTTCATCGCCAGCTTTCAGGTTTTAAGGACAACTGTGACGGACGTTGCCGGACGGTGCCGGTTTTCAGTAAGAGATACCCAGCGGAGAATGGCTGTCGTCTACGCGCGACTTGAAGTGTCATGAAGTATTAACGCAAAGCCCTTATTCTGCGGGAGAGCAGACAAAAGCGCACTACTGCCTTATTCTGTTGGCTCCGCTCATAAATTAACAAGGCTCCTCTGATTGTGGGGAGCATGTATAATTCATGACCACCCGCCTCCCTCCCTCCCTCCCTCCCTCTCACTCGTGGAGAGATGCCTCCCAGGCCTCTTTGTTGTCGACTTCTTCGCCTGCATTGAAATCAATAATTAAAGTGATACTCCAAGAATGTCTGTTTGATGCCACCTGCTAGGCTATCATTGCTCCACGCAGCAAACAGGTCGTCCTCCTGTAGGCAGCGACCTCAGGGAGCAGACAGGCTTCAGCGAATGTCGTTTTCCATCAGAGTGATCCGGCCGATACAGAGGAAGTGAGAGAACATTAACTTGGATGAGCAGGATGAACATTTAACTGTTCCGTTAGTTTTAAGAAGACATTTACGGGTTTAAGAACTCACACAATGTTCTACAAAAATTTAAAGTTGGAACAACATCGGTTCTACGTATGTGGTCTTTGACATTTTAGGTTATTCAGACATCTTATTAAGAACAAAAGTGCTCCAAAGAATGACTTCTTGAAAGGTTTTGAGTCTTGTTCACTCTTGATGGTTCTTCTTCATCTTCTTGAAGAGGTTCTCTAGTTGGTTTTCGATTCGTCTCAGTGCTTCTTCCTTTTGGGACTTTTGCTTTTCATCTTTAAAGTCTTGGTTTAAAGTAATTAAGTATGTTCTTCTTTTGAGTTTTGATTTCTGTCAGTGGTTCTTCCTCATGCTCTTAGGTAGGTTCTCCATTTAGTTCTGGGTTCGTCAGTGGTTCTTTCCTGATGCTGCTCTAAGAGGAATGTTGTACAAAGCTGTTAAAACTGAACTGAAGTGAATTGAATGTGAACAGAGCTGTTGATCGTCAAGCTGCTTTGAAGTTGGACAGGAACTAAAGCAGTGCAGGGCTGGTGATGAGTGTGTGAGTGTGTGTGTGTGTGTGTGTGTGTGTGTGTGTGTGTGTGTGTGTGTGTGTGTGTGTGTGTGAGTGTGTGTGGGGGGGGTATGAATGACTGCAGTAACTCAGACATTACTTAATCCATTCACACACTTAAGTTGCTGGAAAACCTAATGCTGTACACACACACACACACACACACACACACACACACACACACACACACAGTGAATATTTCTCCTGGGTTGTAACTGTGATCCTGTGTTACAGTGGCTCGTTTAACTGTCGCCTCCAGATGTGTCTCTGTAGAGGAACAGAGGTGACAACTTTTCTGTAGAAGCTTCTGCACTGATTCTTGGCCTTCAACTGATAATAAACACCATCATTATTCTTAATGTACAAACTGGGCAAACTGGTGTGAGACAGGATAAACAAACCTGAATACTGAGTGAAACTGAGTCATTTGATCTTCAGTGAGTGAATTCAGTCTAATATTCCTCATTAACTGACTCGGCAAAGTATCCTTTTCTGCTGGTTTCCAGAAGCTGGTCATTTTGAAAAAGTCCACATAATGTAGCAGCGTTCTGAGGAACCCACTGTAACGTCCAGAGAAGGCTTTCAGAATCCAGATCGTTCACCAAAGCACTCAGGGACCCTCTCCAAATAGATCATTCAGATAATTCAGTGGAGATCAAAGTCACCTGCTCCAAAGTCCAGACAGAGCAGAACACCACAGAACCCACTTCAAAGTCCAGAGAGTTCGCCAAAGCAGTAAGGACACAATTTGAAAGTTTAGATAATTTAATAGAGACACACACACACACACACACACACACACACACACACACATACACACACACACACACACACACACACACACAGATCAGAGAATTGGGCTGAGCGCTAAGGAGTCCAAGTCCAGATGTGTCAGCAGGACGCTAAGGAATTTATTATAGTTCAATGTCCAGATCTAGAGCTAAAGAACCCACCCAGAGTCCAGATAGTTCAGTGGAGAGCTAAAGAACCCACCCAGAGTCCAGATAGTTCAGTGGAGAGCTAAAGAACCCACACAGAGTCCAGGAGATTAAGAACAGCAGTAAGAAGAGAACACTCAGCTAAGTCAGTGAGATGTTAAGTAGCGTTTGGAGGTTCTTGCATCCCGGAGCAGCAGCCTGTGGAGCTCATTCCTCCGCCGGGTAGAGGAATGTGTTGCCAGTTTTGCCGCGAGCTGTCTGAATAGGAGCGCTGCTGTGATCCTCAGGCTTATGAGTCTGTGCTCTGTGATTTGTAAAGGGGGATTTGAGGCTTTAGTGTGTGTTTGAGGACTCGCGGCGGTTCCTGAAGCAGCACCACCAAAGAGACAAGACAGCCTGTCAGCTCCTTTCAACAGAACGGCCACCTGTGTTCACTACTGTTCACAACAGAGACATTACAGCTGCTCCAGCACACCACCAACCCTCTACCATATACACACCGGCCAATTCATTAGAAACACCCGCCTTCTGCTTCATCACCGGACGCTTTATTAGAAACACCCACCTTTCTCCAGACAGTCTGATAACGAATAAGCACCAGCATGACCATGTGGGCTGATGGCCGTCCCTGGACGGTGGGTACTGCTGCGGTTGGTTGGTAGGCGCTGGCAGAGTGATTTTTGTGGGGTGCACGTGTCCAGGCTGTGCTCACTCCATTAAAAAATCACATAAACATTTCACTGCGAACGGCAGAAGAACGGCGGCGCAGCACTAATGAGCTAATTAAAAAGTCATAAACAAGTCCACTCCCTGACTCAGCCCTTTACATTTCTCACTTTCTGCTTCACGTGTGGAGATTCACACCCAGACTGTGTGGACGTACTCTAATCTTCAGCTGCAGCTCTACACACACGGTGGGGACCAAGGTATTAGGACACCTTCTCCATCACGGCTTCTTCTGAAATCAGGGGGATTAAAGAGCTGATCCTGCTTTTGTTGGAGTAACTGTCTCTACTAGAGAAGGTGTTATACTAGATTCTGGAGCATTGCTGTGAGGATTTGATTGCATTCAGTCACCACCTCATCTCCAGCTCATCCCAGAAGTGCTGTATGGAGCTCCATCATTCCAGAGAACACGGTTCACTGCTCCACAGCTCAATGCTGGGGGTCTTTATTACCCTCTAGTCCACACCTGCTGTTAGACATGGAGACAATAGAGTCATGTTTGTTTATCTGTGCCTATTCTATTGGCAGTTCTTCTCTACAGGGACTAGACAAGCTGTGTGTGCTTTTCCACATCTGTGTCAGCAATGGGTGCAGCTTAAAGCATCTGAAGGCCGAATCAGAACCCTGTATTTGTCAGAGGATTCGCCCACTTTCACAGCGTCTGGGATTCCCTCTTTGTGCAACACGTGGAACTGGTTTAGTGTGACTTCATGCCTGAACAAGCAGTGAAACATATCCATTATACACACATTAAAGTAATGTCTCTCACTCTCGCTTTCCTCCCTCTCCTCCTCTCTGAACCCACGGCCAATCAGATCCACCCAGCCCGAATGCATTAGAACATGAAAGTCCACTTATGGACAGGGGCACACTAATGCCACCACAGCGAAACAGGCTGTCCATCAGCAAAGGCTATCGAAGCATCGCTGGCATGGACAGTCCCATCAGATCCAAGACAACAGAGCAAAGACATCTCTGCAGAGATAGAGCCTTCAGATAGAGAGAGAGAGAGAGAGACAGAGAGACAGAGAGAGAGAGACACACAGATAGAGAGACAGAGAGACAGAGACATACAGAGAGAGAGACAGACAGAGAGAGACAGAAAGAGAGACAGAGAGAGAGAGAGACAGAGACATACAGAGAGAGAGCGACATACAAAGAGAGAGTGACATACAGAGAGAGAGACAGAGACAGACAGACAGAGAGAGACATACAGAGAGAGAGACAGAGAAAGAGAGTGACATACAGAGAGAGAGAGACAGACAGAGAGAGAGTGACATACAAAGAGAGAGACAGAGACAAGCAGAGAGAGAGAGTGACATACAGAGAGAGAGACAGAGACATACAGAGAGAGAGTGACATACAAAGAGAGAGACAGAGACAAGCAGAGAGAGAGAGTGACATACAGAGAGAGAGAGACAGAGACAGAGAGTGGCATGGTGAAAGTTAAGCACTAGCTGGGACCGTCCCAAACCACACTATAACCCCAAGTGCGCTAAATCGGCTCCAGAACACACTGAGCTCTGGATCCGGTCATGGCTCAGCTATGCTGAGGCACCACAGCACAGTTTACCCGTGGAACGGTTCTGCGCTTTAGGACAGTGCTGCGATTGGAAAGGCACGGGGGTCTCCACGGTGTGGTTAACACCACAGTTCACACAGAAGTCACATCTCTGCCTACCTCGAGCTTCAAGCAACAAATACTTCTGGATTTCTAATTCAGCACTCAGATACTTTAAGCTGCTCCCATTGCTGACACAGATGTGCAAATGCACACACAGCTTGACTATTCGCTGTAGTGACGTACTGCCCGTAGAATAGGACTCTCTGGAGCAGATAAACAAACATGACTCTATTGTCTCCATGTCTAATAGCAGGCGTGTGTGTGTGTGTGTGTGTGTGTGTGTGTGTGTGTGTGTGTGGAATTGGCTGTTGCTTTCTTTACCACTAAAACACAGCCAGAGTGCAGCCCAGACAGCGTGCCCTCGTCTGTTCCCTGCTGTCTGCTCTTCAGCCGGGTGTTTGAAGTGTTATGGCTTTGTGATGGAGATTGTCCGGCCTGCCAAGGAACCGTTTGCTTGTCTTCTGGACATGGACAACCAGACTGGTGGTTCTAAATCTTCCTTTGTAAGGGATTAAAGGTTTTTATCCAGAAAACTGCACGCCATGCCTTGACGCAGCCAATCCACACTCAATAACCAGACCGTCAGCCAATCAACACTCATTAACAGCAGTGCCAGCCAATCAGGACTCAGAATGCCAGTTCCTCACCACAGCTGATTGTTGGGTCGGATTGAGGTCTGAGATCATCACAAACGAACAGCTCACCAGTGTTTTCGCACCAGGAGTGAAAAGGAACCAGGGACTGACTTCACCGGCCTGCAGGAGTGAAAACGTTCTCTGACTGTTTGGTAGAACCAGGCTCCTCATCCACTGACTCTGACGGAGTGTGGTGTGAAACATAGAAGTGTGTGTTTGGTCATAGAGGTCACTGAACTTTAGAACTGGACAGCACCGGCGCTGCTGGGATTCAGAGCGCTTTGGGAAGCCCCTCGGCTGAGTGTGAGGATGAATGAGGTGGGTCTGTTCTGAGCCTGAGGCTGTGAGGAATAAGCTCTACCCAAGTGTCTGAAGAACAGACACAGGAACCTGCTGGGTTTGATTCAAATAAAGCTGAGATCGATCTGTAACCCTGGAGAAAACCAGAGAAACCCCCCAGAAATGTCTCCAAAATACTCAAATAAGTGGAGTTTCTGTCCTGGAAACGGAACAATCAGCCCCTCAGAAAGCAGAACGCTCCACCTTACACAGGTAACAGAGAGGTCATGGTCAGTCACGAGCTTTGATGACCCCCCAAAATCAGCTGGTCATATGATAACAGCAGGTGAGAAAAGGGGTTAAAGCCCATTGACTCCTGTAAGGATCTTTTTCACACGGCTAATGATTCTCAGCTGGAGCTTATTTAATAAAGGCCACGCCTCCACCACGCCTCCTCACAGCACACATACAGTCAGTGTGTTACAGTGCTCACTCCTGCTGATAAACATGCCCCTCGCTCTCACCGATCTTCTCCGTTTTAGCTGAGACCCGTCCTTCATTCGTGGCCTCAGAGCTCAGTTTAACAGTGGTGTGCTATTGTTCTGTGTACTCATGTCTGGCATTTTCTCTTTCTGCAGTGTCTAGAACCCTGTAAGGCATCGTGGGACCTGAAGGAGAACCAGTGTCAGGACCTATGTGAGGTACAGTAGACACTGAAGAACTTAACACACACTCTCAGTACATATACACTTACATTATAATTATAGAACGGAGTCCATTTGTTTCTCTGAATACACTATCAGACGCAGCAGTGCTGCTGGAGTGTTTAAACCCCTCAGTGTCACTGCTGGACCGAGAACAGTCCACCAAGCAGAAGTGTCCAGCCGACAGCGTCCTGTGGGCAGCGTCCTGTGAGCACTGATGAAGGACTAGAGGACAACCAACACAAACTGTGCAGAAACAGATGAGCTTCTGTCTCTGACTTTACATCTACAAGGTGGAGACACTCGGTAGGAGTGTCTGATAGAGTGGACAGTGAGTGGACACAGTTTTTAAACACTCCAGCAGCACTGCTGTGTCTGATCCACTCGTACCAGCAACACACACTAACACACCACCACCATGTCAGTGTGACTGTAGTGCTGAGAATGACCCACCACCCACATCATATCTGCTCTGTGGTGGTCCTGTGGGGTCCTGATCACTGAAGATCAGGGTGAAAGGAGGAGATTAAGGTTTTTGATTTATGTGATAAAATAATGGACTTGTCTCTGTGTCTCTCTCCAGACTCTGTTTCCGAAGAAGCATTACGAGTGCCTGACGAGTTGTGAGTTTTTGCGCAGCGTGGAAGTGGCGAAGCAGGGCGACTGCCCAGCGCCGGAGCGAGCCAGCGGATTCGCTGCAGCATGTGTGGAGAGCTGTGAGGAGGACGCAGAATGCCCAGCCCACAGAAAGTGCTGCTCCAATGGTTGTGGACATACCTGCCAGGTTCCCAGGAACCTCTATAAAGGTACTCATAAAGCAGCTGTTTATCTGTGCAAAAGAGGGATCACGCCTGGTCCTGCAGGTTTGGGATCTACCTGGCTGGATAATTCAGGACCACCTCGGTCAGGAGGTCAGCAGTTTGTTTATGAACTAAACTCAATCAGTAGGGGACGCTAGCACTTTCAGACAATATATACCCCATCTCAGGTGTGTAAGAGTCCTTTACATGGTTGGCCACAGGATACCTCAGAAACATTGGATACCTCAGAAACCACCACTGTTTGTTTGCTTTTTATGGTTTAGTTGGTCTACCAGCATGGCCAAGGTGGTTGGACAGAATGACCAGTATGACAAAGTTGGTTGACCAACATGACTAGCCTGACCACACTGGTCCACCAGCATGTCCTGTTTGAAGAAATTAACCAATGAGCTTGGTCAAGTTGGTCAACGTGGTCCAGAACTGGCCGAGAGCTAAACTGGTTAACTAGGTTTACCAGCTTATTTTACCAGTATAGTAATACCAGTATGTTGACATTTGGATGGCTTTGACCATCAAAGACTATCGTAAGCCATCTGAAATCAGCTGGACTTCAGCTCTCAGGACGGGTAGGACAGTCTGTCCAGCATTATTCACCCAGAGGTTCATGAACAATAGTGGTTCTGTACAGAACGACTCGCGAATCAAAAACACTGCTTAGTTTTGTTTACTGATGCTGGATTAGATCTGCCAGCTGACCACCCTGGTGCTCCTGACTGACCGTCTGATCAGGACGACCTTTAGCGAGAGCTGAAAGCCCTGTCCTGCAGCTGGTCTCCACGGTGAACACACCTCTAATGTATTATTAATTGTCTGTCAGTGCAGCGCTGAGTGAATGACAGTGTCCCGCTGAGCTCCAGACTGATCCTCGGCCGCCCGGCTGCGCTTGGCACCGCTGAGTGTGCCACCGTGAACGCTCATTACACCGAAAACATTGAGGTTGGCGACCAGCGGCGCAGGAACTGCTGCCGTTTGCTTTTATATGGAGAGTCTGGGTTTGTATTTTGATGGTTTTGATGGTTTTTCTGCACTCAGGTGTTCGGACTGTGTTCACATCTGGGGGGTGTCTAATCATACACCCCCGTCGCGATCATCCCCCGGTTGCAGCGTTACTGGACGGATCACATCAGTGCCATCAGTCAGTGACTCTGGGAGACGGTTTCAGGGCGTTAGATCTGTGTGTCTCCTGGGTTTTCAGTCTGGTGGTTCAGTTTTGTTATGGTCGACTTTGCTGCTCTGTATGAAAGTAACTGTTGAAACATGGCTATAATTAACCACCTTCCTTTTGAAGAGAAACATCAGGATCTCGATGAAGTCAATAAAATAGGTGGTGCTCCTCACACACTTTCCTCCGACCTCCTCATCCCACTTACAGCCCACATAAATCTAACTTCTACTCAACCCTCTCCCTGTTCTGGAGAGACTCTCACAGCCTTCAAAAGCACTGAAGCCCACCGGCTTCTCACGTCCGGGTGGGTAAAGGGTCCCGTGGTGTTTCATAAAGAGGACAGAAAGGAGGAGTTTCACTGTGTAACCCCTAATAACATGGGCTTATACCAGCAACAAGAGAATCAGGGTGTTGGATGATCACCACCATCCTTATACTGTATGGAGAACACGGTTCCACTGCTCCACAGCTCAATGCTCGGGGTCTTAATACCCTCTAGTCCACACCTGCTATTAGACATGGAGACAATAGAGTCATGTTTAATCATCTGCTCCAGAGAGTCCTATTCTTTTGGCAGTATGTGTATGTGTGTGAGCAATGGATATCTGTTAAACAGTATTTAAGGAGGACAGAGCAGGACAGTGCTTCTTTTGTCCACACAGAATGTCCACATGAGTTCAGACGGGCTCCTCACAGTAACAGAGGGTTCTACCACATGTGGAACACACTGCAGCTGCAGCTGTTGCTGTCGTTATTGGCTGACCGGTCGGACAGGGATGGCCGATCGTTGCTGTCAGATTTGCTGCTTTCTCCCTCATTTGCAGGTAGGCTGTAAAGGCCTTGATTGGGTTCCAGGACCATTCTGGGTTCTGGAGAGCGTCCGTTATTAGCTCATTGTGGGGAGAGTGTAATTGTTTCTACGTGCGCTTCGCTCTTTGGGGGGAGGACGGTCCAGGTTGCTGGAAACCATTAACCTCACTGCGAGTCAGGGGCCAAATTGAGCGTTGCATCGCTGGAGTTCCAGATCGCTGTCAGATGTTCCTGCAGGTGTGGAACCATAGCCTTGGTTTAGATGCGTGCAAGAGTGCGTGTGTCCCTGACCTCGGCCCGAAACAGCCGAGGGCTTTGTGCTCCTGTCAGGTTGTAGGCCTTTACTCTTAGAACCAGACATACTGGGAGCAGGCTTATAAAGGTTCTAGGACACATTAGTTTATTACTCATCCCACAAATGGACTGAAGAACCCATGGGAGGAGCTGCTCACCGGGTGGAAGTGCGACTGGTTCCACATTCCATTCGATTTACTAAACCTGGTTTTGCATAGCTCTTCAAAGCAGGCGTGGCTCAGTGAAAGAACATCAAAGGAGCATCCTCCATCCATATCGTGGCGTGTGTATGAATAAAACAGCGTGTCAGGCAGGGTCTGGGAGCTTGCTCTCCGTGATTGATGTGGTGGAGGTCTGCACAGGCTACAGACTGTAACGTGAATCATGCTTTAGATGAGCTGAATCACAAACGAACGACTGATTTTAAAGGAGGGTCTGCTCTCGGACGTCCCTCTGGCCCTCAGAGAGGCTGGCTGTCTAATGTGGAACTTGTTTAAGATTTAAAGCACCTCATAAATCTCACTCTTAGCTCACTGACTCACTCGTTGCTGGCTCACGGGCACTGGTTTGACTGGGGCTTTGCATCCTTCCAAAAATTAAAAGTGGCTAATTCAACCCACCGGTCGTGTCACTGTTCAAACATCTTCACAAATAAACTCTTTAAAGCCAGACTTTATTCTCCTCCTTCCACCCTGATCTCCAGTGATCAGGACCCCACAGGACCACCACAGAGCAGCTATGATGTGGGTGGTGGGTCGTTCTCAGCACTGCAGTCACACTGACATGGTGGTGGTGTGATCAGAGTGGTTCAGACACAGCAGTGCTGCTGGAGTGTTTAAACCCCTCAGTGTCACTGCTGGACCGAGAACAGTCCAGCTGACAGCCTCCTGTGGGCAGCGTGAATGAGCAGCCGTCCCAATACTTTTGTGCACACAGTGTACGTGGACTCACTTGTTAGCTGAGATGTCTCAGCTTGAATGTTTCTCAGCCGCTGCAGTGTCCAGAGCGGCTGAGATCATTGGTGTAGACGCCTGGTGTGTAAACCTGCGGTCTCTGAGCAGGTCTCCGCCACTCTCAGCTGCACCCCGCTGGCTCACATCTGATTTGGCGAGACGGGAGAGAAGAGAAGGGCCAAACGTTTGGACGGAGGAGCTGAAATTGTCGGCCAAAGATTCAGGAACTGTATCTGAGAGATTTATGACTGAGGAAGCAGCGAGTTCATACGCTGAGCGTTCGCTCTCAGCGTGATTACATCAGAGTGAGATTGTTGGAGAGAAGGTCACGATCTGCGGCATATTTACTAACCTTGAAGCCGTAAATAGAAGCGAGGAGGTTGAAGAAGGCCGTGAAAAAGGCAGCCACACCAGCAGCGTGAGGCGGGTGGCCTTTGAAGCAAACGCTGGGCCAGTGTGGGTCTTGGAATACAGCGAGCGAACTCTGCGGCTTGCTTTGGCCAACGAATGAAGACACCAGTTATGAGTGGAAGCTGAGTCTGTGTGTGTGTGTGTGTGTGTGTGTGTGTGTGTGTGTGTGTGTGTGTGTGTGTGTGTCTCTGTTGTAGTGAAGGAGATGTTCCAGCGGTGGTTGGAGCAGGAATGCTGTGGGATTGTTGTAGTTACCCACGTTTTGCTTGGAGGAGGTGCTTCACACGTGCTAGCTAAGAAACCACAGTGCAATACGGCACAGCTGCTCTCCAGAGAGATACCAAACCACACACACACACACACACACACACACACACTGCCAAAGCATCACACCATCTGGCTGTGAACTCTGTTTCAGATGCGCTCAGATCCAGACATCATTAAAGAGATAGTTCTTACGGTTCACACTGAAGAATCCAGTGCACAGGCTGTGGACCCCACAGGACCCCACAGAGCAGATCTTATGTGGGTGGTGGGTCATTCTCAGCACTGCAGTCACACTGACATGGTGGTGGTGTGTTAGTGTGTGTTGCTGGTACGAGTTCCGCTGGAGCAGCAGTGCTGCTGGAGTGTTTAAACCCCTCAGTGTCACTGTGTGCATCCAGTATGAATCACACTGAATTACCTTCTTTACATTCACTTCCTTTAAGAGGTCATTGTAGGTCGTGCTGGTCTCCTAAAGTGGGTCCTCACACTGGTTTTCAGGACGTTGGACAGGTTTCAGCGAAGTCCCCCAAACCGACTGTCATAACTGTAACAAATGTCTTTAGTTATAAATGCCTTTCCAGCAGTTTGTCGTCGTGTTTAGTTTATTTCAGCAACGTGTTTCTAATCGTTTAACAGCGACCTGGCGTACCGAGCCGTCGACACCAAGACCCGAATTTTGAACTCATTTTGCCAAGAGGCTCAGCCCAACGTTCTCTCAACATCAACACGTAAAAACAGCATTCGGTTGATCCCGGTGCTGAGTCCTCCAGAATCTGCTGTCCACCGAAGTCTTTCCGCGACGACGGAGGCCGCCTGGCGTTCTTGCCCCGGTTGATTTATGGAGATGAATGGGAGTTATTCCTCCATCTCCATGTCATTAAACTCTGCAGTTCCATCAGCAGCTCCTTCCTCCACAGCTGTTATGGATTGGGCGCAGAGAGTTAATCTTCCACGGCAGAACATTTCTCTGGAGTTGTGTTTTTTCTCTTCGTAAGCCCTGTACTTAATAAATCTTTAATTTATTACACATGGAAGCGTTTATTACGGCTTTGAGGGTCGAGTGGGAGTAACCGTCGTGTGGGTGAAGTGGTTGCGTGTAGCTTTCTGCATGGTTGAGTAACGCTGTGGAGATCCGTAGGGGCGTCCTTCACAAAGGCCGTAACTTAGTGACAGTAATTAAAATGAGATGGGACGTTTCACACAGACTTCGTCTAGAATTAAAGGCAAAGTTTGATGACAGATAATGTGTCTCTACTTACCTCAAATGGAGTCAATCAACCGAGACGTGAACTTCACAATATGAACAAAACTCTGCTGCTTAGATTGCTGCAACCTGCTGTTTTATTAAGAGCTTACATACACATGTTCTAGATAACAGAGTGTTAACCATTGTCAGAGACTTTTAGAGGTGACTGAAGACCTCCACGCGGTTTCAGGTATGGAAGCTGATGTGAACTGATGTTCTCAAGCTTCTGCTGCTTGATGCACTTTGTGTCCAGGTGCATTCAGCAGCTTGTTTGATGTATATCGAGATGTTTTGTGGGATATAAAAATACGATATCATAATATCACATCGGTTATGCAGGTTATCAGCTCTATACGCTTTAATCCCAGTAAGGGTGTGAGTTGGTGGTTTGTGTGGACATGGTTTGGTTTACGGAGGGTCGACACCACAGCATACTGACTTCAGCTCCACCTGAGACTGGTCCATTCGATCAAGTGTGAAAGCTCTCTGTGGTCTGGTGTTCGCTTTAAGCAGATTGTGGAAACTATCTGCTCTGTCTGTCTGCGTGGTTAAACACCTCCAAGAACGTCTCATTGTTTGCAGGTGTTCCTGCACAGTAAATGCTATGACTTCAGAAAGCGCTGGAACCAGTTTGTATCCAAGGGAACCCAGACGGCATTTCACCGTTTATTCACTGTTAACATCAACATCATGGTCATGGTTGAATCAACACGTATGTCACAACATTAAAAAGCCCCCCAGCACTGAGCTGTGGAGCAGTGGATCTGTGTTCTTTTGGGATCCCTGATGCTCTCACGAATCTCAATAATGCTCTGAATGCAATCACATCCTCACAGCAATGTTCCAGAATCTAGTAGAAAGTCTTCCCTGGACAGTAGGTACAGTTACTCCAACAAGCAGGACCAACTCTTCTTAATACTGTTGATTTCAGAAGAGTGAATGAGCAGCTGTCCCAAAACATTTGTCCACATAGTCTAGTATTATTAGCCTCATAGAGACATCATACATAGTCCTGGTCAGGACGTCATATTGGCTGGTCAGCTGTACTTAATTAACTATTGCTTTAATATCTGTTGTTCTCTCTCTCTTTCAGGAGCTCCTCTGAAGCCCAGGAAGGAGCTGGTGTTCCTGGAGCAGCCGTCAGGGCAGCTGGAGGTTCGTTGGTCCTCCAAGTTCAACATCTCAGTGGAGCCGGTGGTGTACGTGGTGCAGCGCCGCTGGAACCATGGCATTCACCCCAGTGAGGATGACGCCACACCATGGCAGGACATGGCACAGGTCAGTCGGTCATCCTGCAAAGCCTTACTGGACGTTAATCTAAAGAAGTTCATTACAGTTTCCCGTACTGATGAACAAGTCATCCGGTTTGCATGCATTTCTTCAATTCTGGATTTTGAACCACTGACCGCCAGTCTTGTTGCACATGAACCCTGACCTTCCCTCCTCTGTGACTGTCAGGTGGCGGAGGAACGTGTCCAGTTGGCAGACACAAGACCCAGCAGGTGGTACCAGTTCCGCGTGGCTGCCGTAAACGTCCACGGCACCCGCGGCTTCACAGCCCCCAGCAAACACTTCCGCTCATCCAGAGGTGGGTCCTTCTGGGTGGTCTTCGTCCTCCTGACCTCTCCCATTGCCCTCATAACCTTCTACCCCCTCCCAGATCAGGGTTAAGACCATTACAACAGGTGGAGTCTCGGCTGGCCCGTTTTTACGACTGGACTTACCCGTATAATCACCTACTTTAGCTTCACGCCTGCCTGCCAGTCCAGGGTGGCAGCAGGAGGCACAATGGCGCTCGTTTATCGGCCTGGAGCCCGAAAGCAGTGACTGGAAGGTTTTAGCGAAACGCTTCAGTAAAATCCCCAATGAGTGGAGCTCGGCTGTGTGTAAAATGATGGATGGGATCTTTCTAAATGATTATGTCAATAAAACAGTTCCAGTCTGAAACAGATCTATAATCAGCTACATAAATAAAGTCCGAGGTGCCTGCAGAAAAGGAGGCAATGTGCCGGGTCACAGCCTCGATTCCTCGATCGAGGAAAGTGCAAATCGGAGCTGACGATAAAACGATGTCTATAATCAGATTATAATCCGATACAGATGTAGATATGTATGTGTATCCTGTCTGTAGGCTACTCTGATCCTGAACTATGAGGCCGAGAGAGCAGCAGGTAACTGCCCACACAGCGCGGAACTTGGGTTCTAACCCGAGAAACCTCACGAGTGTCTAATTCTTTCCGACGGTAATAACTGAAGGCAGTTTGTTGCCCATTAGACTCAGAACAACTAGGAGTTTCATTTCCGCGGGTTTTCCCCTCTTCAGACTCACATAAAGTGTAATGTGTCTGAATTAGCGAGGGGATATTGCAGGTTTCAGGTACACAGAGGCTTTGTCGGCCTGCCAGGACGCGAGGCCCGCTTTAGATCTTTACCGCAGATTAGCAGCGCAGTGCAGCGCAGGTCTGCGCGAGCGCGTGTGTGTTAAATATAAAGCGACATGAAAGAGGTATTTAGTGTAGCGCTGAGTAACGTTCACCAAACCTGGAGGCGCGTCTTTCCGAAGGATTCAGCCTGTGACTGTGGAGAACGCTCCCGTCTCCATACCTGTGGATTACGGCAGCTTTGGAAGTGAAGTATGAGTTCATTTTTACAGTTATCGTCTGGATCTGAAGGCCTTGCTTTAAGGAGTCTGCAGCCGAGCCAAAAACAGTACACCCCTTACAAAGGGGGGGTTCTACAGGGGGGTCTTCAGTGAAAGCACTGGTTCTGCTTACATAAAGAACCATTTGAAACAGACCAGTTTGTTATGTCAGGTTCTTCATATGGTTCTTCATATAAGAAAGAAACATCCATAGTATGGGTGTAATGGTATCCTGAAATCTGTGGACACACTGTGGACGGTACAACGAAACGAAACACAACAAAACCTGCGTCCCATGTAATTACGAATGTTTACCCAAATGTTGCCCAGTTTTGGCCCAAATGGGTCGGCCGTCTGGGGTTAGACCATCCCAGTTACAGTGCAAACATTACAAACAACCCGAGAACGCAGACACGCTGTACTCGTCCTGTTCACCACGATTTGTTTACTTTGTCATTTAAAATTCAACGGTGAGAACAATGAGAGATAAAGAATAAAGAAAGAAACTGGTGTCTGAGTCTTGCTCTCTACACGCAACAGTGATGACAGAGATGGAAGAGAAGAGGACAAAGAAGACTACAGTTACCTTAGTGACATTCCTAAACCACTACAGCTCCCACAACACGGTTTCCAGACGGCAGGAAATTACCTTATATATCCTAATAGAACGTACTGTTGTTCTCTGTGAAGGATTACGCACACCGTTACACCCCTAGTCCACAGTATAAACCCCAATTTCAGTGCCTAGAATGTTCTTCAAGGGTTCTTCAGCAAGGACAGTAGTACTGTAAAGCTGAAACTGAAGAAGACAAAAATGATGGACCCCAGATTGAAAGCCAAGTGCTGTTATGTCTGCTTATAGACGCTACGCACACCATCCCTTTCCCGTCGCTGTGAAATCAGCTCTCTGACGCCTCCTGCTTCCCTGACAAGAGATCGAAGAGTGTGTCGGCCGGGCGGTCTGTCATGTGATTTCAATTTCCCTCTAACATCATTTGTCGGAGCAATTTGCGAAAGTTTCGCCAGCTTGTTTATTTTGTGCCGCCAAAGGTTAACATTACCAGCGACACACCGCGCTACTCCAAGTGGGCCAAATGGCTTTCAGGTGGAGCAGATTGCGGTACAAAGAGGAAACTGATTGGCTCCTAAATTGGGCCATTTTCTTGTTAGGGTCTGAGTTTACGTCATGACTGAGACGTTGAGCTAACCAGGTCTTCTGACTGGCCTGCTGGACCAGACGTTCTCGAAGGCGTTGAAGATTGAGGAGATTGTAGAACACGGAGACGACCCCCAGTTTAAACACATGACCAAAATGTTCCTCCTCCACCTCAAAGGTTCTCAAGAAGCCTAGTCATAAGGGAGGGACACGTTGCAGAGTTGGGGATGAGGTGTATATGAGTCTAAATAGATGGGGGTTCTTAAGTTGTATAGTACAAGCTGTGGTTCCATATAGGATCAAGTCCAGAGAACCCAGTTTTACACATGGCTTTTAAAAGATTCACAAATTTGATTCAGAAACCTTTGAGATAAACGTTCCCTAGAAATAGTCCAGTGTGTTTTTCTGACATGTGTTGGTGTCCCCCACAGACCCATCCCCTCCCCCGTGTCCCTCTGGCCTGAGAGTGACCAATGTATCAGCGGGGACTGATGGCCTACTGACCACTCGGCTGGACTGGACTCTGTCCGAGGAGTCTGACGTTCCTATCCACCACTTCAAAGTGTTCTGGAGCTGGATGGTTCCTGGAAAATCACTGGTGCCCATCAAGAAGAAGAGAAGAAAGACCACCAGTGGGGTATGAGCTTTAGAACTTCTGCTTATTGAATCCTCAGTATTGGGACATCTCACTGTACAGCAGCATGGTGGAGCTACTGTGGAGGGGTCTCCAATGAAGTGGCCATAGAGGGTACGTGTAGGTACTGTTGTACCCTGGCTCCATACAGGGCTGATTAACCGAATGCAGACACTTAAGGATGGCCGGATCGTCTGTTTACACGTATACCGCCCAGTGACCCGCTGGCACAGGAATGCCAAAACAAACATGGCCATATAACTAAATCCAATCAGACGCCCACTGTTGGCGGGACGCTGCAGAATTGAAGGTGAGGTAGCCAAGCAGCGGGGGTCTTTCTGAAGTTTCGGAGTGGAAATTCTCACCATGTTGCTGCACACAGAACACATGTGCTTCCAATCACCGCTCGCCTCTGAAAGGGCGCAGTGTAGCCCAGCTGGCTGGGGACGGCCAGCGGCGGGCCAGGTACTCCAACAGCTTCAATAGTTTCAGTTTCATTTGTAGTTTTGTTTTTTTAAACTCTTAAACTCACTGACTTTTATTATGTGTTTAAGTTTATTAATTGGGAACATCAGTGACGTGGTGTTCTGTTCATAAATACGTCGCACTTCTCGTCGTTCTACAGCTTAGATTTTCAGCTCATACAAATCATCCCTTTTTGTTTCCTAAAAATGTCCTTAAATTACCATGATTTACTAAAAAATTCATAAAACGAGACCCTATAAATGGATTATTTTGATCATTTTTTAGTTTGGGAAACAAAAATATACACTCTCATTCAGATGAAATGACAAAGGTATGGAGTGTTTAAGTAATTTTGCTTTTATTTAATATTATAATTCCAGATTTAGAACTGAAACCTGATTTTGATGATGTATTTTATCCCATGAAGATGTTTTTTAATTACACAGTAATTAGACAGTAAAGACAGTACTGCTCCATTAAGGGCTTGTAGGAATGGACTGAATTCCAACTGAATGTAATTAATTAAAATATCAGAGTAAAGGATGAGTTTATCGGGGAAAACTCTACTGAAAGGAGGTTCTAGTACCTTCTAGGATGAGATATGGTTGCTCATGGAGGTCCACGGGTTCCTGGGAAACCCTTGCTGTGTGTGGAAGCTTGGTCCGGCTGAAAAATGCCAGTTGGAAGTCCTGTCATGAAAGAGGACACGTGTCCTCAGGACTTTCTGCACCTATTACTGAGTTGTTAGTGTCCCTCGTGAGTCCAGCAGTTCGGTCAGCATGTCGCTCCACAGCAAAGGCAGCATTGAAGCCTCACCGCGAGGCCTCCATACTGAACCCAGCCTTTGGTACACTACCCAAATGTAGCATCTGACAGTCATTTTAGAGGACATTGGGGACACTTAATGCCCCTTTTGCCAAAACCCAGTGTCTGTTCAGACCACACCTGTAATCGTTTGCCTGGGACACAACTGCACTGCACAGTGAATTTTTCAGACGTTCTGTCGTGTTTTGGTGGTGTTTTCTCCTGGTTCTGCTGTTGTTTAATATTTTGTTTTCTGTCTTTGTATTTTAGGCTAAAAGCTCGGTGGATTTGGAAGGTCTGGTGGCAAACAGCTCATACACCGTTGAGCTGCAGGCCGTGGCGTACTGGGGTCAGGTTCGCCTCAAGAGCCCCAAAGCCTCTCTGCAGTTTAGCACCGCGCTGGACAACAGCCACTCGAGTACGACTGTCACACCCATATCCAACGACTTTTACCGTCAGACACAATTACAAGACTGTGAAGAGAAACTAAACTTCATCTGAATTTTGTAGAGTCCACTAAGATGAAGAAAGAGGAGATTCCTGTGGGGAAGAGACCAGCGAGTGCACTGGAGGTCGGCACTCCGTTCTACCAGGACGGACAACTGCAGGTCCGCGTTTACTGGAAGAAGAGAGGAGGTACTTCAGCTTAGTGTGTGTGTGTGTGTGTGTGTGTGTGTGTGTGTGTGTGTGTGTGTGTGTGTGTGTGTGTGTGTGTGTGCTGAGGGTTAGATGAATGCACAGACACATTCAGAAGCTGTTTTATCTCTCATTGTTCTGATCTTTGGATTTGGTTATTCTGGCTTTGGCATCTGATTTGAATTATGGTGGATCAGATGAGGTTGGTGTGTGTGTGTGTGTGTGTGTGTGTGTGTGTGTGTGTGTGTGTGTAGAAACACATTGAATATACTGTGTAATGTTGAGATTAGAAGATTGGAAGAATGAGAGTGAACTTTGATGAGGGTCACTGTATTTTTCAGGGGGGTTAGGGCCTCAGGGTCATGTGATCCACTGTATTGGTCAGTGCTTTTCTGTGGTGATTGTACAGCTGTGTGTCATGCAGGACATTGACTAATGCAGAAATAAACTGGGATAACTGGTGTTTATGGCTGCTGATCCCGGACTGCAGCAGTGAAACGGTCAGGTTAACGAGACTTGACGTCATCCCTCCTGAAGGGCCGCAGGGAAGCCCCAGAAGGGCTGGAGTGTGGATTTCTCCCGCAGCTCCTTCCGCAATGCCACAGCGGAGACGCTGAAAGCTTGAAAGGCGGCGCTCCAGGGCCCTGCTGTCAGCTCTCATTCAGACTCTCTGTCCGCCTGCAAATTGGCGTCATCACCTCGGCCGAACGCCGTCTGACGGATCCGGAAAACTCCCGGAGCCAAGGGAGGCCCGGAGCTCATGATGGAGCGGCTGCATGCGCAGAGCTAATGAGGGAAATTCCGTATTCCTGGAGTGTTTAGTTATCTAGAACATTTCTAAACCCAGGTTACAAAGTGCTTCGTAATACAGTTAAATAAAGCTGTGATAAAATATTAATAAATATATATGAATAAATGTTACTGATTAAAGTTACACTCTGATCCGTTATTAAGTTTATTATAGTAATTACACTCTGATCCGTTATTGTTACAATTATTATATCAGTAATAATAACAGGACCATTCATTTGGTTTGTGTGTATATACTGAACTCTCGGAGACGTGCTCCATCTGCTGCCCAGCTGTGAGTCCTCGCCGCCAGGTTCCCTCGTTCACTTGCGGCTCCGGATCAGAGCAGCTTCATTACCTGCTGATTGCGGTGCTCAGTCTTCAGCTCTGCAGATCCACAGCGGACTCTTCTGTTTCTGCACTGAAATCCAACCCAGTGGAAAAATACACGTCTTTAACTGTGTAAACTGCCTGTCTCCAAACTTCAACCTCCAACAGGCAGTGAACAGTAACCTCCAACAGCTCTCCATGTTTCACTCCCCGCCCACACGGTTCATTCTCAATGTGCTGCTTCTCTGAATTCAAAAGACACCATACTGGCATATATCCACCCACTCAGCAGTTTAGCCCCACCCATTCAGCCTACAGCAGTGTAGCCCCACCCATTCAGCCTACAGCAGTGTAGCCCCACCCCTTCAACCTACAGCAGTGTAGCCCCACCCATACAGCCTACAGCAGTGTAGCCCCACCCATTCAGCCTACAGCAGTGTAGCCCCACCCCTTCAGCCTACAGCAGTGTAGCCCCACCCATTAGCCTACAGCAGTTTAGCCCCACCCATTCAGGCTACAGCAGTTTAGCCCCACCCATTCAGCCTACAGCAGTGTAGCCCCACCCTTCAGCCTACAGCAGTGTAGCCCACCCATTCAGCCTAATAGCAGGTAGCCCCACCCACTCTGGGTTATTCTGGCTTATACACTCAGACGCTGTAGGTGGAGGTTGGAGAGATAAATTATAGTAAAAAGAAGAATATTGGCTTATAAATTTAAAATACAGGCTTTCTTTCTCTTCTGTGTTTTTAATATTATTATTATTATTATTACATATATATATATTATTATTATTATTTATTATTATTATTATTTATTATTATTATTATTATTATTTTGTTATTATTATTATTTATTATTATTATTTTTTTTATTATTATTATTATTATTTCATTATTTTATTATTATTATTATTATTATTGTTATTATTACATAGTGTTACTGTGAGCTTGACTCAGTCTGTATATTCTGAACATTCCTTGTTCCCGTGTTCAGGATCCTTCCTGGTGTTTTACATGCTCATGTTTATATTTCCCTCTCTTCTGCTTCCAGCGCCAAGTAGCCTCCTGAGCTCCAGATTTCGTGTGTCGGGCTTCAAAGAGCTCCTTTTATCTCAGAGGCCTCCATCCAGAGGCAGCATAACTCAATTATTAATTGAGGAGAAAGGCCAAGGTCCAGGCAGCGACAGCTCGATGAATAAGGAACTCCAAAAACACTGGGCACAGTTAGTGTCAGGTGGTGAAGAGCGGGGGTCCGTCCACGTGCACCCAGTGAGGGGAACGGCTAATTGCACTCGCAGGTAGCACAACTGTTGCTTTTGGCAGCGCGGAGCCGTTACGCTGATTCTGAGGGGTCAAGAAAGTTCACGAGCCCAAACTTCTTCATTCATCAGAGGCAAACTCAATGTCGGGAAAGGATACCCACACGCAAGGAGTCCTCTTGTCCACTCACAATCAGACTGCCCATATTAAGAAGCACACAACCAGGATCCATGTGTCCAAATATTTATGGACACCCCTTCTGATTCAGTAGCATTCACAGACTCACATGACCGTTGGGTCTAATACCATGTGAAATCTGGAATGATGGAGCTCCATCCAATTCTTCTGCAGCTGGAGATGAAGTGACAGTTGGGGATGAGGTGGGGTGGTGTCCAACTCCTGACCTCACTAATGCGCTTGTCACTGAATGCAATCAAATCCACTGCTTCATAATCTAGTAGAAAGGCTTCTGGAGCAAGAGAAACTCCATTGATTTCACAAGAAGCAGTGACCCAGTGAAGCAGTGTCCCAATACTTATGGTGTTATACACGCAGCATCATAACAGTTCGGTTATGAACAGATCATCCACGAGGGTCTGTTACTACTGTCTTCACAGAGTCATCAGCAAGCCGTCATCACGTCCAGTGGACGGCCGAACACTGCAGCCACAACGAGACGGCACAGCCAGAGAAATCCGTCACACAGGTCAGTGCGGTGAATGTACTGACCACTGACTGGTCAGTGGGGTTTATTCTAATGTTGTGTAGAGTTAATTACAGGTGGACACTCTCACTGACACTGACTAGGTATTTATATTGTGAGCGTGTTCTAAAGCAGCATGATAGAACATATGTTCTGTTGTTCTGTATGAGGTCCCGCCCCCACCCCCACTGAAAGTGGCCTCGAGGTCCAAACTTTAATGCGTGAGAGAGAGAGGGAGGACGGCAGCGGCCTTAAAGGCTCCACACATTCTTCGGGGGACGTTGCTGTGGTTGCTAGGGAATGCGCATCCGTTTTGTATGGAGCTCTGGGAACAAGCAGCATTCCAGACGTTTCCCTGCCTGGCCAAACGTCTCTAAGCACAGGGAGAGATACCCGTTCTCCTCCCCGATGTACAGGAATTCATCAAATGTGTCTTCATAAAAATTCACCAGCAGTTTGCTGATCACCTGCTGATCACACTCAGCTGCTCTAGTCCCTGTAGAGAAGAACTGCCAATAGAATAGGACTCTCTGGAGCAGATAAACACACATGACTCTATTGTCTCCATGTCTATGTTCTGTCCATAGAGTGTATAAAGTGTGTTTAAAAATAAATTTAAAGACATAAATGGAAGAAAGGTTTGGCAACATGCTTTCATCACATCATGAAGTGAAAATTCCACCTTAAAATCTCTAACATCTACATTATTTAAGGTGGAACTGAACATTCTAGTAATAACTCAGGACACAGTGTCTCTTCATGGCAGAAATGTAATACTGAGCTTATAATCAGCTTTGCTCAATGAGGGGAATAAGGTCCAACAGCTGAAGATGGGTTTTGCTGAGTATTTGTTGCAGCAGTTTGACCACAGTAAAGGTCATATGACCTTAATGCCTGTTAAAGGGTTGCAGCAGTAAGGCAGATGCTGTGAGGCTGCTGTGCTGATGATGTTTGCTGGGGAACAGATCAGGTGAACTGGCCGACTGGCTGAGAGGCAGCAGAGCAGCCCAGTCACACAACATACTGGAGTGGATTTTGATTTGCTGGACCTGAAACAACCACCTCTGGGGATCAGCCAAGACAGTCTCAGTGGTGGGTCGTACTCTTGAAAGGGTTAAAGTGACATATGTTTGTGTCCCTCAGGAGAACTACATCAACCTACCCGGCCTACTGTTCTCCTGCAAGTACAGAGTGAGTGTATACACCCTGAAGAACAAACGGCGTTCCGAGGACGACAGCACCACCTTCATCACCCCGTCCTGCGCCACCCTGCGCAGCAAGACCCACAAACCAATCACCTGTCCAGGAGATGGAGGTCAGAAACCAATCAGACTCTGTGTTAAACTGAAATTTAGTATAATAATGTATATTAAATTCTACTGAATCCAATCTTTTCATCTCTAATATAAACACGGATCTGTTGCTCTGTTCATTAAGGAGCTCCAAAGGTTTTGGCAAAGCCGGAGAACCTGACAGCGTCCTTCAGCACCCACGGAGGAAACGTCACTGGAAGCTTCCACTGGAGAGTGTCCCATTCACAGCCACAGCTGACAATCACAGGCTTCCAGGTCACATGGGCGGAGGTTACCACAGCGAGCCGGCAGAACAGTCTCCCCAACAGCATCATCTCCCAATCCCAGATTTTACCTCCGGTAAGCATGAAGAGTGGAACCCTGGATACAATCAGACCATCACACACACTTCCATCAACACAGCCAATGTAACTAGAGTAACTGTCTCTACTGGAGTCCGGAACATTGCTGTGAAGATTTCATTGCATTCAGCAATAAGAGTATTCGTGAGATCAGGATGTTAGATGATCACCACCCTTCTCCCCAGCTCATCTCAGAAGTTCTGTATGGATCTCCATCGTTCCAGAGAACACAGTTCCACTGCTCCACACCTCAGTGCTGGGGGTCTTTATACCCTCTAGTCCACACCTGCTATTAGACATGGAGGTCATAGAGTCATATTTGTTGTGTGTGCATTTGCACATCTGTGTCAGCAATGGCTTCATCTTAAAGTAGCTGAATGCTGAATTATAAGGAGTGTCTGTAAATATTTGGACACAATCTTTACACATAAAAACTGTCACAAATCATCATTTTTTTTATCTTTTATTAAACATAAAAGTAATTTCACAACAAGAAACTATTACGTTTAAAATAAAAGGCTGTTAATTATTGATTTGATGTTTTATTTATTCTGTTAAATAAATGATTTCGTCTTATTTTCATCCGAATCTCCACTTTCATGTACATCAAGCAGTTCCAGCAGATTGTGTTGGAAGTCTTAATCTTGTTTTCCTTGTGGAGAGAATCACAAAGATGTCTCTGCTTTCCAAGCTGCTCCTCCTTTCATTTCATTCCCCATCCATACGTCCTCTTTTATCCCGCACTTTAGCATAATCAGGCCCGCCGGCTCCTCCTCCCCGAGCGCTGCCGGCCCAGTGTAAACAGCCTCTGTTCCTCTATTGAGTCACAGCACACTGCAGACAGGAACTTGATCACTCTTCACTTCTGTTTTTCCACTGCTTTGCTTCTTCATTCAGCGTCTTTCACTGAGAACCGCGTGATTTAGGACGGTTTTAGGACAGTTTTAGGACAGTTTTAGGACAGTTGCGTTGTTTACTGTTGATCACAGACGCCATTCTGTCCTTCATCTGCACAGAAAGGACGTCAGAACTAAATACCTTTCTATATGACAAAAGTCCATTCAGCCTGCAGCAGTGTAGCTCTACCCATTCAGCCTACGGCAGTTCAGCTCCACCCATTCAGTCTACAGCACTGTAGCTCCACCCATTCAGCATGCATCAATGTAGCTCCCATTCAGCCTACAGCAGTGTAGCTCCACCCATTCAGCCTACAGCAGTGTAGCTCCACCCATTCAGCCTGCAGCAGTGTAGCTCCACCCATTCAGGCCTACAGCAGTGTAGCTCCACCCATTCAGCCTACAGCAGTTTACTCTTTGGGAAGTTTTCTAAAATTGTTTTGTAAAAATTCTTAATTTGCCTTTTGGTGTCTTTTTCAGGACCATAACTTCCTTGTGGTGTCCAACCTCAGACCGGCCACTTCATACAGACTGGAGGTGCAGGTCATCACCACGGCAGGGGAGGGGCCGGCCACCATGAAGACGTTTCAGACGCCCATCATTTTCTCAACCCTGCAGCACAGTAAGCTGTCACACTCACTGTCACATATTCAGGATCAAATATGAGCATTAACTGGGTTCAGAATATGAAAACACCAGGAAAGGCATGTACACACCACACCAATACCAGTTAAACCAGTGCCCTTTTGTGTAGTGACAGATGTGGTTGAGGTCACATAACGATTCTGATTCTGGTGTTTTCATTTTTTCCAGAGCCCAAACTTCGTCACCACCTGCAGCACCAGAGACCCTCGTCAGGAACGCACTGAGAGGCCGGCTACATCATCGGCCTTTTCGGGGGTCCAAGCACTCGGCACTCCCAAACTTCTGGACTTCTCCTTCTGGCAAATTTTGTTTCTGTGCTGCTTCTCCTTTGTTCTTGATTTAGTTTGGAACAGTGCAGGTTTGGAATGTACTCGCTCTGGATTCCTCACGCTGAAACACTCTCTTCAAAATGCCACGTCAACACACCGAGGTCGAGGTTGAGAGTCCACGTTCCTTCTTTTCCACACTTTGAATAGATGAATGTATCTTTGGAGCTATGGATTCTGGAGGCTTTCTGTTGGAAGGGACGTGTTAAGGCTGAAAAGTGCGATTGGAATTCGAATTGAATTATTATTTCTCCAAACAGGAATGAATTGTGGCTCAGACGGATGGTAGCGAGGCTTTTAACCGAGTTTGTAAATGAGCATTAAACTAGCAGTGCATGTCAAACCTTTTATTGTTCAGTAGGCATGAACATAATCTGTGTTACCTCTTTGTGAATATGTTAGTAATATTCCGTTGATTAACAGATTAACAGAGACCTGTACGAGGAGTAATATTCCTGTTTATTAATGACCGTATAGCTTTTGGCGTGACTTTTCGAATGAACTGATGAAACTGTATATGTTCTTGGCTGTAGAGATATTCGTTGTGAAACAGTCATTGAATGCCAATATTTATTTATGTGTGTATTTCAAGTTTTTGGTTTCTGTGTACTGAGTGTGTGTAGGTGTGTGTATGTGTGTGTGTTGTAGCATAGCCTTTTGGAACTGACAGCTTCTGTAAAGACGTTTTGTAAAAAATGGAATTGTAAATATAGTCCTATGTTCTGTTATTTTTCAGTGGTTAGACTCTGTACATACTGTCCAGTAATAAAATAATCCCCCGGTTCCTTTAACGCCGTTTCAGACTCGTACTGTTTACCTGTCTCGGTCTGCGGGTCCCTCACACTGTGCACATTCTGCGCTGCCGTCGCTGTTTATTTTGGCAGCGCCGCTCACAACACTGAACAGCAGCTCAGCAAATTTGCTCATCGCATTTCGTTTTATGAAGCATGAAATATGCACTCAGGCTGTTTGGATAAGAAGCTCATTCAGGGACAAGGCAGAGCACACGGCACACTTCAGTTCGTATCAGCACACTCTCGGTAAAGAGGATGTCACGAAGCAGAAGAATCCCGAACAGAAACTCTGTCCACTGCAGTTTTAGGGGCCAAAGTCTCAAGACTCTCGTTGAACAGAGTCTCTGGGGTGTGAATCCAAGTCTTGGATCTCTGAGGTGCAGAGTTTCAAGCCTCTGAGGTGCAAATCCGAGTCTAGTCTTGAGTCTTTGGGGTCAAATCAAGTATGGAATTCCGGGGGGTACGAAAGTCTGGAGTCTGGAATCTCTTGGGGACGAATCCATTTCGAGTTGATTCTGGAATCTCTGCAATCAAGTCTGGAGTGGCTGGTGGACGAGGCTGAGTCTCAGGTCTTCACAGAGCAAGTGAGTCTTGAGTCTTTTGAGTCAATGTTTATGCACAATTCTTACTTCTCAAGTCTCTGGAAGCAAGTCCACGGGGTCTCAAATCTTTAGGGAGCAGGTCAGAGGTACGAGTCTGAGTCCCTGGGGTACGAATCGAGTTGAGTCTGGAATCTCTTTGGAGTGAGTCTGAGATGTCTTCAGTGGCTAAGGGACGAGGCTGAATCATTAGAGAGCAAGTCAGAGTCAAGTGTCCTGTCTCTGCGGTATAAAATTCCGAGGACACTAGAGATAATATAAGTCTCCAGGATCTGTAGTTTAGTTGAATCTTGAGTCTGTCCAGTCATACAGCATCCCAGCAGTTTTGGAGAAGTTGTCCTGGACGTCCAGCACGGTCTACTGAAGCAGCTTTAATGAGTCCTGTGATCCTGAACTCAACAGTATCTGTTTTATCTCCGCTCTCCTGTCAGTGTTTGTGAAACTGTCCCATTTTCTAAGAACTCTGGTTCCAGGGCTGTCTCCAACAGAGTCCCTCCTGTCTGCTTTTCTGAGAACTTGTTTTCACACTGCTGTAGCCTTTGCTGCCCTCGAGCTTTCTCCTTTCACAGCGTTTATGTACAGTTCTATTACGCCACAATAGATTAGTTCCTGGCCGTCCTCGCAGGCTAATCCTCTTGTCTGCTGTGGCACCAAAGCCTGGGCTCAGCTCGAGCTTTTCCCTCTCTCAGCGCCAAACGACCCTCCTCCTTTCAGCTTCTGCAGAGTTCCTCCACACACACACACACACACACACACACGCAATGTGTGAAGGCCTTGAGAACAAAGCCTTAAAACCTACTAAGAAGCCACAGAGGCCTTGAAGGACAGAGGTGGTGAGAGAGGCTCTGTGGTGTTGGTTTTTGAGGGATTCACGCCTGAGCAGGTCTCAGTCATTCTTATTACTGCATTGTTTGCTCTTTGACTGGTCAGCGATTGTCTTTTTGGCCGTTAGTGTTGAGGACCGAGACCCTGGGCTCTTTCTTTTCTGAAAGTGCTTCCTAACAGGGTTGAGAAGGTCAGGCTTCTGTAATGGATTCAGAAAGTATTCGCTGATAGTTGTGCTGGATTTGATTCAGAATGAATATAAACCCTGTTTTCCGTCGATGGTCAGGTGTGTGGATCGAGGGTGGTCTACGATGCACACATGAAGTATTCACCTGCACATAGTACCTGCTTGGTGGTCCTGTGGGGTCCTGATCATTGAAGAGGAGCGTTTTGCACAATGATTCACCCCGTCGAGTCCATATTTACTAGATTCACGTTTGGATTGCAGACTGCAGGCTTGCATGTCTAGACGCCGTTCCTCTTCACCAGGCTGTCAGGCTGCGTGGAGATCAGGCTTGAACTGTCCATTTCAAGTGCAGCCACAAATATTTAATGTGCTTGAAGTTTAGGCTTTGACTTTGCCCCGCCAGAACATTCTTCTGGTCTTTAAACCATTGAAAATGAACATGCATCGAAGTTCCAGTTTCAGCTTCTAGATTCTGAAACATTGCTATGAGGATTTGATTGCATTCAGCAACAACAGTGATACTGAGGTCAGAATGTCTGATGACCACCATTCCAAACGTTGCATAATGAATGTCAGTATGACTTCTTCAACCTGCTGTAAATGTATCAAATGCTTGAACGTGCAGATCCATCTCATCTACAGAACCCGTTTCTGTTTTCTCTCTCAGTTCTCTGCTTCTGGAAAGAATGAAGAGTCATGACTTCTTGCTTCTGCTACTGATGAAACCTCAGTGTTTTCTTTCCTCTTCTCTGTCGCTGATTAGACAAGCGAGGGGGGCTGGAAGCCTGTGACCTTGCCCAGGGGCCGGCGTGTTTCTGGTTAGTTTTCCGGGTCTGGACAGGGCGCACATGAAAGGCCGCCTCCGTCCATGTTCCGTCTTCACCTAATCAGGAACAGGACGTTCTTACATACGGCAGAAGAGAACAGAGGCAGACAAATGGCAGGCGGGCGAACAGGCAGGTGCGAATACACTTCTGGACCTTATCTTCTCCGGCTTGGTCAGAATCCAACTCAAACAGAGCGAGATGCGCTGCCTGTTTGCGCTAAGACATGTAAATCGCTGCTATCAGAATGATAAGGACTCCGGCTGTTGGGCTGAATCTATTCAAATTGGGGCGCGATAGTGATCTGTAAGCCTCTCTGGATGTCTGGAGATGATGATAGATATGATGAGCACAAAGCTACAAGCTGGCTTTTTGATTTGAACGGTCTGTTTACTTGGACAGTTGGACACTGATGTCTCTGTCTCTGGGACTTTCAGACTCGCCACACACGCTGCAGCTCCTCCACCCGCTTTCCCACACCTTTCGCAAGGCTAACGAGCCTGCCTGAAGTGTTAGGCCAGGCTGCGGATGGTGTTTAAGCTCAGTAGAGCATTCTGAAACGGTGCTAATGTCTTTAACAGCGTCGCTCATGCTGTCAACAGGGTGTAGGAACAGCTGTGGTAGAAAAAATACTCACCCCGAAAAGAAGGTTCTGTTTATGCTATTTGCAGTCAGGCGTCCCCATTAGGCAATAAAGTGGGAAGGAACTCTCAGTAATTATTTACTCAAGGAAAAATACCTTCTTGCCCCATGTAGAATGTCAGCGTGGGGTTTGGACCCCCACAGCCAGATTGCCGAGGCCTTCTCTGGGCTGCTGCTGTTTCCAGCTACCCGTGAAGGTGCTGGTACAGCGACTCAAGCTGAGCATGCTGTTTGGTGTTCATAGAGCTTCCACAAAGAGACAAGTCTCTGATTCCCTCTGTCCGGGAGCCTGAGACTCGAGGCTGTGAGATGTGAAATATTCCCCTTTTAATCGAACAAATTCAGCTACCGTTATCGGCACCCATTGCTGACACAGATGTGCAAATGCACACACAGCTTGTCTAGTCCCTGTATTGAAGTACAGCCAATAGATTAGGACTAGAAACTCACCTATTGGCACCATGTCTAATATCAGGCGTATAAAGCCCCCCAGTATTGAGCTGGATTACTAATCATCAATAAACTGGCTCAGATGTTTGTGAATTAGAACAGGAACCACTGGTGGGTCTCATAAATGAAAGAGTTATGACTGTTGTGAGTCAGAAACCCTCACATACAGAAACATAAACCACAAGAGAAGTGTCGGAGATCGTCTCTTTAAAGGTATCAGTGTCTGTACTGGTATCAACCCCAACCACCAGCAGCCTGAAGCAGTGGAAATCCCAGCTTTGGGCTCCTCCTGCTGCCCTCACTTTGGGTCTTCGGGTCACCGTGTCAATTCAAACAAGCTCCATCTGAACCAGGCTCAGGTCAGAGGTCAAGAGGTAAATAAAAGGGTCCACCTGAAACCGGCATTTATGTTTACGGAGCGTCCCCTGGGACGGAAATTACTGAATGTCTTTAACCCGGACAAAAACATCCCCTCACGCTGGAAACGCTGCCGGATTCATCGCAAAATGATCTAAATGCTTAACGCTAATTACCGTCCATTTCCCCGTTATCTCTGACTGTCCCCACAAACTTAACCTCCGCTGACTTCCTGACCTCTCTCAGTTCTAAAGAGTGGGGTCAACAGGGCCCAAAAATGAAAGTCTGACAGCTTTGTTTATTCAGAGTAGAGTTCGTTAAGAATTAACGATGTATATGTAGTTCAAAGTGTGTAACTCAAAATATCCGCTGCAGGATTTTGGCCCATCTTCTGCATCTTCTCCACCTTAACGGGAGCTGCGGCTTCTCTCTGACACCTCAGACCTTTAACTCCAGTCAGCTCTGGTGAGGAGACTGAGTGACTCAGATGAGCTGTGCAGTCAACGGCCTGGCATCCTCTCTCTGGTCACTTCGGCTGGACTGGCGGTCCACTCGAATTTCAGCACTCTGGGAGCTCGGGCTGCAGAAGGCCGGGGGTAAACAGGAGGTATTGAGTATCGTGGTGCTGGATGGTAGTGTGGCCTTAGAGGCAGGTCAAAAGATCAGGGTGCCTCAGAGCAGCACACGGCATGAAAAGAGGTCAGTGTGGGAGACACACACACACACACACACACACACACACAGAATTTGGGAAAAAATAAAAATGGATTTCATACTTTTGTTCGATAGATGTGTCCCAATACTTTTGTCCATGCAGCGTAAACTAACCTGGCTGTTCTGATCCACTGATTCTGGTTCACCACCACTGTGAACAATCCTAGCTTCACAGCAAACCCATTCAGATCTGAACTGCTGAGGGTTTTTAACCGCCAGTGGAGTCGCCTCTAAACGTACGACCAGCTCGTCTGAAGCTTGTTTAACACTTTCCTGATGAGCTTGTCCTCTGTTTCCTCTCAGGAGCCGCATTAGGATTCTGAAACCGCTAAAGGCCTCGTCACGTCTCCAGGTTCTGACATCTCTCGGTTGGAGCAACCGGCCCTCCTCCGATCTAATTTATAAGCTAATGTGGCTCCGAGGGAGAGACATAACCGAAAAAACATGGGAACAAAAGGAGCAGAAAGGAGCCTCAGGTTTGAGATGACGCTGAGCTCTTCAGCGCTTTCAGGTCAAGGAGAACGAGCTCTTTCTGGGCTCGTATATAAAACCCTCTCCAGACCGTAATGGCTGGCAGACGACACAGATGGCCCAGCTTTTGTTCTGGTTTTAAAGCGTGTCTCAGACATGTGGAGGCAATGAGCGACTTCATTTGTCAAAGGTTCGGTGACGGGTCGGAGGCCGGGACCAGCGCGGATGAAAGGGAACTGAATCGTGTACAACATCGCTTTAATTACGTGGAGCAAAAAACGATGAAATGTTGCTGTTGTGCAAATGAGGCGCTAGCAAGTGTTGCAATTCTCATGTCATCGCCGTTCATCGTGACGATAACTCAGAGCGTCCTCAACAAGTGTGTCCACATCTGCTTTGAGGTCGAGTGATGGATGTCCTCCTGCGCTTGCCTGCAGCCAACAGTGCACAAGCAATTAACAGCCAATGATAAAGCAGCTGATTCTTTATGTCCCTCAGAGGGAATCTCACAGCTGAGAAGGAGGTACAGTGTGTGGAGTAGGTGGAATACACTGTTCTATGAACATCTACATCTTGTTTAATGTAGAACTTTGGCGTGGCTTCAGCTTTCCCCACGTGCTGCCAAAACAACTTCTACAAGACCTCTGAAGGTGGTTTCTGTGGTATCTGGCAGATTCAGTACGTCCACCAAATCTTGCGGTTTGAGAGGCTTGGTGGTCTGTCTGTGCTGGTAGTCTAGCCCAGGGGACACGAGGCTGAATCATGCTGCCTTGTCCTCAGCAGCCGGAGTCTTAGAGAGCACAACTGGTGGTGCTCCCTGGGTAGATGATGCTCTCTCCCTTCAGCACTGTATTTAAGACGATGGCTGACACAGCTATCATAGCGCCTCCCGCAGGTAAATAGAGGAACCACACATAGGCGTCTATGATGGATAAGAAAACAGGACTCATTCTACCAGATGACCTTCTTCCATTACTGCAAAGTCCAGTCCTGACACTGAGGTGTCCGTTGTGGGAGACAAGGATCAGCTGCTACACAATCCCATACACCAGGGGGCGCTGCACTGTTTTTGTGACATGCTCCTTCTGCTGTATCCATGATTAAACGTTTCTGTTTTGGTGCTGCAGCTGTCATCAGACTCACATATCGATGAGCATCAATTTCCAGTTGGTGGTCTGCTCCTTCCTCAGACCACCATCAGCAAGTGCTCACCACTGCTGACGGGGAGCCTCCTGCAAGCCTTGGAGCTGTTTGGGAGTCATAACAATCTAACCCTCATCTAAGTGTCTCAGGTCTTCACACTGCCCGTTTCTCCACATCCAACACGTCGACTATGAGAACCAACTGGTGTGTTACCATCTAAGAGAGAACCCAGACCTCTCTGTGTGTCAGGGCCTCGAGCCCATTCCCACTCTTATCATGTCCAGTCTGGTTGATTATAATCGCTATGAGCAGGCCTCACATCGCCTGTGGCAACAGCACAGGATCTGGACGTGTTTAGAGCAGAACCTTTCATGTTCTCCGAGGCCTGCACGGAGGAAAGGCACTATGTTAACACACCTGGGCTTCATTAATATCATTCCAAACTGACGTTCCCAGCCTTGACTCTCCTCTCCACACACACACAACACACACACACACACACACACACACACAACACACACTGTCACTGTTGTGCTGCGAACACCCACTGACCCAATGATAACTGGACAACACTGGTCCTGTGGAACTGTGCACCTGTATAGTGGAGCTATAGGGTAGGCATTTCTAATAAAGTGGCTGGTGAAGAAGCACAAGATAGGTGTTTCTAATAAAGTGGCCAGTGGTTGGAAGTGTGAGGTAAGTGTTTTTAATAAAGTGGCAAGTGAGGAAGCTCCTCAAGCTCCTGACGGTTCTGCTGTTTTGTTTCCTTTCTTGTTCAGGTGCTGCTGAGTTCCAGCTGTTTGTCACACACTGACCCCGCAGCAAACCACAGCACAACAGAAAACACCAACAGCCTCATATAAACCCAAACATCACCATAGGGGCTGAACTCACTGACAGAACATCTGAGGAGGCTTCCACAGTAATACACAGTAGAAGGCCTGAGGGATCTCTGGGTGGTTCCTCATTCGGTTTTTTTAACCAGAGGTGTGCGTCACGGAAGAGCAGATTTCACTGTCCGTGTGCATGTCTGCTTCATTACACTGCTTTTGGCCACCAAAGCTGGACGTGTTTAATGGTCTCCAGAGGTTCACCAGATGTGGTGGAGTTGAAGCACTGTGAAAATTGAACAGCGAATAGACAACAACACAAGAAATAACGAGGTAGGTGTTTCTGATAAAGTGGACAATTGAAAGTATAAAGAAGGTGTTTCTAATAAAGTGGCCAGTGAGTGGTAGAAAAAGGTAGGTGTTTCTAATAAACTGGCCAGTGAAACTGTAAAACTTTGAGTGGATGGTTCTCCTGGTTTTTACAGCAAACGGTCATGAAAATTCAGTCAAGACCCAGATGCATGAGGTTGACCACAATATCTCACCATGTTCTCTAGGTCTCCTGGGGTGGAGAACCGGATCACTGACTCTGGAAGAAAGAACCGGATCAGTAACTCTGTGGTGCAGGCCCAGCTCCATGGCTTCCAGAGTCTTCACCGGCCATTAAACTCGACTAAACTTCACCGATGTCAACTTCCGCCACGCTCTGTTTGCTTCCCTTAGTGCATAGCATTACTTATTACGATGGTGTGCCATGACCCCTCTGTAGGTCTGCAGAGAAGGTGGGAGACTGTGGTCTGAAGATAAGTGTGATATCGTGATCAAAACCATGTGAGGTTAAATATGGAATATCGCGTTTCAAATATTATGGTTTTAGAAATATTCGCCTTGGCGGACAGCGATGGAATATTTGATTGGCAGGTTGTGAAGGAGAGCCATGCGCTGGACGTGATGGAGATGAGCACTGCAGTTTAACAAGATAATAATGTCATTGAGCTCTATTCAGCATTACTGAGTCCTAACACATCACAGATGCTGCAGAAAGCCCTCACTATGTCATCACGTCAGTGGATGGAAGTCCTGAGTAGCAGAACATTCCGAACAGCCCTGGTAACCCATCAGGAAATGTCTCCAAGGCCAAGGCCTCCAAGGCCTTATGAACTGAGGTCAAAGCCTAGATGCCTCCAAATGGAAGCTCATGTTGAGTCGTAAAGCAGTGTCTGTGTAGTGTGGGGTTGCGTCCATCATACATCAGATTCCTTTAAAACAATCCTGAAAACCGATCTCATATCGTTAACATCTGGAATGCTGCGGCAATTCCAAACCAGGAAAATTCCAGGAAAAATTTCATCAAGCCAGATGAGAACATCAATTGCACTCTCTCATCTGCATAAGTTCCACTGCCTCAACAAAGTGGTGCATACCAGAAATATTTGGACATCCAAACATCACATCCATATGTGCTCGCTCGACATCTCAGTTCATCATCAAGGGTGTTCATGCAGAGCCTATACACTATATTTTGTGAAGAGTTGATTGCATACAGCCACAGGAGCATTAAGCAGCCATTGTTTATCTAAACAGAAAGCTGTTCCCTCCAAACCAGTTGGCCAGTAAACTTTCCAAAGTGGAGCCAGTGATGGTTGAGTAATAATGACCACAGCCTAACCACGACAAACCAACACCTTTGAAGTTTACTGGAACGTAGCCAAACCATCGTCTTGGTTGTCGCCATTGCTGATGACAGTGATATTCAGTAATACACACATCTGAATTAATATTAGTCGCCTTGGAAACACCAAAGACAGTGTGGAATCACAACAACAGTACTGATTGTTGAGTAGGGCAGCTCTAGCAGGGCAGAAATCTGATGATGCACTGTTACTACCAACACGTCTGACCTGTTCTGACAGTGTGAAGTCTATGTAAGCTTGGCGGAACCCTTGATTAGACAAGCTCCAAAGTTTACAGTGAGTTCCACGACCCGGTGCATACTGGCAACATTATGATGAGACTGAGCTGCACTGGGCCGAACTGGGATGAGTCTGGTGGGCCGTATAAGTGAGCGGTCAAACCTCGAATTATTAGGATAATTATCCGGCTGTGATATTGAGCCAGGAAGCAATACAACGTGAAGCTAATACAAAATCCAAACATTTTATTAACTAACCACTGCAGTGGTCTGCTCAGAGTCCCAGCAGAGGATGTCTGATCAATCTTTCTGTGAAGAGCCAGAACTTCTCCGCCAACAATAGCACTCCTTCTCACTCTCTGTGGTGTCTGGCTCTCATTATAGTCCAGATAGCGCTCTCTCTCTCTCTCTCTCTCTTTCTCTCTCTCTCTCTCTCTCTCTCTCTCTCTCTCTCTGTCTCTCTCTCTCTCTGTCTCTCTCTCTGTCTCTCTCTGTCTCTCTCTCTATCTCTCTCTCTCTATCTCTCTGTCTCTCTATCTCTCTGTCTCTCTCTCTGTCTCTCTCTCTCTATCTCTCTCTCTCTCTCTCTATCTCTCTCTCTATCTCTCTGTCTCTCTCTCTATCTCTCTCTCTCTCTCTGTCTCTCTCTGTCTCTCTCTATCTCTCTCTCTATCTCTATCTCTCTCTCTATGTCTCTCTCTGTCTCTCTCTATCTCTCTCTCTATCTCTATCTCTCTATCTCTCTGTCTCTCTCTCTATCTCTCTCTATCTCTCTGTCTCTCTCTCTCTCTCTCTCTCTCTCTCTCTCTCTCTCTCTCTCACACACACACACACACACACACACACACACACACACACACACACACACACACTGTAGAGTTTATATAGTAAAGGTTTCGTTTGGGGACTATTTCTTGTACAGACATATGTGTCCCTCCACTGGTTTAATGAGGTGTGATTTTAAAAGCCCGTTTTAGGCCCAGAATCTTCTCAGAACTATAGTCCGAAATCAGTGTTTACTTATGAGCATCAGGTGGAATCACCTTCTTTCTGCTTCCACCAACAACCACTGTTTTAATTTAAATCAGATCTGCTTTACAGTCCACTGGAAGAAGCAGAAGAAGAGTCACATTGCCTTTTCATAAAGAATAGTGGTTGCTAAGGTGTTGCTAAGTGATTGCTATGGTATCTCAGGTGGTTGCTGTGGAGTTGCTAGGCAGGTGTTTGGCTGTCGCAGGAGGTTGCTCGGAGTTGGTATGCTGTGTCTGATGGTTAATATGCTGTTTAAAGTGGTTCCATTGATGTCACTTGGTGGTTGCTATGACATCCCATATGTTTCCGAGGATGCTGCTCGTGTACTCCACCAGAACTTCATCCTTCATTCCTGTGGGAGAACTGGGACGAAAAGCAGAATCAAAAAGCTGTAAACAAGCTCATCATTCCCAATCATTCCGAACATTCCAGAACTGGAACGGTGTTGAGTTTCCGAGCAAAGTCGTGAGGATTAAAGAACAATAACACCAGTGCAGCACGCTACAATAATGAGCAGTGAAACGGTGAAAACGGGCTGAACTCATGAGTAAAACCGTGTGCTGAATGAAGGCCTCTCCTAAAGAGGCTGTCCTCCCACCGCTGGACGAGCAGATCGGCCCTCGGGGGACGAAACTTTCACTGTGATTGGATCTGGCGGCGATACATTTCATCTAGGGCGAGCGAGAAGTCAGTCCACCTTCTGCTCACAGAGCAGATTGAGCTGTGGTTCAGCTTTCACGCTTGGCACCGAAACGTTTCAGCTCCTCAAGCTCTTCAGCCGCTTCATTACCGAAAGTAAAACTCTGAGATCTGCCTGTGTGAGGAGAGAGCTGGAGCTGCCGCGAGAGGCTGCTTCACAAAATCACACTTTTGAAATCTGTTTCAACAACAAACATTAATCAGAACCAGGCTTCATCATCACACGTCGCTGAAGGCCCATAGAGTCTTCTGGAATGTAGCTTCAAGAAATGAAATAGTTTGAGTTCAGGTTCAATAAAACAAACTACATCTTCATCCACTCTCTGGACACTTTACTGGAAACACCTCCCTGAAGAAGGGCTGTAGGATGTTCCTCCTTATCCTTCTTCTAGACCTGGGGTTACTAATAGGAGGTCTGGTCTGGAGCCAGATGCTGTTGTATCTAGACCTGCATTTATAACCAATAAAGTACTGAGAACTGTTAGAACCTACCTTTAGAACTTTTATTTGCCAAAAAGTTAGAAAACTATTAATATGAGTTACATGTACAAGATACTACTGTTTTCAGGAGATCCTGGACTGCTCTATCTTCAGCAGTCAGAGTCTGTATGCAGGTTGATCATCTGTCCCGCCCCCTCTCTCTGATCAGTCAGAGTCTGTATGCAGGTTGATCATCAGCCCCGCCCCCTCTCTCTGATCAGTCAGAGTCTGTATGCAAGTTGAGCATCAGCCCCGCCCCCTCTCTCTGATCAGTCAGAGTCTGTATGCGGGTTGATCATCAGCCCCGCCCCCTCTCTCTGATCAGTCAGAGTCTGTATGCAGGTTGATCATGTTCACGTGGACAGAGCAGTAAACATGCACTGGAAATGTAGGGTAATCAGTTTAACCTGCCATCATCACTGCACCCCCTGCTGTGTGTAGGTAACAACTGCAATTTGAACCCAATCCGTGTCCCTCGGCCAGTGCACATGTGAACACATGCCTGGCCCAAATCAGGAGGGGACTCGAACACAAGTCCCTGAAGGGTGTTAACGTCAGTTCCACAAGTGAATCTGAAAACACTCGCTTTAAAGACTGTTTTTCTGGATGTAAATATGAAAAGCAGATGCTCCTCTACGGTTCACTGTGGATAGCAGACGGCTCCCTCTAGAGGCCTGTTTCTCATCATGCTCGCGGTCAGAACTTTGCCTCAGGTACCGTCAGCAGCTTCACCTAACGCCGTATTTATATCTAAAAGTGGTAAATCTGCAGACCGCAGGCTGACGTTTCGAGGAAGTGTCTTAAATATTCATTCATCGGCCGCTCGTGGGGGTGGGGTGGGGGGGGTGTCACGGCGAGTCAAAGTGGAGGCCTGTGCTACAACAACAACAACAAGGGCTTCTGTCCGCATGGATCTGTTTCCCATTATGCTCCTCAGAGCCCTTATCCCTCCATCCATTTCCATCTTGTTGAGCTTCTTAAGGTCTGTCTCAAGCAAACGAGGCAGGAAATGAAGTCAGGGCAGTGCGCTGCATCTTCATGTTTGAGGCAGTGGGTAATCAGTGAAGCTGTGGATGAGGGTTTTCTGAGGTTTTGCCGAAGAGGACACAACACCTGCCCAAGCTGGAGACTGTTGGAGAGTTCTGTGCTGTGTTTCGGCACGCTGGTCAATTAGCTCCACACCAGTATAAACCAGTTAAAATCAGCGTATGTCATGTTGTGAAGACTGGTCAACCAGTACCAGTTTTAAGCACTGGTTGGAACGTCACTGTCCTCCTTCTGGAGGTTCTACATAGGCTGTGGGTGTCTACAGAACAGCAGCACACTTCATAAGGAGCTGGAATGTTTTTGGACCGGAGCGTTCAGGAACGTCACTCTCTCTCTGGAGCTGACGAACGGCATTGTGCTGAAAATAAAGATTTATTACATTTGATCTCTGGAAGGCAGATCCCTGACAGACGCAGGAGCGCTGTGCCGACTCACTCCGGAACACTGAAGATCCGCAGATGTTAGCCCGAGCTTCGGTCCAAATCCATCATTTCACACTGACAGGAACCCAATATGTGTTTTATTACCCCTCCAGAAAGTCAGCACCGCTCGCGTCTGCGTCGTGTAATTCAAGGCTGTCAGCGAAGTCGCCAGTAAATTTAAAATCCGTTTCATTTGCCCGTCACCTTTTAACAACGTTTGCATGCTGTGGGTGAAACGACATGTTCACATAAAAGCCCCTGAAGGGAAACCGGGTCTGTATTCAGGTTCTGGTCATCTCATAGCTGTGGAATGTCCTTGTAGTGCCGGTTTCATTTCCAAAAGGCAAATAAACACTTTTAGTAACTTTGAGCAGGACCAGGGAAAAGGAACGAACTCTCTGTTTACACTGTACCTACTCAGTTCTAGATATCACACACAAATATACAATCCCTGTCTACTTTATTGCAAGCTTTTACTCACTGGCCACTTTATTAGAAACACCTTCCCAGTCTGGAACAGTAGATGGTCTGCAGTCTCTGACTGTACATCAGCAAGGTGTATTTCCATTACCGTATATGACGAACCCCTTCAGTAAAACAACACCCTCAGTTCATCAGCGCTCTACTGTCTGGAGTCTGACTCCAGCTGAGGACTCATAAAACCATGTGAGTTTTTCACAGCACTGCAGCACGACGGCAGCACCGTAGCTCCTCATCAGGTGGATCAAGGCCACCGTCGCTTAACCCTTTAACGCCTGAGCTACGAAATAACTGCCAGGAGATTGTAATAATAAAGAAATGACACGATTACATCAACGTTTTAAAACAAACTAAAATATATTGAATACAAAATTACTTTCTACTCAAACAAGCCTTTAAAATTACTCAAGTAATTTCGAGTCATGTTCACATCTGGTACTAACATGTGTCCGTCAGTGGTCAGCACAAAATTCAGGCGTGAATGGGTTGCAGTGTGTCTTGAGGATGCACTGAAATCTGCTCACTCAAACGACATTTGGAGGTGGTCAGAGACGCATGTGACCACACCACACCGTTCACCGTCCACGCGATCAGCTGATCACGCTACAGTAACAAAGTAACTAATGGATAAACGTGATATGACTTCCAGCTGCCGTTTTTCAGCAGGATAATGTTCCCACACACACAGCACGGGAATGTCTCTGCCAGACTGCAAGACGTCCAGATTAATCAGCAGTCTAGTGTTTATGGAGCAGCTGGACGCCAGCTTCAGTAAAATCCGAGTGTGCAGGATCTACAGGTCCAGCTGCAACATCTGTGGTTAAGTGTTGTGCAGGATGCCGTACAGAACCTGCACCTCCATGACCAACCGGATCTGATCTTATATCCAGACTAGAGAACCAACCGAAGTTCTAGAGCCTTTACTCTCATCCTTTACTCTGAAATTATAATCACTTACACACATCATCGTTACACACACACACACACACATTCAGTCCAACAGCTCCTTACTGGGGCGATTTGTTGTCATTGAGTGTACGTACTTCTGCTATTGGCGATTTGTAGTTCCAGTGTTAGAATTAGATATAATGTCATAACATCCTCTTTGGAACATTTATTTGTCGGTTTCTGCAGCAGCACATTGACTTCCATTATAAGTGAAAAAACGACCCCGATTCAACAAAACACTGGACTGCTCCTTTAACGCATGGTGACCCCTCGAGTGGCTTTGAAGTCAGACACAGGGAGACTCGGGCCCTGCTGTCGGCGGGGGGCCTGTTTAGCTAGTCAGGAGGTGAAAGTAAACAAGCCCGCTGTTGTATGTTTCCCGCTGTTCCCCGCTTTGCCCCCCCGCCGCCCCACGGCTCTCTGGGAGTGCAGCCAGCGGAGTTTCTGGAGTGTAATTAAAATGCATGGTATGGGGAAGATACGTTCACAAGACGCATTGTGTAATCTGGCACTGCGACTGATAAGTTCCCAGGAGAAAGAATGAGCACATAATGAGAACTCAAAGTGTCTTCGTGATAATAATTCTAAAGCTGGAGGTGCTGTCCTTGTAGCAGAACAGGGTCTTCTGGCACTGCTGGAGCAGTTCTGCTACTTTCATTTACAACTGTTTCTCATCGAAAGCAGCCAATCAGACGAGGTGAGTCTGTTTCTACCTGGTCGTTTCTGTTGGACTTGTATATGGCCTGTGATGCTACAGGTATGAAGCTGTGTTTATGTTCTGTAGTCAAGTCCAAATGCTATGTGGAGCTCATAACACCATAATTACTGGTCATGTGGTGGACTGGTGAACATCCACTATCCTGACCTATTGGTCTTGTTGCTGGTCACAGCAATGTTCCAGAATCTAGTAGAAAGTCTTCCCTGGACAGTAGAGACAGTTGCTCCAACAAAAGCAGGAGACTCTTTTTAATACTCTTGATTTCAGAAGAAGCAGGGAATGAGCATGTGTCCCAATACTTTTGTCCATATCGTCTGTTTTTATGTAGGTTTCTCCTCAAAGATAACGAAGTGTACTGACGCTGTGACTCAATGTTTCCCTTCACTTTGTTTGACAGATCTGCTCTCAGCCCTGAGACCCGCCTCGTCAGTCAGCACTCAGATCCGTGTCGCGCCACATGTATCCAATTCTCCTGGAATGGAAAATTTGAGTGGGCGTGGCCTGACCAAATACAAAAAGAAAGCAAAAATAAACACACCCTCGTCCTGGACCTGCTCCATATATGACAAACACTGTCACGCTTTAGCAGACCTTCGACAAGCTTCCTTCCACAGCACTCCGCAGTTCTTTCACTCTGGGCATCCGGCGATGTCTGCTCTCCTGGCTCTGGGCCGGCGATGTCCTACAAAATAGTGTTGGACTTCTTCACAGCATTTTCTTGGAGGAGCACTGGCAGATGTTCAGGCAATGATCCATCAGAGTCTTTCTAAACCCGATCACCAAGTCTGCAGGTCCACCGTCAAGGCCGAGCGCAAGTACAGCAGATATCTTCTCAGAAGTCTTAAAAGTAGATAAGGAGAACCAAACACATGAGACTGTCTCATTTATTTACTCAGGAACATAATGACAGTAAGATCTGACCCCACAAATCGATTGGCTGAGAGGCATGGAGGTGTGCCAGTATTACAAAATAATGACTGAAGCATTGAGGCATCTCGAAACCGCCCAGAGATCCCACGAGGGGCTTCATTCAACCGTGAGGGGAGTGGTCATTTTCTGTCCATCAGCTGGGGGTTTCACATTTGTTCGACTGGGATGGGGCTACCTGGTGGTCATTTTCATTCTGCGTAGTGTTGATAGTAGTTTTGTAGTGACAAATCTGCCACCCTGAGATTGGCTGCCTGACCAACTGACCGCTCTACACCATATATTGCTGAGTAACGTGATTCACCTTAAGGTTAAAATAATCAGTAAAATACACAATAATTAATAATGATATCTTTACTAAAGTACCAAAGTATGAAAGTCCGTTCACTCTGTGGTCATCTTTGCACCACTGCCCGGCAGTTTCTTCCAGTCCCATAAGATCAGGCTCTGGTTTCTATGAATAGGCAGATACCAAAATAATCCAACGCAACGTCTTGACCTTATACAGTCAGTTAAGTCCGGTGAGGTACAAGGCCATCCTCGCTAAGTCACACTGAACATTGTCAATGTCAAACCTACCCAGCAGGTTTCATTCCTGTTGATCGATTTGCTCTGGAACTAACATGAGACTAACATGATGATTATGCAGTGTTAAGCTGTTCTGGAGAACATTGTCCTGCCAGCTTCACCAAAGTTCCATAGTGCAGTTAGTGACGTCCCAAACCTGGAGTAGCACTGCTACAGTCAGTGGAGCATCAACATGACTCTGAAGCTGCTGTTTCAGAGTGAAGGTGCTACAGAGTGCTGCTCTATGGTGATTCAGTGTGTTGGGAGGAACGCGGTCATGCTTTGGGCTCCATAATGTTTTTTTATAAATAGGCACTGAATATTTTGGTAAATGTAATTGAATAAAAATAATACATTCATTGTTGAGCAGATTCTACAGGCATGACTAGAATATGTCAGAGGCACGGTGAAGCGAGCCAGAGCGCAACATGCTGGCAGGATCCTGATCCCCACAGCCTGAAAAATAATCACTCCCTCCTGCTCGCGTTTATAAGGACCATGTGGGCCGGCTGCCACCGACGCGGCCGTACGCAGCGAGGACAAAAAGAAGGCGTAAGCGGGCTCCTCTCATGTGTGTCGTGTGGAAATGCAGTCCTGCTTGACGTTATGTCGTTAAATTAGAAATATACAGGACCTCCAAGGACATGAACCGCCCAGGGAAGTGAGTTTTGTTTGTGATCGTAAACGATTTATGCGCTACAAACACACATGACGTCCTGAGAACTCTGCTCTGTGTTTAGCAGGAGCTGTTCTTCATATTTCTGTATGGACAGCAGATCTGGGGTTCAGTGATGTCCTTTCAGAAATGAGTCGTGTTCATTCCAGTCTTCCCCTATCGGACCATAACTCTGACTGCGTAGAGTGGTGCTGCACATGTGCTTCCTATCAGGTCCAATAGGCAGATATTAAATTGTATCGCTTACTTTTGCCCATGTGAGCTTATATAAGTGTGCAGGAAAGTGAGGTATGTGTCCCTGCAGATCTTCTGTCCCACTGAAGGAGCTCCAGAACCTCCTGGGAAACGCAGCGTCCGCGGAATCACCAGGAAAACACTTTATTTTGAAAGAAGAGTGGAGCCTGAAGCCCCTCTTCTGCAGAGAGTGCTCAGTTATCTCGAAGGTACAGCAGCCTGTCCTTATAAAAGCTCTAATAAGAACCATGTGAATCTGAAAATACCATACACACACACCGTAAGCAAGCGACATGGCCAAAAGTAATGGGACACCTGCGCCTTCACTCTTTCTTCTGAAATCAAAGGTATTAAAGAGTTTCTCCTGGTTTTGTTGGAGTAACTATCTCTACTGTCCAGGGAAGACGTTCTACTAGATTCTAGAACATTTCCTTACACTTCAAAGGACGACTATCCCAAAGAAAGTCTCACGTAACTGTCAACTGAGTATTGAGAACCGATTGACTTCAAATCAAAATTCAAACACAGTGATGGCAGCGGTCAGATGTTTTAAGGCTCGATTCCGACAGCACTTCCTGCAGTATCAGTAACACTTAATGCAAAGCTACGTTCTTCATTTATACCTCAGTTCTATTCTATTCTATTCTATTCTACTCTACTCTATTCTAGTTAACTACATAATCACGTAATATTTATTATTAATATGCAATGAAATACAAGCCGATCCAGCCCTGAAACTGTATTTCAACATGAATTTTAAATCTGCGCTGATTACAGCAGCTGCCTGATGTTCTAGTGTGTAAGACCCGTTCTCTTCAGACGCATACAGAACTGTAAGAGAACTGGGACGCAGTGCAGCTGCCGCACGATTGGGCACGCTTGGAACTCTGATGCCCCGGCCAATCAGAGGAGGAGGAGGTGTTCTGGTGGACTGTAAGGTTTTAATGCGACCCGGTTCACCCGTTAAGAAGGAGGCTGAGGACTGGGCCCGTGTTCTTTAAGAGCCGTCAGAGAGGGGCTCTGTTGATACGAAGACTTTTAATGAAAAATGGAACTAGTATAGCGTAGGACCTGCCAGCTATAAAAAACTTCCTTAAATTGCTTTCTTGGAAGTCGACTCGGAAGCGCAAATAAAAATCAGTTTATTATTGTTGCTGCTGAAGGTTCTGGCTACTATTAACCTTTTATTTTTATTTCCGTGATTAAAATCCGAGTTGACGCTAAACCTAAACAGCTTATAACAGAGAAAATATGAGGAGCTGAGAACTTGTTTAAAGGAACACCTTGGCAAAACATCAAATTTACACACTTCAGCTCATTACAGATGTACTAGATAAGCCAAGACTTTCCGTTTTTTTCCTTCATCACTGCAGAGGCGAGACTAACACTGAATCTCTCACCCCACTCATCCAGTTCTTCTTTAAGGGCAGTGTGAGCAGAATAAACATCACTCTAGGCCTGCAGGGGGTTCTAGATAGGCTGCATGTTCAGTGGTACTGATACAGGTTAGTGCTCTTCTTGTCTCTCTGAGGTACAGGCGGGTTTTGAGTTTGAACCCTCGCAGGCCGGGTTCTCGCCGTTCTCCTGATCTGCTGCATTTGAGCAGCTGTTGAATGCTGGGGACTTTTATTGGTGCTAGTTTGAGGCCAGACTTGAATTCTTTGAAAGATTTCATGAATGAAGCTCCTTCCTTTTAGGCAGCAGGTGTTTCAGGCCTGCGGTTCGAACCTCGGATTCACACTTTATCCCGACCCCCTCATAAATCACCCATCTCTCCGACGTCCCCCACTGCACTTTACACACTTCTACACTGACATTTACGGTTCCTCTGAAAGCAGAAATGGTTATAGCACATTTCCTGTCCTCTCTTACACTGTCGGTGGAAATGTCCTAATGTCCTAACGGGTCCCATGGACAGGTCTGACAGAAGAACGACCTTAAGGTCTAAGGAGGCAGGTCCTGGTTTGAGGCCCAGATCAATTCCCTGGAAGCTGCTTTATCTCTAAGAAAGTGAATAGAAGCCAAGAGCATGATCTAGTTGGTGGTTGAAGGTTCTTGGTTTGCCTTGATACCCACGCCATTACCAAAACACGCTCGTTAGATTAAGAAATGATTCATGCAGTTATTTTTCATTTATTGAATGTATAGATCACTGCTGTTATACTTTGTTATACTGGAGTCTTGCTAAAGGAAGTTCTGGTCATGTCCTGTTGGTGCAGATGATCAGAAGGCCACGGCTGCCCCTTCAAACGCGTTCACCGAAGACGCTTCTGATAGAATGAATTCCTGTAGAAGTTCGACGTCTGATGATTTTGGAAGCTCACAAAGAGCTTACACTTACACGCCCACTCCTGACCTTCTTTAATCATTTGAAGTTTCCTGTTCCACGTTTCCAAGTCGGAGGGAGGTGGTCTGTTTAATGAAGATACTGATGAGAACTAACATATTTATATATCAGCGTCTGCATATTCACCACGTAATGGAGCAACGCAGCTTCTAACCCTGACGTTGATGACTTTGTTGGTAATTGCAGATTTTGCGTAAGTGATCCATCACTCTGCTCCTGAGTGGATTTTAATTTAGCGTTTACGCCTTGCTCTGCCAATCACTGGGCGGTGGGCTCAGGAAAACGTCTGGAACCAATCTGCTCGGTGTGTGACCCGCTGACGTGGGTTGACATTGAGCAATGAAAGCCATCTCCCCTGTCACCGCAACGGCACGCCAACGTGTCAGACTGACAAGTGTCCTCTCCGCCTGCCCGCAGAGGGTAAAATTACGCAGAGCCGATTGTCGGACTCCGAGGGCAAAGGCGGGCCGAACATATGCAAGCAATTTGTTTGGAATAAATGAAGAGGAATCACATGCTTGACAGTCTTCACAGCTGTCCGTGATAATGGCTAAAGCAGTCTTTGTTGTCAGATTGACAAAAGAGGCATCATTAAGGTTGGTCAGTTCTCATGTGTGAAAATATGGCTTCAGTAATAATAATGGGGTAAAGGACGAGGCGTGTGGACAGGCAGGCGAAGTGTCGCTTCGTCCCTGCTGAACTAAACAGTCTGGGTAGAGTGACCTGGTCAAGCCGTTTAAACTGGCTGACCAGCATAGCTCTTAACTGGCATAGTGTTTTTTCATTTGAGATGAATGGTTTAGCTGGTCTACCAGCATGAACAACTTGTTTGACCTTCACCTTCAACCTGGATGACCGACTTGACCATAATGACCACAGTGATTCACCAGTTTGTCTGTTGAACTGGTACGAGCAGAGCTGCTGGAGTGTTTAAACCCCTCAGTGTCACAGCTGGACCGAGAACAGTCCACCCACCAGAAATGTCCAGCTGACAGCGTCCTGTGGGCAGCGTCCTGTGAGCACTGATGAAGGACTAGAGGACGACCAACGCAAACTGTGCCGAAACAGATGAGCTTCTGTCTCTGACTTTACATCTACAAGATGGAGACACTCGGTAGGAGTATCTAATAGAGTGGACAGTGAGTGGACACAGTGTTTAAACACTCCAGCAGCACTGCTGTGTCTGATCCACTCGTACCAGCAACACACACTAACACACCACCACCATGTCAGTGTGACTGCAGTGCTGAGAATGACCCACCACCCACATCATAGCTGCTCTGTGGTGGTCCTGTGGGGTCCTGATCATTGAAGATCAGGGTGAAAGGAGGAGAATAAAGTCTGCAGAGAAACAGATGAACTACAGTCTGGAATTATAGAACCACAAAGAGCTGCTGGATGGATGAGTTGTGGAGTTGGAGATCTGTTGTCACTGAATGCAATCAGATCCCCACAGCAATGTTCCAGAATCTTGTAGAAAGTCTTCCGTGGACAGTGTAGCTTCAGTAAACCCCAACATGTTTAGCAGCGGCTGGAGAGGAGTGAACTGGAAGCAGTTAGAAGGACTCCACTGCTGTAAAGCTGATGGATGGGCGTTCACTCTGCCCCAGTCCTCCACTGGGCACCAGTGGCTCATGTGTTTTGCTCGCTGGGCACAGACTGGGATGCAGAACAGCGCTGTGTAAGCCTCGTTAATGTTATTACAGTAGAAATGAGATGATTTCTAACCTGTCTGGCCTTCCTTCTGTGAACCAACCGCAGAAACCGGTTACAACCTGAGTCGCCGATAAATTCCTTCATTCTGAATAAAGAAAACATTTCCAAGAAACAAATTACAGACTCCGAGCCTCGCCAAGCAACGAGCAAATCTGATATGAAATTTGCAACAGTAATTTAAAAGCAATTGTCCTTGAAAATAAAAAAGGAGCCTGCAGAGGTTTGTATCTGGAGGCGGTTTCTCTCTGCAGGACCGAGCGAGGCATTTATAAAGATAAAATGTCTCAGTGTGACAGAAGGTTTTTCCAGCACCTTCAAATGAAATTTCTTCCATTCCAGTCAGATATCCAAGACAAATAAAGCGCTGTGTATGGAGATAAACTGCGGCCTGATGTGCAATGTGTCATTTGCCATATGGTCTGTGTGTGTGTGTGTGTGTGTGTGTGTGAGAGAGAGAGAGAGAGAGAGAGAGAGTTTGGTTTGGATAAGATAGAGCTGTTTCTGTCCTCCTCTTGGATACTGGAACAAACAGTCCTGAAGACTGGCGCTGGCACCGTCGCGTCCCCGAGGTGATGTTTATAATATTCAGAATAACTAGTTTCATTAAGTGTCACTTCATCGGATCAGATTTGGGGTCAATCCAGGCATATTTCTAAAGCTTTTTTACTGCCATCCTGTTCCGAACCTTTGTTTTTACCGCTGTGTCCCGCTCTGTGACACCTCGTAGTTAAGAACATTATTAAGATGACAAGTGTTTCCTGAAACCCTTTGTAACTGAAGAGCTTGAGCTGGTTTGTAAATGAAAAATGCATCCAGACTCGTTTGTAATGTGCTTTTTATAAACCAATCAGCCATAAGATTATGACCATCTCTCCTCTCACTGTCCATCCCATCAGCTCCTCTGTAGTAGTTCTATAATTACAGACTGTAGTTGGTCTGTTTCTCTGCAGACTGGATATAAATCAGGCTTTTAAATCACATATCATTAAACTGCTGGAGGGATACGTGATACCTTAAAGAGGTACTACCGATATAGTCCCAAAAACGGTATTAGTTCAGATTCCCCTCTATTTTCCCATCATTCCATATAAAACTCACAGACTGGTGGAGCTTCACTGCTGGGTTTGGACAATAAATAAAATAGCTATATGTGTTTTGTTGTCATGGAGACTGATACTCACTTCCATTCATCTCCACTGTTAACAAAATGAATTTCATACCAAACATTATGATGATACATTTTAGTATGTATACACACACACACACACACACACACAAACACACACACACATATATATATATATATATATACTGTATATGAATAGTTATATTATTTATACAAATAATGATGATCAGCACTATGAGACATTTTCCAGCTTTTAGTTGTCTTTTTTGCATATCAGAGCTCAGTCTGTGTCAGAGCTCAGTCTGTAATGGAGCTCAGTCTGTGTCAGAGCTCAGTCTGTACTGGAGCTCAGTCTGTAATGGAGCTCAGTCTGTAATGGAGCTCAGTCTGTGTCAGAGCTCAGTCTGTAATGGAGCTCAGTCTGTTCAGAGCTCACCCGTGTCGGGAGCTCAGTCTGTAATGGAGCTCAGTCTGTACTGAGTCAGTCTGTGTCGGAGCTCAGGGGGTCTGTAATGGGAGCTCAGTCTGTAATGGAGCTCAGTTCCGTGTCGGAGCTCAGTCTGTAATGGAGCTCAGTCTGTAATGGAGCCCGGGTCTGTGTCGGAGCTCAGTCTGTAATGGAGTCAGTCTGTGTCGGAGCTCAGTTCGTACTGGAGCCTGGCCCGTGTCGGAGCTCGCCCGTAATGGAGCTCAGTCTGTAATGGAGCTCAGTCTGTGTCGGAGTCAGTCTGTAATGGAGTCAGTCTGTAATGGAGCTCAGTCTGTGTCGGAGCTCAGTCTGTACGGAGCTCAGTTTTCTTCCGTAATGGAGCTCAGCTTCTGTGTCAGGTAGAGCTCAGTCTGTAATGGAGTTTGAATTCTGTCAGAGCTCAGTCTGTAATGAGCTCAGTCTGTACTGGAGCTCAGTCTGTACCTGGAGCTCAGTCTGTGTCGGAGCTCAGTCTGCATTGAGCTCAGTCTGTACACTGGAGCTCAGTCTGTGGCCGGAGCTCAGTCTGTACTGGAGCTCAGTCTGTGTCGAGCTCAGTCTGTACTGAGCTCAGCCCAGTTCGGAGCTCAGTCTGCGCTGGAGCTCAGTCTGTACTGAGTGGTCTGTGTCGGAGCTCAGTCTGTACTGGAGCTCAGTCTGTGTCGGAGCTCAGTCTTTGCTGGATCCTGATCTGAGCTTCACAATTTTTGTGTTTTGCAACACAGATTTGGTCCAAAAATACCACGTAAAACACTGCATAAACTCGCACTGGCTCTGCTCTCCTTCACCGCAGAAAAACCTCAAAGCAATAAAGGGAGCGCCCCTCACTTTAGGAGGTCAGCGAGGGTCTCCTGGGGGCCGGTGCTACATGCTAATTGTTTCGTTCACGTCAACACGGCTAAAGAAAAAGACGTGAAAATCTGCAGTGGGCCGTGAAGGGAGCCAGGTTTGGGCCAGGCCGGGTCGGCGCTGGTGGATTTACAGCAGGACAGCCAGCTGACAGAGGTGCTGGATTAAAACAGACTGCAGTGGACAACATCTGGAAGGGCCCATCCTCTGCAGAGCAGCTGTTTCACACTGATAGCGTGGGTCCGGTCCGGTTTGGCCTGGCCAGGGGAATGCAGGACACAGCCAGGGACATGAGGGGCTTTATTTCGGTTGGAATGACTCTCCTTGGAGACCTTCGTGGAAGCTCATTCTGTTTAAATCAAGGCCTCTGACACCATATGGACAAAAGTATTGGGACACCTTCTTATTCACTGTCTCTTCTGAAATCAAGGGTATTAAAGAGTTGATCCTGCTTTTGTTGAAGTAACTGTCTCTACTGTCCAGAGAAAACTGTCTACTAGATTCTGGTGAATTGCTGTGAGGATTTATTTGCCTTCAGCCACAGGAGTAAAGCTGCTTTTTGACAACTCCCTTGTTGTAAAAAGTGCTATACAAATAAACTTTGATTGATTGATTGATTGATTGATTGATTGATTGATTGATTGATTGATTGATTGATTGATTGATTGATTAAAAAACAGCTTTTCTGGAGTCACAGAATTACCGAACTCACCCTCGTGGCCCTCCCACTCCCCCCTTCATTCAGCACAGATGGGTCTTAGTTGGTGCCTGACGTTGTGGTCTGTGTGTCTGAGAAAGACCACACTAGCCCTCCCAGCACTGGTTCTGGAGTGTGGTTCTGGTTCTAGACAATGGGGCACTAAGGATAACTAAACTCAATTTTGCATTTAGTGTTTCTCTGATGTCACAGCTAATTTACATATCCCTGCTCCACCCACTCATGCTGCAGCACTTGAATGGTCCTGCTCTTTTTGAATGAGGCACGACCAATCAGAGCAGACCTCGTTAACATAGTGAATATCAGTCACAGTCTGTTTGACTGTAAGGGGTGAAGAACAGTAAAATGACTGATGCTGTTTAGAGTTGGTGTGTTGGTGTGTTTGAGACAGTGGTACAGCAGACACCGCTGGGTTCCGGAGAGGGCCCGTTCTGGGGCCTCTGGAACGCAGTGAGGGGAATAATAAGCCATGTTCTGAGTGAGGTCTTATTTCTGTCACACAGGAAACGTCGCAAACTCGCCGAGACAAAACATGATGCAATTTGATAAGTTCTCCTCAGGAGCTCCATTATGAGGCCTGCTTTTCATTTAACACATCAGCTCCACGAGAAAGAGAGAGAGAGTGTGTGTGTGTGTGTGTGTGTGTGTGTGTGTGTGTGTGTGTGTGTGTGTGTGTGTGTGTGTGTGTTTATGTGTGTGTAGAATGTGTGTGTGTGGGGTGGGGGCTTGTGTATGTGTGTATGTATGTGTGTGTGTGTGTGTGTGTGTGTGTGTGTGTGTGTGTGTGAGCATGCGTGTGTGTGTGTGTGTGTGTGTGTGTGTGTGTGTGTGTATGTGTGTGTGTGTGTGTGTGTGTGTGTGTGTGTGTGTGTGTGTGTAGGTGGGTGTTCCAGCCAGTCCTGCAGAGCTCAGTCATTAACACAGCGCCTGTTCGACGTGGTGCCGATGGGACTGGCACATTCCACCAAACTCGAGGAATGACTCACACACACACACACACACACACACACACACACACACACACACACACACACACACACACACAGTTTAGTGACTAAATAGAGTGCATGAAAAGATAATATATGAGCACTTGAATAAACAACAATGTAAAAGTAATTCAGTCGATTAGGCAGGACGTTCGGTGTCTGACCAACCAGACGCTCCTGAATCTAAAGACAGTTCATCATTACTATCAATCATTTGTTACAGTGTTAATGAGTTACAAACAGCTGTTAATGGACTCAAACTGTGTGTGAATGTAATGATGATGTAATTAATTACAGTATCAGAGTAAAGGATCAGTTTATTAAACTGTACTGAAAGGAGGTTCTAGTCCCCTGTTGGTTCTCTAGTCTGGATAGAAGATGAGATCCGGTTGGTCATTGAGGTGCAGGTTCCGTACGGCATCCTGCAGAACATTCACCCACAGATGTTGCAGCTGGAGCTGTAGATCCACTCGTAGGTTACTGAAGCTGGTGTCCAGCTGCTCCCGTAAATGATAGGTTGAGGACAAGGAAGTGCTGCAGTCTGCTGGAGACATTCCTGGGAAACGCTTGCTGAGTTTGGGAGCATTATCCTGCTGAATGAAGACCAAAGGAGATCTGGAAAAGACAGGACTGGCTGAAGATGACCAGCTGCCATTCTGACGTGCTTCATGACAGGCTAGTATGACAGTCAGGTGATTCTGGCTGCAGCTATTTTTGAGTAAATGGGCGTGAATTTCTTTTACGTTTCTAATATTTAAAATGTAAAACACCTGCAATACAATGAGAAACATTGTCCATTTATGCATGTTCAAATGAATTAATACAGGGTTACTAATATTAATAAATGGTTTATTAAATGGCATTAATTAAGATATTATTAAGCTTTTGTTGATATTTGAGTAAAAATATTTGCACAGGTATATTGACATAAGTATTGGGACACCTGTCTGGTGCAGACATCAGCTCATTGGTTTTCTACTATGAATGTGGAGGCAGATGTTCTGTTAAAGATAAATATTGTACAGAAGTTATTATTGGTGTCGGTTGATATTTTAATACAGAAGAATCAGATGGAGGTGAAGCTGAGGATCGCTGTAGTATCCATTTAACGCTGTTCATTTGAACCTGCTGTAAATGGCAAAACCATGTCAGTATTAACAAGCCCTCAGATGTCAACAAAGCAGATGACACCAGCGAGACCGTGGGTAAAACGGTACCATCTGGCGGTAAGAGACGCTGTCTGGGCTCCGAATGATGGACGGAGGGTTTCATGAGACCACCTTGGAATGGAAGAACACACAACATTTCTCCTGAAGGTGTGTGACCTGGGGTTCGGTCAAGAGTACAACTGAAAATTTATATTTAAGTCTTAGACTGTGAGGACAGACAAAATGATGCTGTCTTGAAGAATTTAGATCAGGGGTGTTTAAGTAAACCTCAGTGAGAAAACGTCCTCAAACCAAGCTCCAGAACATCATACTGTCTAACTGCTTAATGATTCAGGACCATCCTGAATACCGAACTGGGACTAATTCAAATAACGTTCTAAATAAATGTTCTTTTCTCATTTGAGTTGAATTTATACAGAAAACAAGAGCTTCTGAAAATAAAGTTCATAATAACTCATCTACCAGTGGAGCTCCATAGTCCTGCTTTTCTCCATCATCCTCCACTTACAGCATAACCAGCAAGCTGATTAGCTCTTTTTGTTAAAGGGCAGAAACTAAACAGATGCTATGTTGAGTGTTGTGAGAACTTCCAATCTCGTCCGATGGACACAACCTAAAAGCAGCCCAGTACACAACACTGTCATGTATCTATCTATCTGTCCATCTGTCCATTTCCAGAGATTCTGGAATCTCTGGTCTCAATGCTGGGGGGCTTTATACCCCTCGTGGCATATGACCATTTTAATCTACCCCAATAAACCACTGGATTTAATATTGAGCACAAGCGCTGGAAGAGGCTGATGTGAATGACATCCTCCTGAATGTTTGGATTGTTATGATGTCCCCTAAGAACACTCAGGACGCTTATTTATTTAAGTGCACATGAACATTTGCACAAAATGGGTCACACACACTTAAAACCAGGACAACTTTATGGCAGCATGTTTCTGCCCAGGCCTTCACACCTACTAAAGCTGCAGAACCTCACTGAATGAACCCTAAAAAAGTCCATCACCGTCTCCAAACGGCTGCCGTCATTACCCTCCACTGAGCAGCGCAGATTAGAATCGAAATTAAACTCCAAATTGCTTTCAGGGTCAAATTGGCTGGTCAGTGGAGATTCAGTCCGCTAGTTATTATCGAAATCTCCGGTACCCAATTAGTTCAGGACACGAAGGAATAGCTGGAGTAATTCAGGTGACCTCAGAGTGGAGCAAGGACATGAGCTGGTTCAAATGCCAGGACTCTGGATAATTCGAGGAACGCCGGCCGACTGCACTGCTCTGTGGGCCAGGAGCGATTCTCTCCTGAAGTTAATTCTAGCAACACTAGGACGTGGTGATGGTGTAACTCAGAGAAAGTGAGTGGGGTGTTCTATTCGGACCTGCCTGGAACCATTAGGTAGGTAATGGTGGCGTCACAGAAAAAGTATACGGTGGGAACAGAGGATTAGAACTTTAGCACTTTGGCACAATTAGGAATTCCCCTTTCCAGCTTTGAAAAGTAAAATGGAAAAGTGCGTTTGGAAAACCCAGCGACCGTATGGTTCACTTCTTAACTTATTCATCATTCACTAAAGCATTTACTACATCCAGGACTTTGTTCTGACTGCTTGAGTTAAATCCAGGAGCGGATTTTAACTTCTTAGGCCTAAATTATGTACCTCAAGTACATACGGGGGGATGGCCAAGGATTGAATCATGGGACGGTCAAAAGACTTTTTGGAGGATACGTTCAGAAACATGGGCATTTGCGTGATGCATCGTATTCTGAATCACTGCTGCCGTATGAACTGATGAACAGTAGATTTTGGAAAATGCTGGAATTTGGATGAGTACGGATGAGTACGGATGAGTACGGATGAGTACGGATGAGCATGGATGAGTACGGAGGAATTTGGATGAGTACGGATGAGTACGGATGAGCATGGATGAGTACGGAGGAATTTGGATGAGTACGGATGAGTACGGATGAGTACGGATGAGCATGGATGAGTACGGATGAGCATGGATGAGTACGGATGAGCATGGATGAGTACGGAGGAATTTGGATGAGTACGGATGAGTACTGATGAGTACGGATGAGTATGGATGCATTCACGGGAGCAGCTGGACTCCAGCTTCAGGAACCTACGAGTGTGCAGGATCTACAGGTCCAGCTGTGGGTAAATGTGCTGCAGGATGAACCAACAGGGGACTAGAGCCTCCTTTCATTTGTACAGTTTTCCCCCATAAACTTGTCCAGAGCTCCATTCCAGCAACTCCTTACTGGTGTGGTATTTTTGTTGGTAAGTTTATTAATTCATGGACACTTTGGGAAATGTCATGCCTAGACACAGCTAAAGGTTGACCTTCATGAGGGAGGGATGTTCCCAGACAGAGAGGAATTCTCATGTGTACAGAAGCTTTATCCATAGCTGAGTTTTTATTTTGGCCGGAGACTCAGTTTAAGTTAGTGGTTTGGGCAGAAAAACTTGGTTTTGGCCTTCGTTCGCTTCGGCCGTCATCAGTGTCACCCAGCAATCTAATTTATCTTCAGCGAAGGATACAATGAAAGTCTACTTTGAAGCAGCTCTTCTGAAGTAAATCTCGTTTTCGTCCCCTGTGCTTTCCGTACAGCACTTAACACACCAGACAAGTAAACCTCAGGATTGAACCCCCCCCCCCCCCCCATACACACGCGGTGTACGACGGTGGATATATGATGTTATGGAGCTGTTTTGCTTCCAAAGAAACCCTGGGGTTCTAAAAGCCAGTTGTCTTTGGATCTTCTAGCAGGAGAGTGATCCAAAGCTTTCCTCCAGATCTGCACAAAAACGGCTCACAGACTGAAGCTTTTGTTGGTCTCCTGAGACCCCCATTGTTAGGGATCACTGGAGCTAATACAGTGATGCAGCGGCCCATCGGTGGTTCCCCTGAGGAGAAATGCTGAAGGCAGGTTGACGAGGCCTGTTAAACAAATGCCTTCACAGAAATTTCGACAGTGTGAACCTGGCAGTGGTTCAGAATTTCATGATGAATGGATCAATAGAAATGCTCCAGAATGACTTGAAATATAATCTTTTTACATTGACTTGCATTGAATGTTTGTTTGACAGTGGTGGTAACCATAACATTAGAACCTCATTTCTCCTCTCTCTGTCCACTCTATCAGCTCCTCTGATCACACAGGAGCTCTTTGTGGTTCTATAATTCCAGACTGTAGTTCATCTGTTTCTCTGCAGACTTTATTCTCCTCCTTTCACCCTGATCTTCAATGATCAGGACCCCACAGGACCACCACAGAGCAGATATGATGTGGGTGGTGGGTCATTCTCAGCCCTGCAGTCACACTGACATGGTGGTGGTGTGTTAGTGTGTGTTGCTGGTACGAGTGTATCAGACACAGCAGTGCTGCTGGAGTGTTTAAACCCCTCAGTGTGACTGCAGTGCTGAGAATGACCCACCACCCACATAATATCTGCTCTGTGGTGGTCCTGTGGGGTCCTGATCATTGAAGATCAGGGTGAAAGGAGGAGAATAAAGTCTGCAGAGAAACAGATGAACTACAGTCTCCCAGGTCCTCGTACGCATTCATTAAAACGTGAAGACAGAAATGTGCTGTCCTCGCTGTCCTCGCTGTCCTCACCGCCCTCGCCTTCTGCTGCAGTTTTATCCGAGCTGTGGGGCGACGGCTGCAGCTGTGAACGAGCCGCATTAGACTCAATTACCCACACACACTGCGCCAGTGCATTTTTTCCAGCCATTATCAGCGGGGATGCTGTTAAGTTTTAAAGCGGCCATAGGTGATGGATGTTTTCTCACACTCGGACAAAGAGTCCCATTGTTTGTGTTTCCTCTTTTTTCTGAAAAGAAAAGGACCTCTCTGCTCTGGGGAAAGGTGAACAGAGCTGAAACCACTTTGTTGCCATTATGGTGCCGAGTCATCATGACACACATCCAGTACACACACACACACACACACACACACTCACACACACACACACACACACCCACACACACACACAGCCTTACCTTCCTGGACCATTTACTTCTTAAAAGAATGCGACTATCAACACACTCTTCACATTCTCAAATGGTTGGGGTCCACTGGTTTGGGGGCCACTGGGGGGGTTGAGCACATGGAACTGTTAGAAGCAATCACAGAGTCCAAGCACTGAATGAGACTGAAATACTGAGAACCATTTTCACACCAGCAGCCAAAATGAAGTTTGAGAGACAGGCAAATTAATCCTGAACATACAGAGCAACAACACTATATGGACAAATGTATTGGGACACTGTTTCTTTTGAAATCAGGATGTTCAATGATCACCATCCCACCTCATCTCTAACTTCCCAACTCACCCCAGAAGTAGTAGATGGAGCTCCATCATTCCGGAGAACACAGTTCCACTGCTCCACAGCTCAATGCTAGTCCACACCTGGCATTGTTAGTCTTATTCTATTGGCAGTGCTTCTAATTTGGACATATAGTGCATATTTGTCTTCCAAAAAGAGAGTTAATAGTAGTTGTCAAAAGCTGAATTATTTGGACACATGAACAGAAGACATATTTGGATCAAACCAAACACAGCATTTGAGCAGAAGAAGCTCATAGCAGCTGTGAACATGATGGTGGGAGTGTGATGGTTTGGAGCTGCTCTGCTGCAGCAGGGTGTGGAGATCTCTCCATCATAGAAACCACTATGAGATCTTTATTGTATCAGAGGGGGTTTGAGGAGAACGGAAGAGCGTCTGTACAAAGACCGACGCTGAAACATCACAGAGCTGAAAGAAGGAGGAGTGGGAACGTCGTTCTTCCAGTCGATGTCAGAGATGGTAGATGGTCCTAGAAACATCTGACTGACATTATTTCAGACTAAGGAGGAGATACAGCTATTAGGACAGAGGAGGTCTGAACAGAGGGGGTCTGAACCTAACTGTGTTTATTATATGATGTTTCAAGATGTTTCTTCAATTGTTTAGTTATTTCAGCTCCATCTCTCAGTGTAGTTACAATGAAGATCAGATGTTCAGATGATTAAAGTCAAAGGTGTTCATGGGGTGTAACTGATTATTAAAATGTGCAGAGGTGTCTCTGTAGAGAGAGTCTCTGTATACACACACACACACACACACACACACACACACACACACACACACACACACACACATCACAGAGAACTTATGAAACTGAGCAGAGCTGCTTTCACAAACACTTGCTTCTTATAAAGAGGCTGAATTTGCTGCAGTCACTCCTCGGAACGTCGCAGGAGCTCTGTGAGCAGAAAGAGAACCGGAACACTACATCAAAGCATGTCATGAAGCCCAGAAGGATGTTTTGATAGGCTGCTGTGGAGCTTAGGCCATCCGGGGACCGAGCAGGGAGTGGGCCGGCACAGTGTAAGGCGAGTCGGCTGCAGGCGGTACACACTTTGTTCCTCCTGGGGGTCCGATGCCGACTGTTGTAGTGTTTTCTGGATTTGAGTGACGCACTAGATAATAACAGATATGCGTTCTCTCACCATGCCTCATAATTACTGCTCTAATTATCCGAACTGTAAATGACGGCAGGCATGCGTGACTGACTGCAGACGACTGTGAGCAGTTCTGGTATTTTGTGTTGAGCTGTTGCGGTTGGAGGTGTCGAGCCTGTCAGAGCTTGCTGATGCCAAATAACAAAACACAGAGAATAACAGTGGGGAACCTTCAGGCCTTCTAGCTATTCAGAGAAACACTCTGGATTAACCACCAACACAATCACAAATCAACCATGTTCTGATTTACTGTGGGGTGGAACCACGAGTAAAAACATCACTTCTAGACATGCTGTACGTGTGTAGAATTGTGAGAACATTAAATGTCACTAATTCTAGAGGTTCTAGATAGCATATGAGTTGTAGTGTGAATAGAATAAACATCACTGTTTCTTCTGGAGGTTCTAGATCTATATAAGTCTGAGTAAAATTATGAGCAGAGTACATCAGTAGATCTGGAGAATCTATTTCTAGATCTAGACTATGAGTCTGTGTGGTATGGTGAGCAGATTAAACTGTAGTATGCATATTCAAATACATGCAAATGTCTGTTAGAAGCTCAATCTAGAACCTTTAAAAAATAGTACTAGAATCCCATAACAGGGCTAGCAGAAAATGAAAGATACAGATGGGCTTTACCCTCTTCTTCTGACCCAGTTTTGGGTTTTGTGGTCTGGTTTGAAGACTGAGCTCTAGAGGTCTAATAGTCACGGTTCTGCACTGATGGATGAACCTTTTATATCGTCTCATGTTTACATCTACATCGGAATGTCCTGACTTTTAATGAGCTTCTGGGTTCTCAGGCCCCATGAGAGCCTGGGTAGACAGAAGCCCTTGGGCCCGCTCAGTAATCCACCCCGGCTGTGAATGTCTTGGAGAACCTGAGTGCCAACTTATAGGCTTTTATTTTGCAATTGTACCACCGTCCATCGCCAAGCTGAAGAATAACGTCCAGTCCTGCCAGTTTAGTCTACCAGAGAACGACCCGTGAAGTACACTTGGCTTCCCTCCAGTAGGCAGCCAAACATCTACTCCACTCCAGTGTTTATTCAGCGTCTTGGGAGGTTGACTCAGTCGATCCGAAGCCAAAAACGAAAGAAAAAACCCAAAACGTTCCCCTCCCGGCCACCCTTTGGCGCATCTCATAAAAGACGGATGTGGAGACATACCTCCGCTATAGTAAAGCTTTTGTGCAATAACTGGAATGGAGAGTGTTTCATTATATCATTACGCTGTCTTAACCCGAGCAAGTGATTCACTCTCGGAATAATGAGCGGGACATTGTTTCACAGGTCCCATCACAGCCAAATCAAGGTAAATGAGCCAAGTGTGCACTTTTATTGAACTGAAATCAACTGATTCATTGTGAGGCTCCCGGAGCCGGGCCCCAGCGACCAGCCTGCCTCTCGCTGTGGAAGAGCGCCAAACCTGCATCCCGTAAGACCAGAATTCAACTAAATGAGAAGCACCGGGGCTGGAGGAGCAGAGCCGGAGGATATTGTTCTATTCCCGAGTGCCACAGGAGGCAGTTTAAACAGCTCAGCATGATCATGAGGAGGACTTCTGGAGGAGGAGCTGGACGGTAGACCCACAGCAGCTGAACCTGGGGTCCTATTGGGGGTCCTCTCTGTATGGGGAAACTCAACTTTTCAAACTTCTACCATGTTAACAAACTCACTAACAAACTCATGCTAACAAACTTTCTCATTTTTACACAACAATAAAGGATACAGTATAAACTTTAAAAGGAATTTGTAGATATTTCAGCATTTGATAGGAGGCTCTAGTTTCCAGTTGGTCCTCTAGTCTGGATACAAGATGAGATACGGTTGGACATGAAGTTTCACCAAAAATTCGCCTCTGAGAACCTTTTTTATAGGGCAGAAAAACCCCAGTGTCTAATCAGATCACACCGGCAATCATTTCCATATATACCTGAGACACAACTGCACGCTGAGCTCTTCAGCAGTCTGACACGGTGTTATTTTTATCATTGAGTTTATATATCATAAATATTATGTAATAGAAACAGGAGGAGTCATCACATCTCAGATAAATGTTGAACCTTTGAGCTGAGCAGAGTCCACATTCCACAGTAAAGGAGCTTCAGGTGGAGAAACATGGTTTAATAATCTGACATCTCTGGTCACTTTGGGTTTTCATTCAAGGTCAACCTGAGACGGTGTTATTGCCCAGACCCCCACAGACAGTTCAATAAATGATTATAGCACTGCTCCTTCTTCACGTATACTACTGAAATAAGATAGTCTTCATCCTGCCCTCGGGTCATCTTCAGGAACATCACAGACTCTGTGGCTTGTGAGGAGGATAAATTGGTTTTGACTGTTCTGTGTTTTTTAGTTCTTCATTCTTCAGTTAATGAGGTCCTGCAACCAGTGGTTCTACCTTTCCTGAACACACACTCCGGTGCTCTATTCCAACATGGCGACGCTCGTCCACACACTGCTGTCTTCTCAAGATCTCGCCTTGAAGACACAGATACTACGCCGTGGCCGTGACATGCTATCAACACTCCACCCCTATAACCTTTATCTTCCTTCTCAATAGCATTTCAGTCCCACACAACTCCTTCTGCGAGCAACTGGATGATGTGTAGATTTGTTTTCATTTCTCAAATTTAAGGCAACAAACAATGGCCACACACTTACATTAGGATTATTGCATCTGGCATTACTGGGATCACACTAATCGATTGGGAACACTGTGTATGCACAGTCACCAGACGCCTGAGAAAGACAATAACGAGTGCAAGCCTGCGGTGGGCCTACAGGAATGATAAACACACTGATTAAAATCTCATCTGACTTTGGCTTCGCTTGCTTCATAAAGTTTCCAGACTTTCTCGCTTTCATTAGGGATCACGATGACCAAAACACAACACTACTGGCCCACATGGCTAATTGGCATCCTACGTTTGAGGTCAGCGTTTGCTTAATCAGAGAGGTATGGGCTTCATGTGCCTCCTATCAGCAGAACACAATCATTGGGCTTGCTGGGTCACGGCCGAGCAGGTTTAGGTTAGTCCATCAGAACTGCACTGCACTTCATTTCCTCTTACGCTGATTTGGTTTGTTTTGGCATCGAGTTTCATGACCTTAGATATGATTATGGCCAGAAACACATGAAGCTTCCATCAGAACATATCCATCATTACCTGATCTTCACCATTAATAAGAGGATATTACTCATAAATCTCCAGCAAGCTGGATTTCTGCTCTCTGATTTAATTATGTAACAAAACACTGACCCCTACTGGACAAAATGTGGGCATTTCAGATCCATTCATGTCTCACAATGTTCTCATATCTAGCACCCTATACACATTCCTCTCTTTTCTATATCGTTTTCTCTACCAGCTGTTTACAAACTCACTGGTGTATCTCCTGGATCTTTTTCCTCTTTATCCTTTTGAGACTTGGTTCCTCTCAGTAGTTTCTCATTCTCTTTTCATGTCTTGTTCCTCTTGGTCTTTTTTCACATCCTTAAGGAGGTTCCTCTATTGAGTCTATGTTCTTCTCAGTGGTTTCTCTTCATACTCTTGCAGAGGTTCTCCTTTTGCATGTTCCATAATGTTCTCTTATCTAGTACCCTATACACATTCCTCGGTTTTCCTCTTACTCTTACAAAGGTCCTTTCCCTGAGACTGTTATAGGAGAACCTCTGTAAGCATAAAAGGCTGCATTCCTCCCCATGGTTTCTCCTCTTAGTCTTGCAGAGGGTCTCCTTTTGAGACTTGGGTCCTCTCAGTGGTTTCTCATTCTTTGTTTATGTTCTTCTTTTTTCATGCTCTTGAGGAGGTTCTCCTGTTGAGTCTAAGTTCCTCTCAGTGGTAAATGAAGCTAAAGCCTCAGTTCTGGAGTGGTTCTTCAGAGACGATTGGTGTCATTTGCCTGATAAAACATCTTCCTAGAGAACTTGAGAAGCAGACTTTGGATTTTAAAGACAGGTTGTTCTGGGCCTGAATCCACTTCAGTATTTGGCTTGGTGTGATTCAGGTTACAATACTGCCATCTATTGGTCATTAATATCCAGTGCTGGTTCTCCTCTCAGTGCGTCTGAGGTTTCGGGTCTGCATTGCTGCAGATCCGTCTTGTTCTCAAGTCCCATAATGCTCATAAAATTACCATCAAAAAAGTCTAACTTTGGCACAGAGTACAGTGGCTTTGCACTAGATTTTGGAACCTTGCTGTGAGCAATTGATGACTTTCAGCCATGAGAGCAGTGGTGAGGTCAGGTATTGATAACGGAGGATTAATTATTGATCAGAATTGCCACTCAAGCACATTCCAGAAGTATCGACTGGAGTTCCAGCACTCCAGAACTGCTCCAGAATTACTTGAACTAAATCTTGACTTTTAAAGAGTTAGGATTTTCCTTCTCCTGTAAAGGTACTTCCAATCTCATCGCAGAATCCCATAAAACTACAGAATTTGCTTCATAAAAATACAGAAATGAATATGATTCAGCTCTGTGGAGACATTTGTGGTGATAGACTAAATTATACATCTAGACACTCTAGCCACAGTCTAAAGCTGGGGTGTCAAACCGGGTCAGAAACTGGAGTGGCTGCAGGTTTTCAGTGTAACAACCAGCTGCAAAACCTGATTCCACTCACTTAATCAATCAATCAATCAATCAATCAATCAATCAATCAATCAATCAATCAATCAATCAATCTGCAAACAACAGATCAGATGAAAACCTACCCTGGCCTGTTTCTGATCCAGTACGACAGCCCTGGTCTAAACCGTCTAGACACACTAGAACAGGGGTCATCAAAGCTACTCTTAGAGAGCTACATTCCAGCAGACTTTAGATTCAACCATCATCCACCCAATGCTCTGTCAACACCGTTGGACTGTGCTATCGATGTGTCCATGTTTCTCAGACTAGACTGCATTCTTCACTATTATTTACTGAAAGACAAATTCACCCATTTGTCTGCCATCTGTGGAGATACAGAACCTGAAGCTGGAGCCAGTTAATGGTCAAATATTGCCACCATCGCCACGTCAACAAATGATGATGGAAAGCCTTGCAGAGGAACGGCAGTGCCAAAAATAGGTCACCTAGAGTCTGGAACGTGAGTGTCATCACTGACCTTGTCTCTCTCAAGGTTGTTCTGATGCTTGTGTGAAATTTTTGAGCTGCAATTTCAGAAAGTAAATCTCTGTGCTAGATATGTGAATGATCTGCATGTAAAGGATGTTCTAGATGCTGGATATGAACAATCTTTTGAATGTCAAGCATCTGTATGATTGTGATGAAAGATAGTCTGTCAAAAAATATGGACGTTAGATATGAAAGATATTTTGAATAATGAAGTTTAAGGATCTTTTGGATGGTGGTGGTGAAGGATCGTCTTGATGCTGGATGTGAAGGATTTGGATGATTGTGATGAAGGATTTCCTGTGAAAAATCTTCTGGATGCTAGTCATGATGTTACGGAAATGTGTAATTTAATGCTGTAGTTAAAATCAAGAAGCTCCATTGGGCTTCCACAGGACAAAAAACAGACCTAGCTGAGCCCCCTGAACATGCCTCCTGACAACAGCTATTGTAGAAGCTTTGTGCACAGGATTGGGGACATGGTGAGATGAAGTATGGAATGCATTCAGGCTTCTAAAACTGCTTTCTGAATTGGAAAATGTTACGACTTGTGGCTTGTTGTCTGTTAGCCACCATGGCAGACCATTGTCTCCCCTGCTGGCTGACCCGATCATGTCTAACACATGTTAGCTCTTTTGGTGGTTATAGTGTTGAATGTGATTCACGCTGTCTGTGCTTCATACTGAGAACCCATAGGAGACCCAACAGTTTGGTTTGGCAAAGGCTGCTCTGTTATTCTGAGGCGAGCTGTCTGTCACCACTTAAGAATACACAGCTATGGACAGCCTGAGGACTATCGGAGAGCACTGGGTCTGTTGGCGGTTTCACCGCTCCTCGTTAGTTGAGTAGGTGTTCTGTAAATTGTTGGTGGATGTAGTTTCATCCAGACTGCAGTATCATGTACAATGTGTTTACTAGAAAATGTTTCTCTTTCTGAAGAATCTTATGAATGTGAAGGATCTGGATTCTGGACATGATGGACAGTATGGGATCTTCTGGAGGATGGCCCTTCTGGAGGAAGATCTTTTCTGGAAGTGAAGAACTAAAGTTGCTTCTGGATGCTTTAATTAAATCTGGATTCAATGGATATGAATTCTGGAGCTGAATGATCTTTTAAATGTGCAGGATCATCTGGAGACTGGTGGTTAAGGATCTTCAGAATACTGGATGAGAAAAATCTTTTTTAGGAAGGGCAAAATCTAATGGATGCTGGAATTGAAGGATCTTTTGCATGCTGGAGGTGAAGGATCTGGATGCTGGAGCTAAAGTTGGTGAAGGAACATTTGGATAGCGGAATTAAATTTTGCATATCAGAGGTAAAGGATCTTCTGAATGTAATGGATCTGGATGCTGGAAGTTCTGAGAATATTCTGAATCAAACACATGTTTCCAAAAAAGTGCTTCATTAAAATATCAAAATAAAGTGTATCATTATGAAGCGCATTGTGCATCAAAATTGTCCACAAAGAAAACTCTGAATCTCAGAATTATTTCAGTATCTTCCCACCATCAACATTCCACATAAAACTCATAGGTTCTGGTGTAGATTCACTGGTGGGTTTGGATAGTAAATAAAATGGACAGATTTGTGTTTCCTGGCCCCATCACTACCAATACTGTGAGATTTCTCTATACCTTCCAGATGACTTGGTTCACATCTCAGCCACTGTGTTCTGCAGGAAAGACGTGAAACCTCTGAGGCCTTCCCCTTTAAAACATATTTCAAGACTTTGTGGGCGGCATTCGAATGACAGTGTGCTCCGAGGGAAAGGAAGAACAGCGCTACAGTAGTGTGTGTAGTATCTGTAGTATCTTCTGGATGCTTCAGGGATGTGTGCACTCTGTCCTTCTGACTGGTCGCCACGCTGCACCAGCAGCCATCTGCTGAGAGAATGAGCGATACGTGGGCTGGAATAACAAGCGGCGCTGCAGCGGCGGCCGTGACGTGAGGTGTGTGCTGAAGCCCTGCGGGGAGACGCCGCATTGCCATTCACTTCCACATCAGTGTGGGGAGGGCAGGGAGTGCGGGGAGGGTTGGAGTGGGGGGTGCTGTGATGCATCCTCAATGAGGAGAGCTCCTGTTAATCTTAATGAAGGAGCAGAAGGAACTGGGGCGCTGTGAAGGCCGAATGGAGCAGTGGATATTCGTACAGGCCGGCCTCAAACAGGAGGAACGCTTGTGGTTTTCGCAGGACTGTGTTTGATTTGGCTGCCATGCCGATGTCCCTAATGCTGCTGTTTATGGTCAGAGGGGTCGTGTGGGTGGTCAGGGAAGGGGGGGAGGGGCTGTGCCTTGGGGGTGACATAGAGGTGACCATGAATGATTCATGTGGCAGGCGATGGTTTATGAATGTCAGCCACTGTTCCCTCCGGCTGCCCAGGGCACGGCTGGACGATCTCCTCTCCAATACACAAGAAGCACCTCAGAGAGTGCACACTCTCTCACGCATGCACACACACACACACACACACACACACACACACACACACACACACACACACACACACACTCATAATACATGCAATCAGGGAATTCAAAGATTGCTACACACTCTGCCCATCATCAATGTCTTTCATTAACCTTATATCACATATAACAGTGATCATAGCAATAATCCGCAGGAGGTCTCATTATAACCCCCTACCTTGTGGTTCTTAACTGGCCACTTTATTAGAAACACCCACCTTGTGCATGTTAAATAATAATGTTGTATGTTAATGTACTTCCAGATCCTGTCCTTTGTTGTGATCATTTATGTCCAGTTCGGGCCCTGTGTGAAGAGTGACGGCTGTGTTTTTGAGGTTTTGTAAAAGTGTTTGTGAGAGTTGTGGTCGCATGAGTGTGACATTAAATATTGACGAGTCCTCATGGTGTTTGCTTTGCGCGGTGGGAGACATCATACCGTCTGTTACCAAAACAAACAATCTGCTGCTCCGACCAGTGAGCCGCAGAGGATCCGCTGGCACTGGAAAAGGAGACGGCCCTGCAACCGGGGTGATTAGCATACGAGAGCCAATGGTTCACTTAAAGTCGGTCTGTAACTTGTGTAAATCGGCTGCATTATTGGGCGCCGGTGGAGGAGGATCTTATTCTCCTCCTGATAAAGCAGTGCAGTGAAATATCAACTGTGATGAACAAACTGCTGCAACAAACAGCATTAATACACTACATCCAAATATTTATTGACACCACTTAAACTTTGAGCCTCACCCATTGCTGACACAGATGTGCAAATGCACACACAGCTTGTCTAGTCCCTGTAGAGAAGTACTGCCAATAGAATAGGACTCTCTGGAGCAGATAAACAGACATGACTCTATTGCCTCCATGTCTAATAGCAGGTGTGGACTAGAGGGTATAAAGACCCCCAGCATTGAGCTGTGGAGCAGTGGAACCGTGTTCTCTGGTAAAGTGGTCCTACTTATGTAGGACGTTAACTAAAACAAGTCTTTTTTCAGCTGAACTGTTCATTGTCCAATGGGTTGGAGCTCAAACACAGTTAAAGTGTTGATGATTTTGATTATAAAACTAGGTTTATATGAACAGTGTTTCACAGACTGTTCAGCGAAGGCCGGGAGGGAGTTAGATCTAATAAACCCTCAGTCTGAGCAGAGCTAAAGCCGTATCTGTAATCTCCGCCTTTTAATTAGACGTGGAGTTCTGAAAGAGGAGCAACACTTCTTTCCTTCTGTGGGAAAAGGCTCTTAAAAACACCATTAACGATAAAGATCCATGAGCTTGACTTTTAAACACACTGCTCTGATTGCAGCCCCAGCACAACTCCACGGGCAGGTACTGGAAGCCTACAGTTACCAAACGTATGGTGGTAATGGCCGAATTACATCACCCTGAAGAAGTGAGTGCATCTCTAATAGACTGTATTACTGAATGTTGTATTTTATATTTTAATCATTAAGAGTTAATTTATGTCTGGTCATTTGATGCTTATTTTATTTATTTCTTTTAAATGTCCTTTTACTAAAGACGTTTTTTCCATTTAATATCATTTATCATAATTCTCTATTATCTGGATTCATTTTTAAATTTAACCCCATTAATTTTGTCATTACATACAATTACCATAATCTACACCCATGAATTATAAATGACCACTATATAAGGAAGCCTTTTAAAATGATGGTTCTTCTGTTGTAAAGAAAATAGTTCTATATAGAACCATGAACACTCAAAAGCCCTGCATTGAAGAACCCTAATTTATAAGTGTGTTTAATTTTCAGCAAAACTCTAGAACTCAAATCAGCCCTTTTTATTTTATTAGATATATTTGTCGTTGGCTGTTGGGGAACTGAGAGCCTGACAGAGGGCCATCAGATGGATTAAGGCTTCAGAAATGACCTGCTGTAACATCCCAGCATCCAAGGAGTCAAGCATGGACATCATCTGTACAGACTGACTCTCCCATCAGTCTCTCAGTTAATATATCTGGACGGACAGACAGACAAACAGACAGACAGACAGATGGACAGATGGACAGATGGACAGATTGTGTAATTGATCACATGTTTTAGTTCATACTGGAATTAAAGTCAAACGAGAGTTGATTCAGGGGCAATGAAACTGTTATTATTATTATAGAGTTATTATTGATCTGTAATTCTGTTAACAGTTAGGCTGATTTAAACGTTGTGTGAATGTTGTTTACTGTGCTGTACTGCTTAGCAGATCTATCAGCTGGTCTAAGTGCAGTGTGAGTGTGTGTTGAATCGGTGGTCTGGTAAAGTGTGTGTTTTCTGTATTTCCCCTGAGGTCTACCTGCTGCTGCTCAGCTCTGTGTGCGCAGTCTGCTAAAACTAATCCGTTTGACTGAGGCCTGCTCGCAGCCAGGTTAGCCACAGTGACAGCTCTGCAACCCAAACCTCCAAACCCCCAAACCCCCCAAACCTCCCAAACCTCCAAACCCCCAAACCTCCAAACCTCCCAAACCTCCAAACCTCCAAACCTCCCAAACCTCCAAACCTCCCAAACCTCCAAACCTCCAAACCCCCAAACCCCCAAACCTCCCAAACCTCCAAACCTCCAAACCTCCCAAACCTCCAAACCTCCCAAACCTCCAAACCTCCAAACCTCCCAAACCTCCAAACCTCCCAAACCTCCAAACCTCCCAAACCCCCCAAACCTCCCAAACCCCATAAAACCCCCAAACCTCCAACACCTCCAAAACCCCCAAAATCTCTGTTTGTGTGTGTGTGTGTGTGTGTGTGTGTGTGTGTGTGTGTGTGTGTGTGTGAGTGTGAGTGAGTGAGTGTATCTTAACAGCCTTGTCAAGAAAAGGCACCTTGCGTGCTCAGTGTATTCAGATCACACAGAGAGAGAGAGAGAGAGAGAGAGAGAGACACTATGGACACCAGCCTCAATCTGAAATATCACTGGGCTGCTGCATGTGTGAGAGCTGAGGTGAGGTTCCTACAGAGGTTCCCTGAGAACCTCAGAACCTGGCCATTTTAACAGAAATGCCTCTCTTCACTGTAACTGTTAATGTGACCATATGAGTTTCTAATAAAGTGGCCGGGAAGTGGACGTATGAGGCAGATTTTAGGAGTGGACAGTGAATGTGTGTGTTTTCTCTTTTCAGTTCATTTGGTTTCTTGCAGCTTTAGGCTGAACGGTTGGAGGTCGTTCTTGACCTTGCGACTGACCCCATGAGTGGCAGTGTAAAATCAGTGCGGCCCAGCAGCCCCGGTTACGCACAAAAGGGTAAAAAACCATCCGCGGATGAAGGAACGTGCCCTGGCCTGCTGGATGAGTCACGGCATGATGAAGGAAGTGAGTCAATATCCACTGTGCTACAGCCGTACTCACCGGCCACTTTATTAGAAACACCACCTTCTGCTTCATCACCGGCCACTTTATTAGAAACACCACCTTCTGCTTCATCACCAGCCACTTTATTAGAAACACCAACTTCTGCTTCATCATCGGCCACTTTATTAGAAACACCACCTTCTGTTTCATCACCGGCCACTTTATTGGAAACACCTACCTTATAGGTCTACATAAACATATGAGATGCTCTCTATAGTCTTGTACCAGCAAAGCTGGGGTTTTAGTGAAGAACTCTTGAAGAACCCTATTTTTTAAGAGTGTACACACTCTAAGCAAAAGGAGTTCCTGTTGGTGCTTGATAGAACCATCTACTAAAGGTTTTACAGCAGTGTAAAGAACCCTTTAACCAAGCTAAGAACATTTAAAAAAAATCAAATGGTTATTTGAGTTGTGCTGGTTCTACACAGAACCACTGTTTTACTAAAGAAAATCATGAATAAGTAAAAAGGGTTCTGTAAACTTGAACACGAGTAATTTGACAAAAGCAGAACTCTTGGTGGTACTTGATTGAAACATCTATGGAAAATTGTCCACCAGTGTTAAGAACCCTTTAACCGAGCTAAGAACAATTAAGTATTCCCTTACTATGGTTCTAAACTGAACCACTGCTTTACTAAAGCAACCTTTTCAAAGGAATGCACACTATAAGTTCTATTGTATAAGTTCTATTGGAGCTCTAACAGGAGCTCTTTGCTTTAGAATGATGGTGGAACCCATTCTGAAGATACAGACCCATGTACAGCAGGTTTACCACAAATGTCAAGAACATTGTTTAAACCATACAAGCAAATACCAAAGCATCCAAATGGTTCCTTAAGTGGACATGGTTCTATTCAGAACCTTTACTAAAGGATGTTTGGAGTCTCACATTCACCAAATGCAGGATGTAGTACCTGCCAAATAGTTTCCATCACAAGTGTGTTTTGTATTATTCGTTCTGTGTCTACAATGAGGGTTCTTCTGTGCCATTAAAGGTTCTATATAGAAGAGTATGACACCAAAAAGGGTTCTTCTATTGGTATAAGTTTGTAATACTAAAAAAAGCCCTTTTTGTTGCCATACAGAACCTTTTTCACAAAGATGCTATACAGAACCCTCTACAGCACATACAAGAATTAATTCATCCAAAAAAAAAACCCACATTCTCTTTACTAAAGAACCCTTGAAGAACCCTTTGAAGTGTGTACTGTAGGTGAAGCGACCGTACAGCAGACAGGAGTGACGGCACCCCACAGAGCTGTGGCGTCTCATATGGTGTCCAGTAGAGCCGGGTATGGGGTCTGAGGCTGAGAACTGACCATGGTGGTCCAGCACTTATCTCCTGGAGTGTGGAGGCATGTTGTGATGGTGGGGGAGGCTCATGGGATGCAGCTGGACGATGGTCAGCTATTGGCTGATTGGCTGCAGGCTTGGTGATTCTCTAGCCAACACAACCCAATAGCAGCAGAAGGGGAGGGGGGGGGGGCTGTGGGCTGGGGAGGGGGGTGCACACAGAGAGAGAGAGAGAGAGAGAGAGAGAGAGAGAGAGACACTTTCCATTCACATGTGCTCCCCCCTTCCATATTTTCTCTGTAGCAGCTCCTCATGGTGATAGGAGAGCGTTCTAGATCTGCGCTCCCTGTATGCGCCCTGACGTCACTGCGCTGGTTCTGCGATGCGCGGCTTGTTTCACTTTATTGGGGCTGTTTGTCGCGTCGTGCGCGTAGAGCCTTCGGAACCGGCCCGGGATTATTCTGGACCCTTCTCGCGCGGAGGGGTAAGAAGCTCACCATGCTCACCATAACCTGCAGAATAAAAGAGGCGCTGCTTTTGTGATGGTCTCTGCATATGAGACATTAGTTTTGGGTGGGGGGGGGGGGGTGTGCATATGTGTGTGTGTGTGTGTGTGTGTTTGGGGGGGGGGTGCCGTGCAGTGCAGCAGCAGGGCAGTGCAGCAGCAGTAGAGGTGAGCAGGTACAGGCAGACAGGCAGGGTGCGCGAGCAGAGGGGGGGGGGCTTTTTGCTGCTGTCCCTTTGGGCTTGCTTGGCATAGGACGTGCATGCGTTTGGAGCGCGTGCACAGCGCGTGCATGCGTTTTGCACCACGTAAAACAGCCCCGTGCGTTTGCAGGAGGCGTGCATGCTTTCCTGGGCAATGCGCGTGCGTTTGCAATGAAAGGTGCGTGGAGATACGAGGCGCCTATGCAGAGCGTGCTGTTCAGCACCTCTTCAGCTGGGACAGCGGCGGACAGGGACTGTGGGGGGGGGATAGAGCCAGCAGAGGCAGGAAAGGGTTAAAACTGCTTGAACACGTTCTATAACGCACAGAACAGACAGAGCATGCAGGCTTGCTGGGTTCTGGGCTTTGACCTGCTGAAAGGCATTGGGACCGGTCAGCCCAGCCTGAGCAGCACTCAGCCTGCAGACCACAAGGTGGTACTGTGGACATTAGAGAGAGAGCCAGTTCCAGCCTTTTCTGGGCTCAGAGATCAGAGAACCCAAATGCTGGATGTTGCAGCATGTCTAAGCTCACCTACTGTCACATGCCGTGAGACACATGCACAAGGTTATGAGGTTGGTGCTGGTGCAGAACGAGACCGCAGACGTACCCCAGTTGTGCACCCTGACTTTCAGCAGGATGTCGGTTCCCCAGGTGAAGTAAATGGAGGCCAGTTAATGGTCAGAGCTGAGATTTTTCCATCGCGCTGACCACGGGTGAAAGGCTGCCAACGCTGTCTTCATTATACTAACAAAGCTCACTTCATTAGGCTTCATTAGGTTTAACCACCGTGTTTTTGCTGAGAGCTGTTCGGTTAAATCACTCGTACAGTGTGGCCTGAATAGTGTGCTAGATAGTACTCGGTCATGTGGGTTCACCAATACTGCCTGGATTTGGGACGCTTTATTCAGGACTCTAGTGCTGTGTCTCGTAATCATCTCAGAACATCGTTCACATCATCATTAAGAACTCAACTGTAATGGTGTCGTACCAGACTGTCATGGAGTCTCTCAGAATGGCAGCGGGTCATCTTCCTTGAGTCCCGATTTTGTCTCAGTGGAGACAACCAAGGAATCTGTGTGGAGGCATCGTGGTCAGTTGTCACATGTCCAGAAGGTCTGGTGTGATGGTGTGGTTGTCATTTCATACGGTGCCAGATTTCCTTTGGTCTCCATTACAGACACTTTAACAGACCAACGTTACGTTAATGAGGTTCTGCAACCAGTGGTTCTACCTTTCCTGAACACACACTCCGGTGCTCTATTCCAACAGGAGGACACTTGTCCACAATGCTTAGTTTTCCCCCTCACATTGCGTGTTGCATTTAGGCCAAAAAGTTTAACTTTGGTCTCGTCGGACCAGAGCATGTCTTCACATGTTAAGAAAGTCGTTCTGATGTCCACTGTGTCCCTACATGACTTGTGTGAAACTGCAAACTAGATGTCTTATAGCTTGCTTTCAAAAATGTCTTTCTTCTTGCCACTCTTCCATAAAAGCCAGATTTGTGGAGAAGATGACTAAGAGTTGTCTCTGCAGCTCCTCCAGAGTGACCATGGGCCTCATGGCTGCTTCTCTAATTAGTGTCTCTTTGCCTGGACTGTCAGTTTAGGTGGACGGCACTCCTTCCATTTTCCGATGATGGTTTGAACTGTGGTCAGTGAGATGTACATAGGTTGCGATATCTTAAAATAAAACCCTGCTTCACACCTTTCCACGTGTTTATCATGTGATGCTGTTTGATCACTAATGTTCTCTAACAAACTTCTGTCCTTCAAGGAACAGAATCCCAATAAATACATTTAAGTTTGTGATGTAACAAGAAAAGTCCAGAGAACATTTTGATGTTCTTCCAAGACAAGCAGAGATATCTAAATACAAAAATCTTGGGTTGAATACTCCAACATGGCCCAAAGAGTGTTCTAGATAGCATTTATCATTCGTTATACTTACAATTGCAGCCCAAACATGTAGGCTTATTAATATTTGCTGATTTTGAGACACCTGAGAAAGTCCAAACACACCAATCAGCCATAACATTAACCACTACCAGGTGAGGTGAATAACACTGCTCTGGTTCCAGTATCTCCAGTGAGAAAAATGGACAAGTGTGAGCCAATGAAGACGAGCCAAAAGAAGACAGTCTGAGGAAGAAACCCTGGGAGGAACTAAGATCATGAGGGTTATTCCTCCTCTGGTCAATCTAATCATACATCATTGATAAGGGCACACTGGACCACCACGTGTCTGATGTAATGCAACAACGTTCTGGAACAATGTGCTTTGGACAGATTAATCCAAAGCTGAATTATTTGGAGACAGTAACAGAAGACATATTTGGATCAAACCAAACACAGCATTTGAGCAGAAGGACCTCATAGCAGCTGTGAAACATGGTGGTGGAAGTGTGATGGTTTGGAGCTGCTCTGCTGCAGCAGGGTGTGGAGATCTCTCCATCATAGAAACCACTATGAGATCTTTATTGTATCAGAGGGGGTTTGAGGAGAACGGAAGAGCGTCTGTATGGTGGTGGTGTGTTGGTGTGTGTTGCGCTGGTACGAGTGGCTCAGACACAGCAGTGATGTTATGGCTTCATGTTTACAGAAGGTGGTAGGATGTGGACTGAGGGGTGCTTATGTCATCATTCCATATTTAGTGCTGTTTTTATGTTTAATGCCACAGTGGACTATGTCCAGCCCTCTGAGGCACTGGTCCCACTGGCCACGCTGGTCTGGTCAGTAATTCATCACACCTTTACAGTCTATACCGAGACAGTGTGCACCGTGTTAATTCCTAAAGTAGACGAGCTGGTGTCTTGGGCGTTAAAGGACAGCAGGTCTGATGAGCCGAGGGTGGAGGAAGGTGAAAGGCTGTGTTGATGTGATTTTGTGGCTGATTTCTCGCGTAAGCAGCGACGCTACGACTCCTTACAGATGAGGAGTCTGATTTTCGCTCTTCTCAGGGAGTCACAGGTCACAGAGAAAAAGAAGAGCAATTTGTTACCGAGGCAATGTGCTCGCTTACAGGCCACTTTCTGCCCCACAGCCTTGTTTTTTTGGAACAAATTGAGTTTTGTGGGTAATTGACACTCGGAGGTCGCGGCTGACCATTGACTGTGTCAGTCCGGAGGGGAATTTGCAGCGGAGAGCAGTTTGAGGAAGCGTGCCGGAGACGCGTGAACAGCGTACCAAGCGTGGCCGGCGCCGGGGTTTGTTAAGGGTGAAAACTAATTAAAAAGGCTTTTCAGATTTAAGTTTGGGCAGCTGAAATCCTGCTGACCACACGATACTGCTCTTCCGAAGACCAGCGAGGGCAAAAAATGGATTATACTTGAAAATGAAATTACCTGCTGAGGTTGATACGGTTCAATATTACGCCACTGTGTTGGGCTCCAGGGTGATATCATTTAAATATTCAAGTTTGGAGGAAGATTCAACACCATAAACCCAAACGCATCATCACTGCATCCTCGTTAATGTCCCGACTGTCAATAGAAGTCCATGTATGAAGACTTTATTCCAAGTCATTGTGGACTAAAGCCCTGTTGGGACGGGATACGTTTTACTGCTCTGACGACCTGCATGCAGACTCCGACTGATCAGCGGGAGGGTGCGGGGCTAATGACCTCATTGATGCAGATATTGGGTTATAGATGAAGTTCAAATTGAATGAATGTACAAATTTCAGAATAAAAGTCCTGTGAAGGCATAATACTGATACACACATAAATATATAAATAGCATTATATAAAGGGCATTCAGATTGTTTTTTATTTGGACCCACAGTCCAGTTTTTTTAAAGGATCCCAAAGGACCACCACCTGCACTGGTACGAGTGGATCAGACACAGCAGAGCTGCTGGAGTGTTTAAACCCCTCAGTGTCCCTGCTGGACCGAGAACAGTCCACCAACCAGAAATGTCCTGTGAGCAGCATCCTTTGAGCACTGATGAAAGACTAGAGGACAACCAACACAAACTGTGCAGAAACAGATGAGCTTCTGTCTGATTTGACTAGAGTGGACTGTGAGGGGACACTAAACACTCACGCTGTACTGTTATATCTGATCTACCAGCACAACACACACTAACACACCACCACCATGTCAGTGTGACTGCAGTGCTGAGAATGACCCTCCACCCACATCATATCTGAACCACAGCATATTTCATTACAGAGTCTAATTACTGCTGTTTAATTAGATAAAATTCAGCAGATTTATATTTATATATCATTGATCTCAGTATCGAAGGGTCTGAATAACCGTTTATCAGAATCTGAACAGAATAAAAAATGTACATCAATTTTACCTGCATGATAGATATTTTGGTAAATATTGTGAAATATTGTGACCATAATGCCCACCTTCATATTTTCTGTTCCCGCACTCTGGATTGGTTGACCGCGCACTCACACGCAGAACACCAAAGTATTGTACTGTTGCATTTTTGTTACAATACAGACCAAATTCAGAGCTCCATCCCTCTTCGTTTAGGCTGGACGTGCTTTTGACGAACATTTCACCAAAGTCCTAAAAACGGTGACCAGTCTGCGGACTGGTATGAGCTAATTGAGGGCCGGTACCTGTAATATATCCACATTATGCACTTAGAAAGACTGCGTGCCGTGTTTTTAGCCGTTTTCCATCTACCTCTGAGGTGTAGCTCTGAAGGGAAGGTTATATAAATCAATAGGTGCAGATCTTGCTAACAGCACGCTGCGTTGCGGGGGCCCACTGACAGCTGTGTTAATGGCCTGGAGCATTAATAGACGAGGGCTGAAGGAGGCTGTCTGATTTATACAGCAGGCCTTTTTCATTAGAGACAGTGCACTGCAGTCTGCCAGCAAAAACCACCTCCACCCACCCACCCACACCCCCACCCCCCAACATTTAATTCATTTTAATGATGCTCCGTCCGTAACTCTGCTGTTCATAAGCCTGGAACTACTGTTTTTAACACAAACCATTACGCATCCATTTACATATGCTGTTCTACCACTGCTTTCTCAACTAGTACAACAAAGAACAGAGCTGTAGAACATCCAGTATGAATCTCTAATATCATTAATATCCAGTATGAAGCTCTAATAACATTAATATCCAGAATGAATCTCTAATATCATTATATCCAGTATGAATCTCTAATAACATTAATATCCAGAATGAATCTCTAATAACGTTAATATCCAGAATGAATCTCTAATTACATTTATATCCAGAATGAATCTGTAATAACATTAATATCCAGAATGAATCTCTAATATCATTAATATCCAGTATGAAGCTCTAATAACATTAATATCCAGAATGAATCTCTAATTACATTTATATCCAGAATGAATCTGTAATAACATTAATATCCAGAATGAATCTCTAATATCATTAATATCCAGAATGAATCTCTAATTACATTAATATCCAGAATGAATCTGTAATAACATTAATATCCAGAATGAATCTCTAATATCATTAATATCCAGAATGAATCTCTAATAACATTAATATCCAGTATGAATCTCTAATAACATTAATATCCAGTATGAATCTCTAATAACATTAATATCCAGAATGAATCTCTAATATCATTCATATCCAGAATGAATCTCTAATATCATTCATATCCAGAATGAAGCTCTAATATCATTAATATCCAGAATGAATCTCTAATAACATTAATATCCAGTATGAATCTCTATTAATTATGATTTTAATCTGGTTGTAGGTGTTTCTGAAGTATTGATGTTTTATTTGCTGAATTAGCATATTGTTCTGGGAGGGTTCATTTGCATATCGCAGCTCTTACACTAATCTGCAGTAATGATTTGCTCAGTGAGGGTTTGGATTTTGGTGATTAGTATTAATACTGATGCGCTGTTTGGATGCTTGGCTCATTAATCTGAGATGTGAATCTGTTTCAGCACTTTTAGCTCCGGTTCGGTTTTAGTACAGAAGTCATATCAGAATGAGATGCTTGGAGGTGTTAAGTGTTGATGTTTGAATGAGTTTGGTCACTAATAAAGGTCGTTGTCTTGTTGTTCTGACCAATGAAGGACGTCATCCTTATAAGAAACCAACATTTGTTTGTAGTCAGGACCCAGTGAACCTGGAAGGTCAGCTTCTGAGGGTTTAGTGGCACAGGACCGTCAGTAGAGACATTTCTAGCAGCAGATGGAGATGTGGAAGGGCTGAGAAGAGAAAAACAGGATTTACAACGCAATCCTCAACCAATTCAACAAAGGCCTGAGTGTGTTTCTGCTCCAGCGGAGCGTGTTTGCGAATAATTCTTTCAAACTGCCTCCTCTCTTGCCTCTCCCTCTCTATCTCCCACAGGATGATCGTTCTGACTGGAACTGAGTCAGGGAAGTGACTGTGCCAGAGAGCGCCTGCAGGGGTGACCACGCCATCTCTCCTGCTGTCCACACAAGGGCGAAAGGTTCCCAGTCCGATGCCTTGACATGGGGAGGAACAAAGGTGTCTGTTTGATTGGTGAACTGACCGTCAGTCAAAGCGACATCAGGCGGCTGCGGTGAGATCATTGGTTCTTTCTTGGATTGGAAGCTAGGGCGGAACCATGACCAAGCTGAAGGAACTAAAGGAGCCTTTGTGGGTACCTTCCGTGGGTACCTTCTCCATACACTTCGTCTTAATTTTGGGATTTACAACAGTTGTCTGCCAGCAAATCCAGTACACCACGGTCACAACAAACTACGGGAAACTTCGGGGGTTCAGGGCTTTGCTGCCCAGTGAAATTCTGGGTCCAGTGGAGCAGTATCTGGGTGTACCTTATGCTCTGCCCCCTACTGGTGAGAGGAGGTTTCAAGCCCCAGAGCCACCCAATTCCTGGCCTGGCATCAGGAATGCCACCCAGTTCGCACCTGTGTGCCCGCAGTACCTAGAGGACAGGCTCCTGCTGAGTGACATGCTACCAGTCTGGTTTACAGCCAACCTGGATACGGTGGCCACCTACGTGCAGGACCAGAATGAAGACTGCCTCTACCTGAACGTCTATGTGCCCACAGAAGAAGGTAAACCACCAGTTTTCTGTGAAAAGGGGATTTTTTTCTGAATTCTAGTGTCAGTATCTGTCAGTATCAGTATCTGTGTCAGTATCATTATCTGTGTCAGTATCAGTATCATTATCTGTGTCAGTATCTGTGTCAGTATCAGTGTCAGTATCAGTGTCAGTATCTGTGTCAGTATCATTATCTGTGTCAGTACCTGTGTCAGTATCAGTGTCAGTATCAGTGTCAGTATCCGTGTCAGTATCAGTATCTGTGTCAGTATCAATATCACTATCTGTGTCAGTATCGGTGTCAGTATCAGTATCTGTGTCAGTATCAGTATCAGTATCATTATCAGTATCAGTATCGGTGTCAGTATCAGTATCTGTGTCAGTATCGGTGTCAGTATCAGTATCTGTGTCAGTATCGGTATCATTATCAGTATCTGTGTCAGTATCAATATCAGTATCTGTGTCAGTATCTGTGTCAGTATCAGTGTCAGTATCAGTATATGTGTCAGTATCAGTATCAGTATTGGGGTCTGTATCTGTGTCAGTATCTGTGTCAGTATCAGTATCTGTGTCAGTATGAGTGTCAGTATCAGTGTCATTACCTGTCAGTATCTGTGTCAGTATCAGTATCGGGGTCAGTATCAGTATCTGTGTCATTATCTGTGTCAGTATTGGTGTCAGTATCAGAAGCTGTGTCAGTATCTGTGTCAGTATCAGTGTCAGTGTCAGTATCAGTATCTGTGTCAGTATCTGTGTCAGTATCAGTATCTGTGTCAGTATTGGGGTCTGTATCAGTATCTGTGTCAGTATCAGTATCGGGGTCAGTATCAGTATCTGTGTCATTATCTGTGTCAGTATTTGTGTCAGTATCAGTATCAGTATCAGTGTCAGTATCTGTGTCAGTATCATTATCTGTGTCAGTACCTGTGTCAGTATCAGTGTCAGTATCAGTGTCAGTATCCGTGTCAGTATCAGTATCTGTGTCAGTATCAATATCACTATCTGTGTCAGTATCGGTGTCAGTATCAGTATCTGTGTCAGTATCAGTATCAGTATCAGTATCAGTATCGGTGTCAGTATCAGTATCTGTGTCAGTATCGGTGTCAGTATCAGTATCTGTGTCAGTATCAGTATCATTATCAGTATCAGTATCGGTGTCAGTATCAGTATCTGTGTCAGTATCGGTGTCAGTATCAGTATCTGTGTCAGTATCGGTATCATTATCAGTATCTGTGTCAGTATCAATATCAGTATCTGTGTCAGTATCTGTGTCAGTATCAGTGTCAGTATCAGTATATGTGTCAGTATCAGTATCAGTATTGGGGTCTGTATCTGTGTCAGTATCTGTGTCAGTATCAGTATCTGTGTCAGTATCGGGGTCTGTATCAGTATCTGTGTCAGTATCTGTGTCAGTATCAGTATCGGGGTCAGTATCAGTATCTGTGTCATTATCTGTGTCAGTATTGGTGTCAGTATCAGTATCGGGGTCAGTATCAGTATCTGTGTCATTATCTGTGTCAGTATTGGTGTCAGTATCAGTATCTGTGTCAGTATCTGTGTCAGTATCTGTGTCAGTATCTGTGTCTGTGTCAGTATTGGGGTCTGTATCAGTATCTGTGTCAGTATCAGTATCGGGGTCAGTATCAGTATCTGTGTCATTATCTGTGTCAGTATTGGTGTCAGTATCAGTATCTGTGTCCGTATCTGTGTCAGTATCAGTGTCAGTGTCAGTATCAGTATCTGTGTCAGTATCGGTGTCAGTATCAGTATCTGTGTCAGTATCGGGGTCTGTATCAAGGTCTGTATCAGTATCGGGGTCTGTATCAGTATCGGGGTCTGTATCGGGGTCTGTATCAGTATCGGGGTCTGTATCAGTATCGGGGTCTGTATCAGTATCGGGGTCTGTATCGGGGTCTGTATCAGTATCGGGGTCTGTATCGGGGTCTGTATCAGTATCGGGGTCTGTATCGGGGTCTGTTCCTCTACAGCGAGGCTGCAGGAATTCTGGGGTTATTTATTGTCTTTATTTTTATGATTTTGATAATAAAACAGCGGAGGTTTTTTTGCGTGTGATTATCTGATCTGGCGTAATCACTCTTGGCCATCTGGTCAGCACACCTCGCGGGCACCATAATGCTTAATACACAATCCACAAGCGCATTACTATTTTAGAAACTTCAGGAACTTTGGCTCTGTTTCAAGGGACACTGGGACAGATGGTGACGAACAAATGTCAGAGACAGTCGTTTAACGTCTCTACGATCGATGCGTAACGATCTTTTAACGATTTAAGATTACCTTTAATGGAGGTTTCGGTGGCATATTAGAGAGACAAAATACAGTAATAGCAGCTCGCCGGCCTGCTGGAGGACCACAAACGAGTCAAGGGTAAGTGGTCAGATAACACGGCATTGTTCTCTCAAATGATGGGAACACAGGGCGGCTGAAGCAGGGCTCTTCATTTATTCTTCACGCCCACAAAGAGCTGTGAATCAGGAACACATGATCTGGAGCTGCAATTAAAGCTCATGAGAGGGAAATCAGATGTTCAGGATCAGGCACAGGTTTAGACACGTCCACTTACAGAAGCAGTTCAAGGATCTCAGGCATTTTGACAAGAACCAAATAGTGATGCTGTAGTTCAGTGATTCTTAATCCTGGTCCTGGAGAACCACTTGCAGAGTTTCCCCTAATTCCAGCACATCTGATCTCTAATGAAATGATGACCCCTGCTGAGGCCAACTGCAAAACCTACAGGGCAGGGGTACTCCAGGACCGGGACTAAGAACCCCTGTTCTAGATGACTGAGACAGGACATTTCCAGGTCTTGTGGGGTGTTCCTGGTATGCAGTGGTCAGTCGATGCCAAAAGTGCTGCAAGGAGGGATAACCAGTGACTCAGCCTCGGGGTAATTAGGCCCAAGGCTCTGCAGTTATGTCTTAATGCCCGACACCACAGGACATCTTCAGAGTTCTTGTGGAGTCCATCATGCCTCGATGGGTCAGACTGGCTTTGGTTGCAGGAGAAGAACTTACATAATATTCTGCAGGTGGTTTTAATGTTATGGCTGATTGTAGAGAGTCTCAGTAAGTGTATTTGACCCAGTTGTGAGTTAATGACACACAGGGCTGCTGTGATTCGTCAACACAATCGATGACAGTCAGACAGACTCTTATTTTCGTATCCGTACGGTCTCAGGACTTAAACTGGGATTTCGTTCAGCTGGAAACATGAAGGTGGTTTGAATGTTTTTATAGGTTGGGTCCAGAATGTCCTTCACCGTCGCTGGTGTTTGTGTTGGAGTGTTGGGCCGGTGGTCTCTGGGATGTATTTCATTTCTGCTGTGACATTAAGCTCATTTCTAAAACACAGTCGATCAGCTTTAATAACTTCGGGAGTTGAAGGACTGACTGCAGAAACTCCTCTGTTTAGTGTTTCACATTTACACTGAAATTTCTGCTCTTCACTCCGTAAACCGGTGTTTACTGTTTACTGGTCGACTGGTAAGGTCTGTTAATGGTCAGTGCTGATCGCAGGGTGACCGATGGCCCGTATGTGATGCTGATACAATGTTTTTGTTGTTTTTTGCAATTTATAAACTACAATTTAGTTAATAAATAATAAATGAGAAACAAAATGATCATCTGGACTCTCTGCAGTGACTTATTTTCAATAAAAGACAATATTAACTACACTGTTATTACAAAACAACTTTATATAAAGTCTCAGCGCTGTTAAGGACAGAATTTACCAGCAGAGAGCAGCATTTTTGTTTCTGAGAGAACAAACATTCCTAAAGTTACATAAATAAATATTATATTGAGCTGACCGTGTTTCTCAGGACACATTATGTCCAGAAACGTTTAATATCATCCACTGATGTCTGCGTGTAGAACGGTGAAATGGACACAAGGGGGAGCTCTAACGTCGCGCAACAGCAGCCCGACTGACGGGGCTTCCTGCGGCTGCGTCTGGAGGCTTTGTTAAATAATCAGTGTCGGCTGATGCCTGTTGTCTCAAAATGGCATTAATCGATTAGTCGGTGGAACACGTTTACAGTCTGCTGTGCTGCATCATCTGATGACATACAGGTGATTGTTGACAAATTATGAGGATAATGAGAGGAACATGAAAAACAATAAATGGGCAACTCTACTCAATTTAGGTCAGAACCAGCAGAAGGTTCTAGTGGACGAGACAGAATCGCTGAATATGTAATCATACAGCAGTCTCAGAACAGAGCGATATTAGAGTTACGGACTGGGTTTACAGTGATTTCACTCCCACAGACATCATGTTCTGCATTGTAGGCTGAATGGAAGGCCTTCAGAGAACTGATAAATCAAGTTAAATGTTGCAGCAGCATAAAATTTCAGTTTCACACTCGGGAGATTTGGATCAGATGGGAAGGCAAATATGTAGAATGTCAGATTTTATTACTGTACTTTGGACACTGCACAGTATTCCACTGAAAGCATGGTCTCAGCTGGTCTCAGCTGGTCTTTCATGGTCAAGGTGCATGAAAAGCTGCCCATCCAGCAGAAAACATAGTGAATTTATATGGATATATATTATACTGTTTCATGCTGGTCAAGGTGGTCATTACAGTCCTTCGCTGTTGTCATGGTGGTCAAAAACCCGGGTCATGTTGGTCACGTTTGGTCATGCAAGTGATGGTGATCAACCAGCTTGGTCATGCTGGTCACATGTCAGCCTGCTGTTTGTTATCAGCAGGGTTGTGTCACCATTTCAGGCGATCTCGTGTTTGGTCGCCGAAACTCAAAGTAAATTAAAGTAAAGCGAGACGTCAGCAGCTCCTCCCAGTAGAGCAGGCTGGAGTAAACCACCTTCTGAGACTTCTGTTCAGGAAAACAAAGCAATTTGGAGGCTGGAAGAAGGGAATTCCGATGAGAACTGCAGCACGGAGAGTAAACAAAGCTTAAACCAACAAAGCGGAATATCTCGGAGAAAATTGTACGTACTTAGCAGCGAGCGTCCACCGGCTCAGCTGGGAAAATGGAAGTGATTTAAAGTAGAAAAATTCCCAAAGCTGTGAAGAAAGCTTTTAAAGCAACAGTCTCCAGCAGCCTCCGCAACACCGGAACATCCTGCAGCTCCGAGAAGTACAGGCAGGACACTAGAGTAAGACAGTATGACCAAGAGAAGACTGTAGAGCGGCCTCTACCCATCCGCACATCCAGTTCTGCTCCATTGGACTTCAGCTGCCGATGGCAAGCAGCATGACCCCGGATTCGAACCTGTGATCGTCTGATTGTCCTGCTCCCCAAAATCACACATGGTAGATGAATAATGTGCCCCGATGTAATGGGCAGCACCCTGCGATGGATTGATCGCTCGGCTCTAAGCCGCTGCTCTGAGGAACATAGAACCTTTGCTTACGAATTGACCTGCTAATACCATCTGACGGATATGAGAACCTGTCCATTGTGTTGCACTGAGGAGCGAGGACATGTCTTCCCATTCGCTTTATGGTGAAGCGGAAGCGCTGTATGACCTTATTCTTTGGGAAACATTTGGGAATGTAGGCCAGTGTATGTTGAAAGCTGCTGATTGTGTATTTATGTACATACACACCAGATGCTCCCCGTGGTTAAGAATTGACTTCGCTCTTATTGCCTTTACATGACAAAAGAATGGCAAAGCAATGTCCCCACTGCAGATTTTATTTTAAATCCTCATTTCGTTTCTTTCTTAGAGCAAAAATTAGCATTTCATTTTCCCTCTCGCTTTTGTCTCTGCTCCTTTTTTTTCCCGTCAGGTGATCATAAGCGTTTCATTAGCGGCCTTTGGGCGCGAGAAGCGCGAGAGGCGCCACGAATGGGAGACAATTGGTTTGTTCAGGGCCGGATATTATGCCATTATTCCCGGTGAAATACAGGGATGTAGTCATGATCCCATTACTGCTTTTCCCATTTAGTGCGCATTTATATTTACCGTAGACAAAGGAGACGCAATTAGTTCCCCTGAGGGTCGGCGGGATTTATCTGCGTCCATGCAGACGGGATTCTCTCCAGTGTGTGTTATTTTTTTTACAAGTCATGGGAATGCAGCGCACGTCCCAGGGCGACATCATGCCATGAATCATGCTCTAAACATAGCCCTCGCTGTAGTAGCAGACGCACAACGACCGAGTGTTTATGAACGTTCTCAGATGACTCCCCGCCTTTACACCGCTGTCTGATGGCCAAGGGTTGGTTCTGGTGAAGGTGGCCTCGCAGGAAACGGTCCAGCATCAGCGGTGTGTGTGTGTGTGTGTGTGTACGAGGGGACTTAGTCACGCTGTACTCTGTGAGTCAGGGGGAGGCCGGCGTTCCAGGCCATGTCACACTAGATGCTGCCATGATTGGAGGATGTGACACTGGTGGGAGGGGGATTCGTTTTACTGGTTTACGTTATTTACATACAGGTACAGCTGATGACCTCCACCTGCCCTTCAACTCTATGTTTACACCTGCCCTTCACACACACACACACACACACACACACACACACACACACACACACACACACACACACATAGAAAAAAATGATATAAAGGAATAGTTGATATATAGAGTCTTAGACATATAGACAGAGACGTAGGTAGGTAGATAGATAGATAGATAGATAGATAGATAGATAGATAGATAGATAGATAGATAGATAGATGGATATAAACTAAGAAAGTGTGTTGAAAATTTACACCCCGGAGGAATGAAGACACGCGGGTTTGAATTCTGCCTGTTGTTTTCCATACGGCTTCTCTGTCGCCCGATAACCTCTAAAACCCCCACAGGGGACCCGGCATTCATCTATATGCTAATCTGGCCCTAAAAAGGCCTGATCAGAAACGTAAAGTGTGTGAGTGTGTGATTACATCTGCGCTGTCTGAGCCGGGCTGAGCCGCGCTGGCACTACAGTGCAGGAGAAAGGTCAGAGCAAACAGCTGAGGGATTTCACATCCTTCTGAACCCATCACAGCTCAGGGATGAGCTTTAGGCCTCCTGCTCAGGTTCCTCACTGAGCCTGGACTCAGCGCTGCTGCTGTGTGTCTGTCTGTCTGTCTGTATGTATCTGTCTGTCTGTCTGTCTGTCTGTCTGTATCTGTCTGTCTGTCTGTCTGTCTGTCTGTATACGTGTCTGTCTGTCTGTCTGTCTGTATACGTGTCTGTCTGTCTGTCTGTCTGTCTATGTATTTATCATGTTTATGTTACACTGTTAGGTTTGGTTCCGTTCAGTTTTGGTTCCGTAATGCAGTTCAGTGTCCAGTCCTGTCATCACCTATGTGGGTGAACGTCTTCCAATCCTTGACGTTGATTGGTTTGTAGGGGGTGCGTGTGATGTTGGTGTTTGTCAGTACAGTCAGTTTGTCTGTCTAGGTGAGGTGCTGAATTCTTCCTGCTTGCCAGAATCCGACTCTACTGGCTGCACGTGTGACACGGCAGAGTGAGCAAGACGGATCACCCTCAGATTCATCTTGTTTATTAATCATCTACAGCTGCAGTGGATACAGGAGTCTGTACTGCTGTGTGACGCAGGTGTGACGGGTTCTGGTAGAACGCCGGTTCTTTATCTCCTTCTGTTATTTGATTTGTGATGAAAGTGCTTCATCTTCCTGTAATTGGTCCAAAAGTCCAAACTGTCCAATAAAGCATTTTCACACTGAAAATGAAGGTTGAATTGACCCAGACCAAGACCACCTCTTTGGACAGACCACATTTTGGTCCTTTGTTTCCGGACCTCATCTTTCACCCTTGAAGGTGTGAAAGCGCTCTCACCCCCTCAAACCACCAAAACAGATCTGCCCTGCTGACACATGGACTCCACCAGACCTCTGAAGGTGTCCTGTGGTATCTGCACCAAGACTAATGTTACAGCAGATCCTTTAAGTCCTGTGCGCTGTGAGATGGGACCTCCGTGAGCATCAGTGAGACTTAAGACACCATAACTCTGTCGCTGGTGTTAGTGTGTGTCGCACTGGTACAAGTGGATCAGACGCAGCAGTGCTGCTGGAGTGTTTAAACCCCTCAGTGTCACTGCTGGACCGACAACAGTCCACCAACCAGAAACGTCCAGCCGACAGCGTCCTGTGAACAGCGTCCTGTGAGCACTGATGAAGGACTAGAGGACGACCAACACAAACTGTGCAGAAACAGATGAGCTTCTAAGCTTCTAAGTTTACAAATTGAAATAACAAAAATTTCAACTCTTTTGTGTTGGTCCAATCATCAGTCCAACATCTGGGCCCTCTCAGATCTTTCCCAGAATAGAAGTGATGGAAGTGATGGGACCAAATGGTGGCAGGGGTGAGAAAAGAGGGGGAACTCCATGCAGAACTTCACTGAAGCTTTCTTTATTGATATCGTTATTGATATCGTTATTGATATCGTTATTGATATCGTTATTGGCTGCTGCAGGACGTTACATATTGTTTATTCCAGACGTTCCATACTGGTGCCTCCCTGTGCATGTCTGTATATCTGTGTGTAGGTATGATGAGACTGAAGTGTGAAGCTCTTCTCTCTGACTGTGTTTCATCGCTCCTGTGTTTCAGACATGCACGATGAAGATGCTGGACTGAAGCCGGTGATGGTGTACATCCATGGTGGCTCGTATGTGGAAGGCACGGGGAACATGATTGATGGTAGCGTGCTCGCTAGCTACGGCAATGTCATCGTGGTCACCATCAACTACCGGCTCGGAGTTCTAGGTCAGTCTTTTGAAGCTCCGCCTTCAACCCCATATATTTACATATTTAATATCATCCACCACTGAAGAAACCAGGCACCGGAAGAGGGCCGGATTGCAGTCAGGATCGTTCAGGACATACGAATGAAGATTGCATGGCTGTGGACGCACACTTCTGTTTAAAGTGCATATGCTGATAATGTTATTATTATTATCATTATCATAACAGATTATTATATAACATTATTATCATTACATTTATTGAATTCAACAGATTAGAAAAATAAGTCAGTGATCTGCAAGAATTGTATTTTCTTGCTCCTGGGCTCCCCCTACAGTTAGAAACGTGAATAGAATATGTGATTTTAAGGTGCAACTGTAAAGTAGATGCAGCTGTAAAGTAGGTGGAGCTGAAAGGTAGGTGGAGCTCAGGGTAGGTCAGCTGTGTTGGACAGTCAGTAATGTGCAGAACGATGTGCTTCTTAGATCCTTTGTTTTTGGTTTGTTAATATTCTGATGTTCTCATCTGACCCTGCTGAGAGCGAGAGCGAGAGCGAGAGCGAAAGACCTGCTATTGCACATAAAATGTGCATAACTTCCCCAGGGCAAAGCTACCACTGCGCTCCTGAACCAGCTCTGAGAGAGAGATTAAAGCATATTTAAAAGTAAACGAGCTTCACAGAGAGAACGAATCCCTGCAGCAGCGCCACCTACAGCTTCATCTTCACAAACATTTGACAACGTGGGACATGAAGAAGCGTGGAATGAGCAGAGCATCGCGGCCTGGTGTATCCTGCAGGCTGTTTGTGTTACTGTGCCTTTAAGACATATTTAAATGATATTTAAATGAGCTCTGTTTTGATTGGGTGCCTTGTATTGTGCCTCATTACATAAGCAGTCTTGGCTGAAACACTCTTTATAACTTCAGGGTTAAAGGTTGGGGATAAAGGAGCAACAGCCGTGAAGACACGTTTTAGACAGGCCAAAGGTTCTAGAGGTGCACGTAGTGTGAGGAGCATCAATGTCACTTTGGTTGTACTAAGGTTCTAGATAGGCTGTGAGTAGAAATGTGTGCAGCTCTGTGCAGCAACTCTTTACCGAGTTTGGTCAGTGTGCTCTCGTCCACAGTTTCAACACGCTTAATTATTTGTGAATTAATCAGCACCTAAAACTTTGGGACGGGTGTTCTTGTGACGGGACCACCCAGGTCATACTTTAACGGCAGGTTTAATGAGGTCAGCGAGTAACAGAACAGGAGGTCCGCAGACAGAGCTATATCACAGCGGATCTCACCAGTGCTCACGCTGTGATTCATCTATTGAGTGATTGCGATTTAGATATCACAGATAATCCAGAACCTTTAAATCAGGTCCAGAGCAAGCCTTGTGTCCGCACTGGTCAATGCCTCATTAAAGGACTACAAAAAAATACCATGAGCGCTGATGACCCTGGAATAAATTGTCCAGCCGAAAAAAGTCCTACATCACAAAAGGGGATTTCAATTAACCTTTATCAAAAGGCCGACTGGGGGGAGGTGATTTATGCACGGTGGGTGAAGGTTACCCAGGGCTCATTCAATTTGGAGATTGGTGCCGACGCCTCTGTGGAATTAGCCACACCACGGGCCAAGCCGCATCTCCTCCGAGCGAGGTTTGGACAGCACTCTGAACCCCTGCAGGAATAACATCATTTGGGGTGAGAAGGTCATAGAAGGGGCTTCAATGTGGAACTTAATTGGCTGCATTGTTTAAAAAGAAGTTACATATTAGAACTTCTAATCCAATCAAATTCAGGAGTATCAGACACAGTAATACACGATATGTCCAAATATTTATGGACACCTCTTCTAATTAATTATTCCGTACTTTACTTTGCACTCATTACTGACACAGATGTGCAAATGCACACAGCTTGTCTAGTCCCTGTAGAGAAGTACTGCCAACAACTGCAGGAGAAACTCTTTAATACTGTTGATTTCAGAAGAAACAGTGAATGAGCAGGTGTCCCAATACTTTTGTCCACACAGTGTATGTAATGGGTGGGGTTAAACTGCTGTAAATGGAATGAGTGGGGCTAAACTGCTGTAAATGGAAAGAGTGGGGCTAAACTGCTGTAGGCTGAATGGGTGTGGCCAAACTGCAGTAGGCTGAATGAGTGGAGCTAAACTGCGGTATGCTGATTGGGTGGAGCCAAACTGCGGTATGCTGAATGGGTGGAGCTAAACTGCGGTATGCTGAATGGGTGGAGCTAAACTGTGGTATGCTGAATGGGTGGAGCTAAACTGTGGTATGCTGAATGGCTGGGACAAATTGACAATAAGAATTTAGAGCTAAAGTAGGTCAGTGGGCTGTTCTTATTTCTGCAGGTGTTGTTCAGGTGAGCTCTGCGGTGCTCTTCACTCTCCTGTAAGTACAGTGTAATAATACTGTTAATACACACGTTGTGTGTGTGCAGTTACGAGTTTATGCAGGTGTTATGTAGCATTAACAGGGAGCAGTTCAGCTCCGATACAGAGATGCACTGTCGGGCGAGACACAATCATCAGGTGTGATTGATCATGCAGTCGTGATTAATCAGACGAGGCACAAAGCAGCACTGCAGCGGTGTAAATTACTACCCCTGAACCTCCTCCAATTAACAGCGAATTTATTAACAGCCGTGACGCAAATGAAAAACTGCCAAAGCCAATTTGTAGCTCCGGCTGTTTAAGATGTGATGAGCTGTCTTTAAATTCTCTGCATAATTCAGTGTTCGAGAGCTTCAGCAAATTACTGTTAAATAATCTATCAGTTACTGAAATGAATAATCAGTGATTCAGATTATGAATCACTACATTTATCATGAGACGGTTTTTATGTGTTAGAGTGAAGAACAGATCAATAAAACTCCAGTATCAGTCAGCCGTTAAAACGTAATACCAACTATGTGCAAAAAAGCAGGAATAAAATATGGCAAATAAATTTTCATTGATATCAAATCTTTAAAAATGAGAAAATAAGTAAAAGTGAGATTTTAGGTTGAGCTGCTGCTGTAATTAAAATAGTGACTTTTATTTTGACACTGTTTGGCTGATGTTACTGTTACAGTCAACTTTCTGCTCATAACACCTCAACTGATTGGCACTTTTTGTTGAAGGACAGAACTCATTCAGAGTGGGGGGGGTTGATCTGAACTCATTCGAGTGTGGGGGGTTGATCTGAACTCATTCAGAGTGGGGTTTGATCTGAATCATTCAGAGTGGGGCTTGGATCTGGAACTCATTCAGAGTGAGGGGGCTTGATCTGAACTCATTCAGAGTGGAGGGGGCTTGATCCAACTCATTCAGAGTGGGGGCTTTGATCTGAACTCATCCAGAGTGGGGGGTTGGATCTGAACTCATTCAGAGGGGGGGCTTGATCTGGAACTCATTCAGAGTGGAGGGGGCCTGGATCTGTCTCATTCAGATTGGGGGGTTTGATCTGAACCCATTCAGAGTGGGGGGGGCTTGATCTGAACTCATTCAGAGTGGAGGGGTTTGATCTGGAATTCATTCAGAGTGGGGGTTTGATCTGAACCCATTCAGGGGGGCTTGGATCTAAACCCATTCAGAGGGAGGGGGCTTGATCTGAACCTCATTCAGAGTGGAGGGGCTTTGATCTGAAACTCATTCAGAGCGGGGATTGATCAGTCTCATTCAGAGTGGGGGATTTGAGCTGAACTCATTCAGAGTGGAGGGGTTTGATCTGAACTCATTCAGAGTGGAGGGGTTTGATCTGAACTCATTCAGAGTGTGGGATTTGATCTGAACTCATTCAGAGTGGAGGATTGATCTGAACTCATTCAGAGTGGGGGGGCTGATCTGAACTCATTCAGAGGGAAGACCTGAACCTTCCATTCAGAGTGGGGGGTTTGATCTGAACTCATTCAGAGTGGGGATTTGACTGAACTCATTCAGAGTAGTTTGATCTGAACCTATTCAGAGTGGGGTGAGTATCACTGAAGTGAAGCTGTAGCTTTAACAGTGTGGTTGTGAGGACAGAATGTGTCTGTGCTGAGTCAGCAGTTATTGGGCTCAGCAGGGCTAACAGGAGTTAAATATACAGAAATAATAATGACTAAAGCAATGCAGATGATGTCAACACAGCCTGGGTCCACAACCAAGCGAAAAGAACAATACCACACCTCAGACTATGGATTCCACAGAGAACCCCAAAGAACCGGTGGTTTAAGAGAAGATCAGTGAGAGAAGAGCAGTTTAAAGAGCCTCCAGAGTGTTTTTGAGTTGAAAATGCAATTACCGATTAGCTTTGACAATATTTGTACAACAGTTCTTCAAGATACTCCTACCATGCTCCAAATAAAACTACAACAACCTGAACATCCTTCTGAGGACCTAAACACTGTGTGAGTGAAGAAAGAGAGCAAACAGACCCTCCCTTCTCATTTTCCTCTATCCTTGCATTTCACATGGTCACTTGCTGGGTACATATTCATGTGTGTGTGTGTGTGTGTGTGTGTGTGTGTGTGTGTGTGTGTGTGTGTGTGTGTGTGTTTGATGAGAATAAATTTGACCGGCACAGAATCGGACATGTCAGACTGATCGTCCAGTCACCAGTCTGATGGGAATACTGCATACTGTTGCCATGTTTGGAAATCTGTCTACCATATTTCCTGAATTTACAGTAGACCAGCACTTCAGAGACTCTGACAGCGTGTGACATATGTCCTTCTTCTTTCCTCTACGGTTATACTATTCACTGAGGAACATCACCAGAGCTGCTCCAATGGAGCAACACAAAGCAAATAACGCCACAAGGCTGTATTGTTGCTGTGCTGGTTTTTGAATCTTCATGGCTGCAGAGACGTAACACTGAACAGCGGGAATAATTTGTTTTTCAGGGTTTCTGAGCACAGGAGACCAAGCGGCCAAGGGGAACTATGGGCTGCTGGACCAGATCCAGGCTCTCCGTTGGGTAAAGGAGAACATTCAGGCTTTCAATGGAGATCCTCGCAGAGTGACGATATTTGGTTCCGGAGCGGGAGCTTCGTGTGTCAGCCTCCTGACCTTGTCACACTATTCAGAAGGTGTGATACTGTTTACATTAATCAAAGCCTAATATAAACTGTTGTTGCACTTCACAGTGTCATGCAAAACTTGGAATGGACAAAAGTCCAGGCAGGTCCAAACTACCTCAGTGTATATTTAGATGTTTTAGATCTTGCTGATGTAAGTATTCTTCAGTACCTGCTCTTCACTGTTAGCCTTGTTTAACAGTCTATCCCATCTGTCCTCCAGACCTCTTCCAAAAAGCAATCATTCAGAGCGGCACAGCACTGTCCAGCTGGGCCGTGAACTACCAGCCGGCCAAATACACGCGCATGCTGGCCGAGAAGGTGGGCTGCAATGAGGATGACTCTGTGGAGCTGGTCCAGTGCCTCCAGAACAAGAATTACAAGGAACTCATTGAGCAGAGCATCACACCCGCCAAGTACCACATCGCATTCGGGCCTGTGATTGATGGAGATGTCATTCCGGACGACCCACAGATCCTGATGGAGCAAGGCGAGTTCCTGAACTACGACATAATGCTGGGTGTGAATCAGGGTGAGGGCTACAAGTTTGTGGATGGTATTGTGGACAGCGAGGACGGGGTCACTGGAAATGACTTTGAGTTCGCCATATCGGATTTCGTCGATAACTTGTATGGCTACCCGGAAGGGAAGGACACCTTGAGGGAAACCATAAAGTTCATGTACACAGATTGGGCGGATAAGGAGAATCCAGAAACACGGCGAAAAACACTGGTTGCTCTTTTTACGGATCACCAGTGGGTGGCTCCAGCTGTGGCCACAGCGGATTTACACGCTCAGTATGGTTCACCCACTTACTTCTACGCATTCTACCACCACTGCCAAAGCGAAATGAAGCCGGCCTGGGCAGATTCCGCGCATGGAGATGAGCTTCCCTATGTATTTGGGATCCCAATGATTGGCCCAACTGATCTCTTCAGCTGTAACTTCTCAAAGAATGATGTCATGTTGAGTGCTGTGGTTATGACCTACTGGACTAACTTTGCCAAAACTGGGTGAGTGACGTTTGCTGTCACACATTCAAGGTAGTATCACACAAATGGCTGTTGTGCCATCAGTACAGCGAATGCATGTATGTTCATTTTGTTAAATCTAACCGACACCTACCTTTTATCACCAATTAAAATTCTTTTGTTCTACGTTTCAGGGACCCCAACCAACCAGTTCCCCAGGATACAAAATTTATCCATACTAAACCCAATCGCTTTGAAGAAGTGGCGTGGTCCAAGTACAACCCCAAAGACCAGCTGTACTTGCACATTGGTCTAAAGCCCCGGGTCAGGGACCACTACAGAGCCACCAAGGTTGCGTTCTGGTTGGAGCTGGTGCCGCACTTGCACAACATCAATGAACTTTTCCCCTACGTGTCGTCTACCACCAAGATTCCACCTCAGGACACGACCCCTTTCTCGTACACCAAACGATTGTCCAACAAGCTCTGGCCATCTACCACTCGGCACCCTGCCATTCCTGCAGGCAACACCAAGCAGGCCCCAGATCAGCAGAAGACTCCAGACCACGATGACGGATCTGTGATCATTGAAGCAAGAGATTACTCCACCGAACTTAGTGTTACAATTGCTGTCGGAGCATCTCTGCTCTTCTTGAACATCCTGGCCTTTGCTGCTCTCTATTACAAGAAGGACAAGCACCGTCTAGAGTCTAGCCGACGACTGAGTCCCCCGAGGAACCTTGCCAATGATGTGCCACGAGTTCCGAGCGAAGAGTTGATGTCTTTACAGATGAAACAACTGGACCATGACCATGATCACGACTGCGAGTCACTGCAAGGGCACGACATGCTCAGGCTGACCTGTCCTCCGGATTATGCCCTCACGCTGCGTCGGTCCCCGGACGACATCCCCCTCATGACCCCGAATACCATAACCATGATCCCCAACTCGCTGTCGGGGATTCAGTCCTCATACCATCCCTTTAGCACATATGCCAACAGCACTCCCAGCAATACTGGCCTCCCTCACGGACACTCCACCACAAGAGTATAACTCAGTGGTAATGACTGCACTCTACAAGCAACAAATTATTTAAGTCAAAGAGAGCGCACCCTGGTGTTTGGGTACAAACCCTTGCAGGTGTTATTTTGTTACTGACTCGTACTTTACGTGAATTACGTGACATCAAACTCGATTAACCTGTATAATGTGAACAGTGAATGTATTGATTTTCACATCTATGGCGCAAGAAGTCAAGCTCAACGAAAATTTTCAGCAAAAATTCTTCAAACTCTAGAACACAGTACGTTATATGAAGACCCGTGGTTTGCATCCTGATCTCTTTGGTGAGGGAAGCGATGTGATGTGGCCTCCATAAGTCAATTTCAGTGTGACCCAGGTTATCGTCAGTTAAGGAAAACCTTTAGAAGCAATAGTAACAGTAGCCATGACAACCGTGGCTGTCTTGATTTCAGAGATCAGTATCACATCTTTTCCTGGAAGACCTGGGTCCTACTACATGCACCTCCTCCTTATAGTAACAGTGATTGATTGCAGTTTCTTTGTTCAATTAATCTTGACCTTGTTTTATCGGATTTCTCTTTGGCATATTTGCGATTTGCACATCAAACAGATCAAAAAAGAAGTAAACAGCAGCCATGTCTCAGAGTCGCAGGCTCGCACGGCTTTAATCCTGACAAAAGAGATCAGAGTGCAGTGTAAATATCTGTGCCATGCATTGAGCGCTCGTACTGTAAATCCAAAGAGCTTAGCTCCTTAGGGTGATTGCCTTGAATTGGCAGTAATCCCATTTCTCACTCGGAATAGTGTTATTTTAGAGACTAAAGTAATGTATATAGCATAGGATAAGGTGCAAAAATCTGCAGCTCTAAGTGTTGTTCTGCTTCTAAAGACTCTTTCGTTCCATTCGCTTTATGTGCCAAAATATGAGCTGTATGCTGACCAGCAGTCCGCCTGTTTTTCACCACGCTGCTGACATTTCAAAGTTTCCTTCACACTTCGGTTTACAACACCCCCCCCGAAAGCCAACAACCAACTTCCAATGATGGTCCACTAATTTGAGAAAAAGTGTTGTACAAAGAAATGACATGTTCGAATATCAAACTTCGCCAGTCCTCAGGAAGTCTCAAGAGAACTCTCAATCCCTGTCCAGGCAAGTTGGCCAGCTTTTTTATATCTCCACTCATTACTGTAGCTCATGATCTTTCAGAGAAGGTTCTGTTGAAGCCTGGTTGCATTCATGGTCACAAAACTCTGGTACTGTACGTTCGCATCAATTCCAGGAGTTCAGAGAGCCGTCCGTAAAGAACACTGTCATTAATGGAGGAATCGATATGCGATGTTTTGCTATGTTGGGTGAAGGGATCTTTTCAAAATCAATACTCACATCTGCAGTGTGTTGATGTCGTACAACACAGCCCTTTAAACTGTCTGTATCTACAGTAATCTAACACCCCTGATCACTACCAGACCAGGCTCCGTTCCCCAGAAGCACCACCACGTTTGCAGTGCGACGCTTCAGGAAACCGCATTCAGTTGGGTTCGTTTTTCGTTGTTGCTATTGTTGTTTCGTCCTTCTGCCAAGTCTGTCCCTGTATATACTTATTCCTCTCCTGTTTTAGGCTTAGATCTGCTCTCCGAGAAACCGACAATGGAGTATTTTTTTTTATTTCTTTAAGAATAAGAAGTGAAATGTTACCTTTTTTGGTTCTTTTGTCAATTTCTTTTCCGCAACAAGGAGCATCAACATGCTCTGCTGAGGATCCGCTGTATCAGCAGAGCCGATCCGATGTGAACTCTACGCTGAAGTCATCTGGGGGAGTTATCGACCGTCTTCGTCCAGTTCGGAAAGGATTTATAAGCTGACGCTTTCTGTCGACCACAAGGGCAGCAGGGTAAACTGTTGTTTTATTTTTTGAAAGGTTTTGCTTTTGCTCAAACGTGTATAAGACTTTTCTGCTGTTGTTTCTAAAATAAAAGATCATAGATTTTAGTTGTGTGATTTTTGTTGGCCACACCTGCTTCTACCCGAATTACAGGTACACACATGGATACAAATAAGGGTCATTCACAGGTTCTTTCACAATAACAGTAGTTCTTTATGCAGCTGTGAAAACCCAGAGAATGAGTGAGGAGTTGTTAATGGATTGAGTCTTTCTATGTATGAAGGTAATGATGATCTGTTTACTGAAAGGATGAGTTTATTGGGGAAACTGTACAACTGAAAGGAGGCGTAAGTTCCCTGTTGGGCCTCTATTCTTCAGATGAGATACAGTTGGTTGTGGAGGTAAAGGTTTCCTGGCCCTGGATTTGTTGCTAAAGATGATATGGTTCCAGTCCGTAGCAGCCCGGGCTTCTCCTTCCCGATACCATTGCAAATGAAAGCAGAACGATGAAGCATGTCATTGCTAGCAGTCAGTGATTTCTCATCTCAGAAGTGGTACACTACCCAAAAGTAGCCTACGAGAGCAGTGAGGGTTACTGTAAGTAGCTCTATATAGAACAAAAAAAGGGTTACAAATTCAAAAGTACTATATAGAGTTCCAGCATCAACTCTGTACTATCTAGAACTCATTTTGCTTAGACTGTACTTCTGTAACATGCACATGTAGGGCATCGCAACAAACAGGCCGAAATCCCACACGAGCTAGTGGTCACTGTTACGTTATCGTTCTTTCCTCAAAGAAACGCAGCGTTTCGAGCTCCACTGACAGGCACAGCTGTCTGAACCAGTGATTTAGTGAACTGGCTTTATCCACGTATTCTCACAGCCAATCCTTTAAGCAGGAATTAAGAAGCTGTGAGAAGGTTTTTCCATGCCTAATTGGTCGCATCAAACCAAAATCCAGGCACAGCTGTATTAATTTCAGGGTTCCTCAGTGGATGCATGGAGCCACACTCGACTTAAGGAGATACGTCTACATATGCTTTTGTCTTCAGCCCCCAGGTTTGTTAGAGAACATTAGTGATCAATCAGCATCATCAAAACCAAGGAACACACCAGATGTTCTTTAACTAGTTGCATTCACAAACATGGATCTTTAGGGAACTCAAAATGGTTCTTCTAGAGCAGAACATTTTATGGTAGATTTTAAAGATTGTTGTTTAAACTCTTTTAAAATTCTATACACGTTTGCATAAATGGTTCTCTATAGAACTGGTCTAAGGCCTGAAAGGTTTCAGACTGGAGAATATGTTGTGCTGTTCATGTGTTCTCACAAAAGTGGCTTTTTTGCAGAACCATCCATCAGCACTGGGAAAAGAACACCTTTGTTTTTGAACAGGGAGAACCCTTTAAAATGAACTGAAGTTCTGAAGTTCTTCAAAATACTTGAGGGTGTTATACTTCCAATAAAGTGGCCCCTGTAAGCTTCCTCCTGCTCCTGAGAGTGCGTGAACACTGCTTCAGTCTACAGGAACAGCTCGTGGTGCTGGTGTCAATAGTGGTCCAGCACTGGAGGGCAGCTGTGATAGAGAGGGAAGATCTTTGTTCTGTAATAAAGAGCAGCTCCTTTCTTCTGATGTCCTTGAGCTTCTCCTCGGGCGGGGGGCTTTCTCTGGAACTCGTGGCTTCAGCGCTGCTTTGTAAACGTCTCTGGCGGCCGTGGTGTTGACTGCTTCACACTGACCGCTCGCTGGCTTTCGGGGTGGTGGTGGACTCTAATTGAAGCAAATTTAATTAGTCTTCAGTTCTGAGGCTCTGTGGAGGAAGATCACTGTGGCTGATAGAGCGCTGTCATTTTGGAGCTGCAATAAAAGCTACACACACACACACACACACACACCCACACACACACACGCACGCACTGCCGATCATTGGTGTTGCCCTTTAGAGCTTTGGCCCCATTAGCAGAACCATTTGTAGCCCTTTTACTCCTTACACAAAGAATCAGGCACTAAAAGGTTCTTTAAGCAAAGTGTTTTTCAAAAGAACTCTGGTTCTTGAACTGGTGCCATTCTGGCTTATGAGAACCTTGGTGTTTTTTATTGAACCATCCTGCTTTTACACCAGTTTTAGTGGAACCGAGGACACAGCACAGAATAAGTCATCAGCAGAGGGGCTGCACAGGGTCAGTAAACGAAAGTGAGAAAATGGGAGCACGTATAGACGACCTGCGAGCGTCTGTTCTGTTACAGAAGTTTGCTTTTCTCCCAAATGCAAACACGGATCAAACATGGATCACCTTTTGGTGATAAGAAGACGTAGAAGAACGGTATAGAACCTTCCCGTCAGTCATACACGCCTGTGCTCAACCTGTGATTTGAAGATGCTCACGATGAGTCCTATAATTTGCTTTTTGCTGGTCTGACGTCCTGAACACTGGAAAAGTGTTTGATTCATGCAGTTCTGACTGTTCAGAACCAGGCCATGTGGACGTGGGGACAGTGGTGGCATTTCAATGTCCAACCGTCTCTTTTCCAGGCATTTAAATTGACTCAAAGTGACGTCAATTGGTGGGTTTAATATACAGCTCTCCGTGATGGAGGGAGCACTGTATTCTCTCTCTCTGCTTATTCAATAAGCCTTCCAGACAGGACAAATCTCTTCCATTTGAAACTCAATAAAGCGCAGTACGGCAGGGCGCTGGAGTCAAGGATAGACATTTCGTGACTGTTTTCCATTCGGAACGTTTTCACCACCTTATTCTTACATTATTCCTCTGAAAAGCCGAGCGGGTTGTTTGTCAGAAAGAGAAGGACAAGGACATTCATCACTGGCACGTTCTCGAGCTGCTGCCTTTTATAAGTGCTGTGAGTGAGTGAGTGTGGGGGTGTGTGTGTGTGTGTGTGTGTGTGTGTGTGTGTGTGTGTGTGTGTGAAATGAAACACGTGATCAAATGAATCCTCACATATAAAGGTTACTAAAAGCCACAGTGATCAACTAACATACATGATTTTTACTGCCATAACATTAAAACCCCTTAATGCTGTGTAGGTCCCCCAAAGCAGCCAAAACTCCTGATCCATAAGACCTCTGAAGGTGTCCTGTTATATCAGGCACCAAGACTACTGAATGTTTTCACTCAGTTCTGCAGATGGTGTGGTAGGGCTGGAGTGTTGATAGAGCGTCCGATAGCGTCCACACATTTTCAATCAGGGACAGGTCTGGAGATGAGACCAACCACGGCGTAGTATCTGAGTCTTCAAGACGAGATCTTGAGACGGCAGCAGTGTGTGGACGAGCATCGTCCTGTTGGAATATAGCACCGGAGTGTGTGTTCAGAAAAGGTAGAACCACTGGTTGCAGAACCTCATTAACATAAAGGTGGTCTGTTAAAGTGTCTGTAATGAAGACCAAAGGTGATCTGATTACACCTGCACCGTGACACCAGACCTTCTGGACATAAATCCCACATAGATTTGTTGATCGTCTCCACCGAGACAAAAGTGTGAATTGTCACTGAAGATGACCTGCTGCCGTTCTGAGGAGTGTATAAACTGACTGTGATGACCAGATGACTAGGGGAGAACCTTATGGCTGGTTTCAGACTCTAATTGGTGTTTTTTAAGTATGGAAACCCTGCCCTTGTCCTGCTTATGCACCGCAGATGTTCCTACAGCTCAACTGAATGTTTATGTTTGTGAACACTGTTAAGCTAAGTACCTCATTACCCCTCTGCAGATAAGCACCACTGTAGCTAATTATCCCTTAAAAAGAGCTTTCAGTGGTTCTTCTTTAACGGCTCTTCTATATAACGGTGGTTCTATATATAACCACAGCACCTCAACAAATCATTTGGATGTTTAACTGGTTCTTTGAATGGGTAAGGGTTTTTTTTTTCCTTTGTTCCCAAGAGATTTAATCTGTTGATCTCTGACTTTACATCTACAAGGCGGAGACATTCGGTAGGAGTGTCTAATAGAGTGGACAGTGAGTGGACACAGTGTTTAAACACTCCAGCAGCACTGCTGTGTCTGATCCACTCGTACCAGCAACACACACTAACACACCACCACCATGTCAGTGTGACTGTGGTGCTGAGAATGATATATATATATATATATATATATATATATATATATATATATATATATATATATATATATATATATATATGATTAGAGAGTGAATTCTGATCACCAGAACATCAAATATTGGATTAAATACCTTGGTGATAAAAATCTATACTGGTTTGAACTGGTTTCTGCTTCCAGGCTGTTTTTTCCACCATGTAATCCTACATCCATACTACAAACAACGCTAACGCTGCTGAACACACTTATAAAACAGGCCTAAGCTTGCTTAAACCTTAACTCCTCTCTGGACACTCCCTCTGGAGCTCACTGGTCCATTTGTGTTTTGGTGTTTTACAGCAACATTAACATTAATGATCTTATAGATCAGAGGAACCGGAGACGTTCAGGGTTAAACGTGGGGATGGGAAGTGCTGTGATTATCACTTGGTGAGATGTTTCCCACTGAACCACTCAGTTATTACGGGAGCTTGTTGAAACTTTCTATTGTGATTAAAGCATAATTTAGGGATATGCTGCTTTAACCCAGGTCAGATAACTGAGAACTCATCATTTAAAAATATATAAAACATATATATACAATTTTAATTCAAGTCATTTCAAACTTCTGGTTACCAGTGAGCAGAAATTAAGAAACCAGTGAGCAGAAATTAAGAAACCAGTGAGCAGAAATTAAAGACAGAAAACATGCCTGAATGGCCTTTTTCATTTTTGTTATTTATGTAAGTCAGAATTATCTCTATTGTGAAAATGAGAATTTTTCTTTTGGTTAAATAACTTTAAATTAAATTATTTAACTTTAGTGTAAAGTTGAACAGTTAATCCACCGGATTGGAGAAAACATGCATCTGATTCGATGTATATATGAAGTAACATATTATTGCTTGTTTTCGTTTGTTATATACATTTTTGTTTCTTTATTTTGTTTCGAGATTTAATAATCACTTAATTATCATTAATAAACACTGATGTTGGAGAGGTCCAGAACTCAAATACGATACACACGGCTTTAAAAGGATAAAATGCCAGATTTGCCCAAAATAACTCCTTTAATGTAGAGCTGAGACAGGCTTCACGCTTGAGCGCACCTTAAATGATTTAAAGCTCTTCGTATGCAGACGCTGGCGAGGTGTGCAGACATAGCCGGAGAGCGCGTTGCCTCACTCTGAATATTTCTCATTTATGAGGATCGTCCTCCTGAGAAGCACCGGGCCTGTAACACTCAGAAATACCAGAAACAGATCAATACTTCTGCACCTGAATCTCCTGCATGACAGGAGAACTGGCGGCTTTCATCCCCCGCCATTACCATTCCAGAGCCGCCGCACTAGAAATTAGCCCACGCACGAAAGGTCAAACCAGTCACCTCTAATGACGGCACGCCAATCAAAAACACTTTGCTATTCCGTCCACAGCTGAAAGCCGTCGGCCCAATCCATCACGGTGCGAGGACCGCCTGCTTATCAACGATCAGGTCCGGCTCATTCATCATCCTAAAAGGTTTGGAGGTTAGAGGTTCCGCCACTGTCTCTACACTTCGGTTTAAACCCAGTAAGAAAGTAGAACCGTGTACGGGCACGAACAGGCGAGACGATTCAATATGTTGTGATACGGAGAGACGATATAATGGGTGTAAAAGCACACCATTATGAAGTCCCGTGAAAACATATTCATACTGCTGTAACATTTCCATTTGTTCACATCATACCAACATACGTGGATGTGTGTCGGACGGATTTGATGTCACGGTTCCATCACCTAAAATAGATTTCTGTATATTATACTTTTTCTCCTCTGCATTTAACCCATCCACACCGTGATACACACACACCAGTGAATTCACACACTAGGGGGCAGTGAGCACACGTGCCCAGAGTGGTGGGCAGCCCTATCAACGGTGCCCAAGGAGCAGCCAGGGAATCAAGTTCACTTCAGTCATGTCCAGCCCCGCCCCCTCTCTCTGATTAGTCAGAGTCTGTATGCAGGTTGATCATCAGCCCCGCCCCCTCTCTCTGATCAGTCAGAGTCTGTATGCAGGTTGAGCATCAGCCCCGCCCCCTCTCTCTGATCAGTCAGAGTCTGTATGCAGGTTGATCATCAGCCCCGCCCCCTCTCTCTGATCAGTCAGAGTCTGTATGCAGGTTGATCATCAGCCTTGTCAAACTGAAGACAAACTGATGAATGAAACTTATCCTGAGACAAATTTGAAGCAGGAACGTTTTGTCCCATTCAGTAAAGACACTGTGACAATGATCATATTCCAGCGCTGTCAGAACCTGGATAGCTGTTGACCTTCAGATGAACAGGTCAGAAGTTTGCAGCATTTACAATTCATGGGAGACTCTAGAGCGGGAGTTTAACGCCTGCCAGAGTCGTTCAGCCTGAGAAATTGCTCTTTGTCTTTCACTGGAATATGCTTGACCTTTCTGCGTAGTGGAGCAGGACGCTTCCAGCACTCCCTCTCAAAGACCAACCCCTCAGCGTCCTGATACCGAGCACTGAATCAGTTTCCCGTCTTTAGTCTAAAGTACACAAACACCAGAATATCTATCTATCTATCTATCTATCTATCTATCTATCTATCTATCTATCTATCTATCTATCTATCTGTCTGTCTGTCTGTTCATCCTCCAAAAAGAAAATTAACATTAAAAATTAACATTTTTAAGTTATACACTCATAAAACTTAACTTCTATACTGCTGTAGGCTGAATGGGTGGAGCTATACTGCTGTAGGCTGAATGGGTGGAGCTATACTGCTGTAGGCTGAATGGGTGGAGCTATACTGCTGTAGGCTGAATAGATGATATATGTAAATGTGTTATTTGTAATATCCCAAAAGCAGTGAGTTCAAACATTTATAAACTGAAGGAGTGAAGTGTTCCATGTGAGAAATAATCCGTTTTCTATGATTTGACTCTTTAATGATAAAAGGCTGAAGCATCGAAGCTGCTAAATACAGTGTGAATGACTGTTTTACCTCATTAGCATCCTATTTACATATCAGATCAGTGTGGATATAAACAAAGGTCATAATCACATGGACAGAAATGTAGAGGCACAATGGGAGCTGCAGAGCAACCGACTGTTATATGGATGTAAATGATGTCATGTTTTATATACATGCGGTGCGGCGGCTCATCCGTTATGCAGTAAATGTTGGAACTCGTCACGCTCGGCCTCACGAGACGGTGTAGGAGTCTCGGCGTCCCTGTGTGGGGTATTAAAACCATGTCGAAGTCCTGGCGGACCGGCACGTATCTGAGAAAATGTCTGTTTAATTGATGAGACTGGAGCTTTTCGCCTCGGGCCTCGGCTCCCGGCTGCTCTTTGAAGTCTTTGAGCTTCTCCCCCTCCGTCCCGTTCGCTCTCGATGCCACGGATCAGCACAGAAACGGCCGAGAACGGCTGCAGCGAGCGCAGCGTTTATTCCGGAGTGGCTCCGAAAGCTGACGGATTGTTTGCTGAAGATTTAAAATGGAATGGAAGCGGAATTCTCTGATGTCTGTTGATTCACAGCCAAAGACATGATGGACTTATCACCAGCCTGAACCACTGCTCCTACAGCACAGCGCCACCTTCTGACGCGGCCTGAAATTATCAGACAAACTCTCAGTTACACTATAAACACAAGCCCAGTCGGGAATCACGGCTCCGGATTTCTTCTTATTATTAATATAATCTTACACATCACTTGTTTTTAGCAATGTAACATAGCATAGCTTTGTTTTTAGCAATGTAGCATAGCTTTGTTTATAGCAATGTAGCATAGCATAGCTTTGTTTTTAGCAATGTAGCATAGCTTTGTTTTTAGCAATGTAGCATAACACAGCTTTGTTTTTATGTTTTTATGTTCCTGCACTGATCAGCAGACCAGCCCTGCACAGTTTTGTGGATTCCCTGCTTTAGCACACCCCTACCCTACAACTCCACAACTCTGAAAGGGCTCGTTAATGAGATGATTGGTTGAATCAGGTGTGCTGGGAGCAGGGAAAGCTCTAAAATGTGCAGGGTAGGGGTGCCTCCAGAGTTTTGGCACAACTTGCATGATCAGCAAGACCAGGCTGGTTGACCAGCAAGACCAAAATCAAATTTTATATGCAGAATGCTGGACAACAGCTGGTTGACCATCTGGTTTTCCAGGTATTTTTTTGTCTGCATGGGCATCAAAGACCAGCTTAGACCATCTGAAAGCATCTGCAAGCAGAAGTTGGTGTTGAGCTGGGTCTTTCAGCAGGGCTGTCAGCTGCTAGTGGACGGTTTAGACGTGTGTTATGATAGCCTGTGGTGATGTAGGTCTGGCAGGATGTGTTTTTATGTACTCGGCTCGTTTCCTTTAAATAATTTATTTTTGCTAAATGATGGGTGGCAGATAGCCGAGTGATGAGACTGAGTGAGCCAGCAGCCTTACGGCCGCCAGTTTGAAGCAGAGAAGTGGGTGAGAATTCCTAATTGGTGACTGGGCTGTGAATTGGAAGGATACGAGTAGCAGGGTCCAAGATAGGACGGAGCTGTCGTTAGGCCCTCAGGCAAGAGTGTTTAACTCTCGCTGCCCTCAGGGTGCTGCCTGGCAGCTGCTGTCCAGCTTCGATTCTGGGCACTGGCAAACGGAGCTCTTGTTTAGTGATAATTTTCAAAAAATCCAGCCAAAATTGGAATTTACACAGTTTCCACCTCCCTGAGCCTAATCAATCCACCAAGACATGTTTCTGGAGTTTCAAACACGTCCAAAAGTTTGTGGACACCCCTTCTAATTATTTAAGCTGCAACTATTGTAAATGCACACACAGAGCTGGTCTAATCCCTGTAGAGAAGTACTGCCAATAGAATAAGACTCTGGAGCAGATAAACAAACATGACTCCATTGTCTCCATGTCTAATAGCAGGTGTGGACTGGAGGGTATAAAGACCCCCAGCATTGAGCTGTGGAGCAGTGGAGCTGTGTTCTCTGGAATGATGGTGCTCCATACAGTACTTTTGGGATGAGCTGGAGAGTTGAGGATGTCTTCGAGTGTGTCATAGAGGCTGAATAGAACTAAATGATCAATATTGGTTGCTGAGGCTATTTATTAGTGTTGGCAAATGTACACACACACACACACACACACACACACACACACACACACACACACACACACTTCTACATACGTAGGCTCATCTGCCAAAACAGCCAAACCACAGAGGACTTCCATGTATCCCCAGTGTCCTCTTTTTAAAAAGCCAAAATGTGGTCACCCTATTGTCTGCGTTAGTGTATCTGAAACACTGTCAGACGGTGTGAATGCTGATTTTTTTGCCTGTCTTTTTGCACATGTTTATAGATAACATCAAATCACTGGTTTGTACTGAAAGTCTCATTCCAAGCCAGAGTCGTTCCACGCCGCTTTGGCCTGCGGGAACACATCTGAGGATGTAGATCAGATTGCTGCAGTGCGGCATCAATAAACCCACCAAGATGCTATCAAACAGCATTCTGAATAAGCAATGTGCCTAATAATCCTGAAGACTAAATGACAGTGCTGAGAGCAATAACAGTGAAGTCGCCTCCGTTAAACGATGCCACAATCCACACCTAACCTAAACTGAAGTGTCCCACTTTCTCCACCTTCAGGGAAACACTTAAATGGTTATACAATTACATTTACACCAGTCAGCCATAACATCAGGACCACCTCTTCACTTACTGTCCAGCAGCTCTTTGTGGTTCTATAATTCCAGACTGTAGTTCATCTGTTTCTCTGCAGACTTTATTCTCCTCCTTTCACCCTGATCTTCAATGACCAGGACCCCACAGAGCAGATATTATGTGGGTGGTGGGTCATTCTCAGCACTGCAGTCACACTCACATGGTGGTGGTGTGTTAGTGTGTGTTGCTGGTACGAGTGGATCAGACACAGCAGAGCTGCTGGAGTGTTTAAACCCCTCAGTGTCACTGCTGGACCGGGAACAGAAATGTCCAGCCGACAGCGTCCTGTATGGAAAGAGGGGCTGATAAATGGACAGTGAGAGTAGAAATAAGTAGGTGGTCATAATGTTATGGCTGATTCCTGTATACTAGGCTTTTGTACTGGGATAATTCCCGCAGTCTAAGCAAGCTGTGTTTAAGTTGCCGGAGGAGCAGCCGTCCTGTGCCATCAGCCTGAATATTCATACCGCAGAGTGAACTGCATAGTAACCAGTCTGAATTATGGAAGAGGGTGTTAATATTCAGCTGCATATGGGGACCAGGAATTTGTCCTGTTGTTGAGAAAATGAGCTTGACTTGTTTAATTGACTGATCCACTGTTTCTTCTGAAATCAAGGGGATTAAAAAGAACTTTTTCCTTTTGTTGTTGTAACTGTCTACTACATTCTGGAGCATTGCTGTGAGGATTTGATTGTATCAGCCACAACAGCATTAGTACGGACATGGGGATGATCACCTCCCCACCTCATCCCCAACTCTCCAGCTCATCCCAAAATACTGGATGGAGCTCCATCATTCCAGAGAACACAGTTCCACTGCTCCACAGCTCAGTGTTGGGGGGCTTTATACACCTCTTGTCCACGTCTGGTACTAGACATGGTGGGTACAATTACAGCAGCTGAGTGTGTTCAGTGTGATGCAGACCACAGAATAGACAGAATTGCTAGGGGTGCCAGATGTTCATTGGGCAGCTCAGAGGCTAGTTTTAGGGCATTCTGGCAAAGCCATCATCGCCTCCATTTGCAGTGGTGTCATGAACGAGAAACATGGACTGTCAGGAATGGGAACCATATCATCTTTAGGGACAAAGACTCCAGATTCTGTTTGGGATCTGATTATGGTCAGGTTTGAGGTCTTGTGGTCTCCTTTTCTGTGGAGAAACACACTGCCCCAACTGTTTGTGTGATGATCTGCATATGACAGTCGGTCACCCCTGGTAGTGATACGAGAGTCACTAAAAGCTCAGCGATATGTGCAGGACATCCAGAGGACACGTGTTCCTCTCATGGCAGGACACTCAGCAAGGGAATGACTCCAGCGGACTGCAGCACTTCCTTGTCCTAAGTCACCAGATTTATCACCAATCGAGCATTTATGGGAGCAGCTGGACACCAGCTTCAGGAACCTACGAGTGTGCAGGATCTACACGTCCAGCTGCAACATCTGTGAGTAAATGTTCTGCAGGATGTCGTACAGAACCTGCACCTCCATGACCAACCGGATCTCATCTTCTATCCAGATTAGAGAACCAACAGGGGACTAGAGCGTTACATCATTGTTACATTCACACACACATACATTCAGTCCAGCAGCTCCTTACTGGGGTGATTATTATCAGTGACTTTATTAAAATAACGTTTGTGCTGTACTTTATATTTGTATATTATTTATACTTTATTTATATTATATTTATCATGTGTTTAATGTCACGTTTGTACTGATTTTCAGTCTCTGTGTCTCTGTGAGAGTATAAACACAATGACCGATGAAAGAATCTGGCCGAGGGCAGCACACTGGTCAGGGGGGTCTTCAGCATGCTTTAGAGAAACCCCGCCCATTGCTGTGATGTAATGAAATGTAGACTGTGCATGGTGTATGATAGTGAGTGAGCCTTGTGCATCTGTGAGATCTGTTTGGGTCAAAGGTCGCTGCTTAAACTAGGAGTCAGCAGATGGTGCTGTGAGTCACTACTGGTCAGTCAAAGCAGGTCTCTCTCTCTCTCTCATTCTGGAGGTTCTAGATAGGCTGTGTATGAACAAAATAAACATCACTAGACATTCATGAGGTTCTAGAAAATTAGTTTGACATGAAATTTGGATTCAGGTGCAGGAGGTGAGCAAGGAGAAAACTAAAGCTGTCAAAAACATCAGGACAAAACTAAAGTTCTCCAGAGAACATCTAGACAAAGAGCAGGACTTCTGGAACAATGTGCTTTGGACAAATGAATCCAAAGATGAATTATTTGGACACAGTAACAGAAGACATGTTTGAATCAAACCAAACACAGCATTCGAGCAGAAGAAGCTCATATCAGCTGTGAAACATGGTTTGGAGCTGCTCTGCTGCAGCAGGGTGTGGAGATCTCTCCATCATAGAAACCACTATGAGATCTTTATTGCATCAGAGGGGGTTTGAGGAGAACGTAAGAGCGTCTGTACAAAGACTGAAGCTGGAACATCACAGAGCTGAAAGAATTCCGCATGGAGGAGTAGGAACGTTGTTCTTCCAGTCGATGTCAGAGACGATAGATGGTCCTAGAAACATCTGACTGACATTATTTCAGACTAAGGAGGAGAAACAGCTATTTGGACAGAGGGTCTGAACTTTATCTTCAATAAAATGACATTTCTGTTAATGATGTTTATAAATGATGTTTAAAGATGTTTCTTCAGTCGTGTGTGTTTGGTTAAATCACCTCCATCTCAGTGTAGATACAGTGAAGATCAGATGTTCAGATGATTAAATATGTTAGTCTAAGAGGTCCATGGGATGTCTTAACTTTCTCACATGTGTGTATCTGCACCAGTGTTGGCTTATTTCTGACATACAATTTATTTAATATCCTAATAATGTAGTATTTTTCAGTTCCGCACGTCCATTCTTCTAGATTTGTACCAGTTATGGCTTCATCCACAAGGCGATTAGATCCTTCAGTTAAAGCTACTTTGTTCCTTTTTTGAGCCAATCAGCTGTTTCAAACATTGCCAACACTTTCTGATCTTTGCTCCACAACCCAGTTTGGGTAAATATTCAGAAACGACTTTCCTGACCGGTTTCCTGACCATGAGCTGTCATCGTTCTGTTTAGCAGCTTGACATTTGGACTCCAACACACTGCAGATTGGCCATATGGCCTCGCCACAGTGCAAAACCAGTCACCATGGTAGGTTCCTCGCTCCAAATCACACCAATTCCCCACTTTTCCAACACTTGCTTAGATGATAAATCTTTTCTCAGCCTGCTGCTGCTCGGCTCAACCTCGTCCTCATGGCAGGTCATACGACAGAGAGCTGGATGTGACCACCAGGCCATGAAATGACCTGATTATAATCATTTCTCTGAAAGAAGAGCCAATGGGCTTCAGGGACATTATCAAAGTCTTGTACTTTCCGGCCCAATTTAGCCCACCTGAAGCATTTGTACTCACTTTGCAGCAATTATCCTTTAAAGGCGTTGCGACGTCCGCAGCACGCTGCTCGTTAACGACACCTTTATAGGCTTCAAAGGAGAGATTTCCCCCAAAGTTCTCTGCATAATTAAACAGTTAAGATCTGAACAGAGTCCTTCAGAGTGGGTTTGGAGGAAAAGCTGTTATAGAGAAAATGATCCAGTCAGAATTGTTCACAGGGGTGCCGAGTGTAAAAGGTCCAGTTAAAGAAACATAAATCTTACATTATGATTCAAAGCCATATCCTATCGACTCTCAATGAGTTCAGATCAAACCCCCCCCCCGAATGAGTTCAGATCAAACCCCCCCGAATGAGTTCAGATCAACCCCCCCCACTCTGAATGAGTTCAGATCACCTCCCACTCTGAATGAGTTCAGATCAAACCCCCCCACTCTGAATTAGTTCAGATCAAACCCCACTCTGAATGAGTTCAGCTCACCACCCACTCTGCAGGAGTCCAGATCAACCCCCCACTCTGAATGAGTTCAGATCAAACCCCCCCTGAATGAGTTCAGATCAAACCCCCACTCTGAATGAGTTCAGATCAAACCCCCTACCCCAAATGAAAGTTCTTGGATCAAACGCCCCCACTCCCCTGAATGAGTTCAGATAAACCCCCCCAATTCCCGAATGAGTTTCTGATCAAATGCCCCACTTCTGTTGAACTCATTCAGACTAACCTCCCCCAAACCGGATTAAGTGGGAATTACGGACAGATGCTCGTACGATAGCCCCTCTAAGATAACGAGACAGGTTGATTTGAGAGGGTGGAGTCATGGCTAATGTTCTCCCTGAAAGCTATCCTTCTCTCTGACAGCATGACCTTCCATTATCTGCAGGTATGTTCACGGTTCACCTTGTTGTGTCCGAGTGTCTCCTTATGTTACTATTAACCGCCGAACATATTACAGGGATGTGTCGCAACTTCCAGTCACATCGTTTAACTCGCAATTTTCGTGCAGTTTGGAGCGAGCTCATTTCTCTCTGTCGCCCAGAGTAGCCGCCGCACTTCCCGCACTGTAATTATCTGGAGGAGGTGACAGCCCCATGATTTACGTCATTATTCTTCCCGGGAAGAAAGGAAGGATGCAGATTGGGATAATAGGTGTCAGTAGCGAAGACGGTGACTTTAACGCCGTGATTTATTTCTTACTGTCCGCACTCCTGACTCGCGGCATTGATCAGCGCTCCCACCCGCCGCCGCCCCGGGAGAAGAGCTGGGACCTTCGGCGCTTCAGCGCTAACCAATCCTGAAAGGGAGAGCAGCCACTAAGTGCTAGGCCAGTTGCTGGAGATTGATAAATGGGCCTAGACCTCGGTACTCTGATGACTATTAATCTGAATGACATGCTGCTGCTGCTGGTTCTGCTGCTGGTTCTGCTGATGCTGGTGGAGGTGAGGAGCAGTGGAGGAAGGTCTAAGTGGAGGGAGGCTGTTTTTTAAATGCAGAACGACGCAGCGTTAAACTGAGCGCTTTTCCGCTCTGAAGTGGCTTCACCTGCTCTCCTGCCAAACTGATAACGTCTGGCCTGCAGCCACAAACCCCCGCCACAGATTTGCACAAGGACGAGTGATCAGCAATGTGTGTGTGTGTGTGTGTGAGAGAGAGAGAGATGGAGAGAAACCCACTCAGACGTACATTTTCCCTGCATTTTTTTGCATAATCAGTTGAACCCTGCGAGTCTCTCATCCACACAGTATCTCTGATCCATAATCACTTCACTGGCTCTGTAATTAAGACGCACTGACGTCTCCAGAACCGACCAATTAATTCAAAAAGACCTGATTATTTCAGTTAAAAACTCAGGAAATACACACAAAAACTGATGATTAATAAAAGAAGTTGGTCCCAGAAGATAACCCTGGGGAACGCCATCTCCGCTCATATAGCGCATGATACGAATTAATTAAACATCACAGTAATTCATCATCCCCTCGCTCCGGCCGGCGAACGAGATACTGATGCCATGCTTTATTTCCTCGTCATTTTTCATATGGTACTCGTAATGAAACAGCACCAATCCCCAGTCCACCCAAGGTCTGTTCCAACGGAGGCGTTCGCGCCACTGATCTTCAATTTCAGCCCACGTCCAGAACTCAATACGCAGGAGAACAGGAGAGGAGCAAAAATAACCCAGAAAAGAGAGCATCATTAAAGCAGAGAGCATCGAGAAGAGCTCTGCTGACACCTCAGCCTGGAAACATGTCCGCAGCAGCGGTGTCCCGAGACTGCAGGGGGACTGGAAGAAGACACTGCGGCAGGAGCCCAGGAGACACATGGGAGAGAACACCTAGGAGAACCTTCAGATTACTGATTACTGGGAATGAAGAATGCACATCTCACTTTTGCTCTTTTTAATTCTGTTAGAGGGTTAAATCTGGGAAAGGAAACAGAAAACTGTCCAATCAGGACTCAGGAGTCTCAGTGGCAGTGGTACCTACGGAGATCCAGCTCTACCAGCTCTACCACTGGTTTGGACTTCACTGGAAGAACTGAAGGCCGTCAGATTAAACATCAATACAGTCAGGAATCAACCAATCATGTTCTAATATAACATCACTCTAGTTCTTCTGGCAACAAAATAAATGTCATTCTAGTCCTGTTGAAGGTTCTAGATATGCAATGAATGTGAGTGATAGGGTGAGTGGAATGAGCATCAGTTTAGACCTCCTGGAGGTTCTAGATAGTCTGTGTGAGTGTGAGCAGGATTCAGTCAGGTGGTTCTGTGCAGATGCCAGGGGCTCAGATACAGCCTGATGTCTGTAACAAAATTCAGATCAAGCTCTCATTGATCAATGTTCCCATTTTAATCTAGAACCACAAAAACATGTTTAAGTGCAATTCTCTTAGCTTAGTGTAAAGGTACTGATAGAATTCCTTAGCAGGACCAGTAGACAGCATTAACCCATTAACCCCCTCTGTTGCAGTACTTCTTTGAGAGCTGTAAGAGGAACCCTGAGAACCCTGAGGGTTCCTCTGCTGGTATGAGTGGACAGGAACACGCAGTCAGAGAGTAGTGGCTGTGAGGCAGAGCTTAATGTGCTGAGAGGCAGCGCCACACGGGCAGGCCTTCTCCATCCAAGAATCGGCTTTGACTAAACTCTGGCACTTCCTTGGACTAAACTGGCAGGAGAACCGGGAATCAGATCAAAAAGGAAGCAGGATTGTGGGTAGAGTGCTTCATTAGTGGACAGCACTATGGTTGAGGGTGTAACTGGACCTCGTTTAACTGGATAGGACTATGAAGGACTAGAGGACGACCAACACAAACTGTGCAGAAACAGATGAGCTTCTGTCTCTGACTTTACATCAACAAGGTGGAGACACTCGGTAGGAGTGTCTAATAGAGTGGACAGTGAGTGGACACAGTGTTTAAACACTCCAGCAGCACTGCTGCGTCTGATCCACTTGTAGGTTTTCCATCTCACTCTAAAGGAGCTGGAGTGACTGCAGGCCAAAACCCTCCTTAAACTTTAGTGTGAACATGTTGGACAGGTCACTCTGAGGGCTTCACTGAAGGACAGTTTAAGGAGCACAAACAGGGCCTTGTCTCCTTCATCCGTGTGAAATTGCAGTTTTGCTGCCAAAGTTGGACGACAGCCAGTAGTTAGCATGGAAGGATTAATTTAATGTATGTTCAGTCGATCCTCGCAGGAGGCCCAAGTGGACAACAGCGATAAATCCCGCTCCGTTAGATTAACGGTCACTCTGCCGGACGTTCACACCTGCAGGGGGAGATATGGTTTAAGGGTAAGAGGAAGTACAGAAATGACTTTCAGGTTGGTGAGGAAACGTCTGAGAGAGGCAGTGTGTGTGCTTTATGGCTGACTTTGATAAAGGGATAAAACTGGAGAGCGCGGGTCTGACTCGCCGTCCAGCTGAGAGTTTCTCTTTATCACACCAGCAGCACAATCGCTCGGCGATGCCGACATTTATTAGACAGAAGAAAATAAAAAATCTACTGCATCTATGAGCAAAATCAACTCACTGACATCACTAATCAGCCTAAACCACCCACAAATCTCATTAATCAGCATGTTTTTAGTAGGAGCTCCTTACACACGAATGAAGGCAGATGTTCCATCACATGTCAATCTTCTACCCAGTCTCTCGGACTGGCAGCGGGTCATCGTCAGTGGCCAGTCCTGCTTTTGTCTCGGTGGAGAGGACCAACGAATTTGCTTAACTGTCTTAAATTAGAAAATTATATTTATAATAATTACATTTTTTAATCGATGTTTCTAAGACATTGCTTCAGTGCTGCCCTATTAAAAAGGCTCTCACAGCTTCCTTGGCTATACTGACCAACCCTGACCAACCACCGGCACCTTCGTGAATCATGCCACACAGAAGGAGGTGGAGTTACCCAAGGAGTCTTACTAGTTTAGTTTGGAATCAAACCCCAGCATCCTGTAGTGTGGGCAGTGTTGGTCAGAGCCGGACCTCCCCGTATGCTCAGTACACGCAGTGTTAATCTATATTAATCTGAAGATCTATCCTTCAGGACACAAGAAGCAGAAATAGACTCCTCAGTTCCATTCCACCTTAAAAAGTGAAGTACGTTCAAATTCTTTGAATCTTCAGTTCCACCTTAAATGCTGCAACTATATTCACACAACCACACAAACACTGGTGTATTTGACATTTACGTTCCACCTTAAATACTGACGCTGTTTCAGAATGTTCACCAGCATCTCATTTGATTTGATCTGTTCCACCTTAAAGAAAGAGGGGTTCAATCAATAGTGACACAACTTGGTGTAAACCCCAGTGTACTGACCGTGGGTGTGTCCATCGCAAAGGTATGAGATGATGACATCACTGACACAGATGTTGGGTTATACAGGAAAATGAGAAAGGAGGGGCTGTTTGCTCTCTTGACTCACACAGTGTTCAAATTTCATAATAAAAGTCCTCAGAGGAGATAATACTGATACAAACATAAATAACACAAATAATAAAGGATATTCAGGCTGTTTTTTATTTTATGTGGAACACAGTGAAGTATTATTATTATAAATATACAGGTTAATTAAAGTTTTCTAAGGACTTTTAGTCCAAATAAACATGAAAACACAACAAATTGAAGGGGCAAGTACATTTCGGATCAAAACATGGTCAGATTCCTACATATATCTGAATTCTGTTCATATTTATATCTCAAATGAAGATATATCAGAGTAGTCTTGGATGAGTTCTAATGGAGAGACTGTTCAGAAACACTGCAGTCCTGCTTAATGACGGTGTAATGTGCGTTATGTACAGTCGGGCCTGCCGAGGTGTAGGGGTGTAGCTGTTCAGTGCCATCGATGCTTTTGGACTGGCTCTGGACTTTGGAACACGGAGGTGATTTTTAATCCAGGAGCTTCGCCTTCCAGGAAAGCGTCCGTCACTCACTCAGGAGCGTTAATGGATCTTAATCTGATCATCAGATACACAACTCATACGTTAATCCTCCATTATACACATTAAACTGACCACCAGCACTGCAGTCTAGACCCAGGCTGAGTCAGAACCAGAACCACAACCTGTATTTACCAGATTAAAGGAGCAGCTTCACAAAAATCAAAGAATCGTGATTGATGACCCAGATACAGTACCATGTAACCCAAAGGGGTCTTTAAGATGTCAAGGTTCTCTTTGAATTATTGCCTCTTGCAGAACCCCTCAAGAACACTTTACTGAAGAGTGTGCCTAAATCTAGAACCATGATCACTTATAGAACAATTGGAATGTTTTAATAGTTCACTCAGAGCACTAAGGGTTCTCAATAGAGTAAGAATAAGGTTCGATAGCAACATTTTAGTGGGGTTCTATATAGTACCAAAAAGGGTTCTTTACTTTTGGTAATAATAGCAGAATAATGTTGATGGCATATAGAACCAACAAAGATCCAACTCACACACACTGGATATATATCCACTGTACACAAAACATGGTTCTTTAAGGGTTCCTTTCTAACGATCAACAGTAATAAGAGAACTTGTGTACATGAAAGGTTCACACTACGCTGATAGGGTTCTGAAGAGTACCAGAAAAGGGTTCTAACAAGTCATCAGGACTGAGAGGTTAACGGTGGAGTGTCGTGTTCTGCAGTATCAGAGGAGGAACAGAGCAGCAAATGAAATGAAACATAATGGAAGTTGATTTGCATAGAGACTGGAACATCCAATCAGCGGTCTGAATCAGGTGAGACCAAAGTCTCTGTGTGTGTGTGTGTGTGTGTGTGTGTGTGTGTGTGTGTGTGTGTGTGTGTGTGTTGAAGTCTGATAGAGAACAGCTTGGTGAGGCCTCTGATTTGCTGAAAGTACCACAGCGCCACCTGCTGGTTCCACTCTGCTGCAGTGCTGTGACTGAGAACCTGAGATAATAATGTAACTCATCTTCATCACCATCTTCTTCATAATCTGGTATCTGTCCTTATTAAACCAAGATGTTCTGAATCATACGATACCAAAACAGAAGCAGATCCTTCAGGATTCCAGAGAGAAAAGAACCAAATGCAATCAAATCCTCACAGCAATGTTCCACAATGTTCCAATACTTTTGTCTGCATAGAATATGAGACTGAGGGACATATTTAAAGGGGAATTCCACCCACGTTCTGTGTGGATGATACCAGACCCACTGTTATACCAGAATTCTGAGAAGATTCTGGATCTAAAACCAGTTTTTAAATCACATTTCATTAAACTGGTTGAGGGACACGTGCAGGACTGCAGGGCGTTACGTGGAAAAAAGTAGGTCCTACTTCTTTATTATTTATTTATAATAATTATCAGGAATTATTGAGTATTTTTCATGAATTATTTATAATCTATTATGAGTTTTTCTTAATTCTGTTTGTGTGGAAGGAGGCTGAGAGGTGTCCGATCATCATTTCTCTCTCTTTGCCAAACATGGTTTCATATGAATTAAGGAATTAAAGTTTTTTTAATGAAATAGAGTAAACTCTAATCGCCAGGGTAAAGACTGAGAGACTCCCCAGCTGATGTTTTGGACAGCAGCTGATATCGCTGCCCATCTGCAGTCTGATAAAGACCATATGGACGAGCCTGAAGACTGGATTCCAGCGTAAAATCCTTTATCCCATCTGTGAAACATGGTGGTGGTAGTATCGTGGTTTGGGCCTGTCTTTCTTCATCTGGGTCAGGAAGGCTTTCTGTCTCTGAAGGGACGATGAACTCTGAATCAAACATTCTAAAGGAAAATGTCTGCGAGCAGAATCTCAAGAGAATGTGGGTCATGCAGAAAGACAATGACCCTAAGGACACGATTAAAAAACGTTTAAAGAAGAATAGAGTTAATGTTCTGGACTGACCCAGTCAGAGTCCTGATCTTAATCCAGTAGAGATGTTGTGAAGGAGCTGAAGCAGCAGTTGATGGATGAAACCACCAACATCACAGATCTGAAGCTGGTTTGTTTGGAGGAATGAACTCAGATTAGTGCAGGACTGATCAACCGTTACGGAAACGTTCAGTTACAGTTACAGCAGATACTGAAAGCAGAGGGTCACATACTTTTACCCTCACAGATATGAATAATGATCAGTGTGATATTTCTGTCTCATTTCTTTGATTTGGTTCCTTTTCTGCTTTTAGGATCTGATGAGCGTTTAGCTCAAATGAACCGTCTGTGTCTGGATTTACTGCCCGTTACAGTGACCCCGACACGGCCGACTGTAACATAAACTACTGACCACCACGGATCGATTTATCTCTGAAGACACTGTGACTCTGATACCTTTACTGTCTTCATCTCTAACTGGAGCAGTACTGCTTCACTCATCACACCTGCAGTACATAACTCAGCCCACAGGGGGCAGGAGTGAACCATCACAGAATACAGGTCACTGGAGGCACAAGGTGGGTGTTTCCAATAAAGTGGCCAGTGAGTGGAAGCACAAGGTGGGTGTTTCCAATCAAGTGGCCAGTGAGTGGAAGCACAAGGTGGGTGTTTCCAATAAAGTGGCCATATCTGATTTTTGCTTTAAGGTCTGCTTAAATATTAATCTCCCTTAATGAAAATTTAGGCCGATGCTGGACGGAACCTCAGGTCCGATCAATTATTTAGAGCTTGGACAAAAGACACTGGATAGTAAATCCAATATTGCTGTAAGACAGTGCTGTCCCTAACCGCCCTTTTCAGAAAGTGCTCAAAGCTGTTTGATTCCATGATCCTCCAAATTTGTCACAGCAAATCATTAAAACCACCTGCCTAATAACGGTTCTAAAACACCTGAATAACTGCAGTCATACTTCACGGACACAGTAGATCAGACGCTCGACTCTACGCGTGCGTTTGACCTGCTACTGCAGCTGATTCTAATGTTTTAATGTTTTACAAACAACGTTTTAAAGACGTTATATCAGTTGTAGCTATGTCATCTCCATCCCTCAGTACAGTGTTCACGGGGTGTCCTCGTTTTTTGCTCACGACTGTATGTCCTGCATGTCCACCCTGTGGAGGATAGTTCCCTGCTGGTGGTTATAGTGTTATGGCTGGTTGGTGTTTAGAACCTAATCCCACATCATGGTTTATTTATGTGCTGTAAATGAGGACGCTGAGCTCATGCATCATTCAGCTTCTTCACCATCATACTTCAGTGCTGCTGCTGCTGCTGCTGCTGCTGAGCGTGAACTCCGGCATCGTCTGGGTTAAACAGAGGTTTGAAATATTTAGCTGACGCCGGACTTCCGGAAGTAAGCCGCAGAGGTTTTCAGAGAATAAAAGATGAGAGGGCTCTCCCGGCGTGGGCCATTAGTAACGCTTCAGCAGACTAAAAGTCTACAACACACCATGCATGCTCCATGATCCCGAGGCTGGACCAGGCCAGCACAATGACCGTGGCTCTCAGGCCTTGCTGTGACGTTAACCTCTGATTACAGAAGCCCAGAAGGAGCCATAATGGCTTTTAAAGTGAAACGTAGGATAATGACACCAGGCTCTTCGGTTGCAGTTTTCTGCAGGTGGAGCAGGAGAACCAGCGCGCTCCTGTTCAACAGACGCTTTCAGGCCATTGCAACACTACTACAATGCAATAGATCAGATGACTGTCGCACAGCCACGTGCAAAGCTGTACAATCAAACAGAGACACACTCGTCCTGTGCAATAAGTGCCAACTGTGCAATTCAATAGAGTCCCGTGTAATGTAATATGCATCGCCAGTGTAACGCAATACCAGTCAGGTGCCCAGCGCGGTGCACTGTCACAGATTTCTGTACAACGCATGAACAACGTAAGAAATGTGACCGACTGCACTCATGCACGACTGTCCTCATTTTCCATGACACCAAAGCAGGGCCGTTTATTTGGTCCAGAACGTCCAACCCAACAGTAGATCCACTGATATAGATCACGACATAAACCGACCTACCACGATCACCTTGAACATGTTTAATCACACGGTCATCTGATCTTCACTGTAACTACACTGAGAGATGGAGGTGAAATAACTAAACACACACAACTGAAGAACCGTATTTAAGCGTCATCTATAAACATCATTATCGGAAATGTCATTTTCACAATTATCATGACGTGAAATCAGAATCAGGTGGAGACAGAGTTTGTTTTGCTCTTAGTTTGCTTGTTAGCCTGGTTTGCTCTTGATTGTTCAAGTGAGATGAATCACCATAACCTGATCCACAGAGCTGTCTGAGGTCTTCAGAAAGAAGGTGGTAGATGCAGATGAGTCTGAGCAGGGACCTAAAAAGATCTCAGAACAGTTAGAAATCAGTCGTTCCACTGTCCGGAACATCATTTACAAGTGGAGAACATTTAGAACAACTGCCCACATGACCAGATCAGACCATCCTACAAGTTCTGTCCAAGATCAGAGTAAAGAAGATCCAACAATCCTAAAATGTTCAACGGTGGCCACCAAAGAAAAGTTCTCCAGAGAACATCTAGACAAAGAGCAGGACGTCTGGAACAATGTGCTTTAGACAGAGTAACAGAAGACATGTTTGGTGTAAAACACAGCATTTGAGCACGAGAACCTCATACCAACTGTGAAGCATGGAGGTGGTTGTGTGATGAGCTTCAACTGAGGACTGGTTCAGAGCAGCTGAGACAACCTGTACTATTTTCCCCTGATGGTCCAAAACCAATAACATGAATCGATTGGTTGCTCAGGATCAATACTGATATATTGACAACATGACTGACCAGGCTATCTTGTTCGTAATCAATGACACGAAGACGAGGTCATCCTGAAGATATCGACAGCCACTGACATGATTTCTTAGGTTTGGGTGATGAAGTGTGGATTGGGAGTGAGTTACGAGGTGTTGTGTGGAGATGTGGAGACTCGGGTGAGGAGTCTGATCTGGGCAGCGTGTCAGACTGGGTGGGTATTTCAAGAGCAAGTCAAAATGCCGGGCAGTCGGAGCGAAGTCCTGGGGTAGATTTTGACTTGCTGGACCCGAAACCACCAATGCAATAGACTCCTTTGGTGAACCTGCATCAGACTCCCCGCCTGCAGTGCAATTCAAAATACCTCTATATAATTCGTCTCGTCCTGAACCCGCATCAGACACGCTAAAATAAACACCTGCCACGTAACAGAGTCTTTCACACAGTTCAGTTCAGAGTCTGACTTATATGGACAGTAGACTTATCTTAGACAATGCGAATGACTTTATTCATTTACGGAGTCTGATTTTTTTAAAACCGCAAACAAAACAAAAACCGTGACAGAACAAAAACCGGGACGGCTGGACACCCTCACCACCCCGGCAGAGCCACAGACTCATTTTATCTGATTCCTTTAAAGAGTCTGATTCTGTGCAGTCCATCAGACTCCTGTTGGATAAGCCCCTGTAAAGCCACAGACACTTTTCACACAATGCAAATCACTCCCACTCCCACCCATCACTCATCACTCCCACTCAATGAAAGAGTCTGATGCTTTGCGCAGAGTCAGACTCTTTAAATGAATGGGATGAAATGAGTCTGCAGGGATGGCGAGGCTCTCCAGCCGTCGTTTTTCTTTGAATGCTGTTTTCGTTTCGTTCTTATTCAACTCGTGGAAAGAGTCTGATGCTTTGCGCAGAATCAGACTCTTTAAATGAATTGGATAAGAACGAAACAGAGCGCATGGTGGTGGGGGGGGTGGGGGTGGTTGTGAGGGGGTTCCTTTTTGTTCTTTGTTTTGTTCTTATCCAGTTCACTGAAAGAGTCTGATTCTGTGCATGAGACTCAATCAGACTCACAAACCTCCTGATTCCACTCCTGCCATGTGTCAGGCTGGTGCACAGTGCAGTAAAGCCACGCTGAATGATGAGTCTGATTGTGTGTGATTGGAGTGCAGTCCTGCATCAGACTCCCCTTTGTCTCACTTAAAGGGTCTGATCCGGCTCAGAGCATCAGACTCCCCCTCTGCGGGGTCGCAGCCTCGTCTCGCGCAGTGTCCCGGTCCGGACCGGTCCAGCCGAGAGGCGCGCGCAGCCGTGTCGTATCCGCAGTGCTTAGGGGCAGCCCCCCCCCTCCTCCTCCTCCTCCTCCTCCTCCCCCCTCTGTGCTGTTGTGGTGGGAGCTCGCGCTCCAAACACGTAAGATGAGGCGCAGCGCGAGCGGCTCCAGAGGATGACAGCCGCCAAAACGTCGCCCGCGCGAGGCGCGGCACCGGGAGGAGGAGCGGGAGCGGGAGGAGGAGGTGGCGGAGGAGGAGCGGGAGGAGGAGGAGAAGCGTCCCGGGACGGAGGCAGCGCGAGGAGGGGCGCACGCTCGCCGTGCATGCAGCCCCAAGCCGGCTGCGCGGACTTCTCCCCCGGCATCCTGGACTCGGTGGCCACCGTGGGTGCGTGCCTCCATCCACCCACCCACCCCCCTGCACCGCCGTGCACGTGCCATGCCCTGCCGTGCATTCCGCGCGTGCATGCCCGGGGGCGATGCGGAGTGCACGCCTGCGAGCGACAGGGCTGCGCGGGAGCTACAGGCAGGCGCGTGCATGCCCCGAGCTGCACGTGCGCGTGGCCGAGCGGTTGGGATTAATGCGTTGTAACGAGTTGTAAGACACGTGCTGGGAAAGATGATTTGCATCCGAATCGGGGCTGCAGGCTGGCTCGTGCATGCCCCCCCCCTCGCCCCCCCCACCAAAAGGAAGATGCATTGTGATGATAGTGTGCGGCTGCAGCTGCAGGCTGGCTCGTGCATGCTCTGGAATGATATGCATGTGGATTCTTGCAGTGCAGCACCTGCAGCAACGGTTAGGATCACAGTTGCATGCTCTGGCATGTGCAGGCTGCAGAATGGATATGCATCGGTGTTAATGTGTAGAAGCAGCACTGGATCAGACTTCAGTTTGCACGCTCTCAGGTGTGCAATATGTCTTGATTCTGCCTGGACTGCATTTGCTGTATTGATTAGAATCGGTGCCTGCTGTGTGTGTGTGTGTGTGTGTGTGTGTGTGTGTGTGTGTGAGTTTTATGTGCATGCTCTGATAGGATTTGCACCATGCTTAATATCACTGCACTGCACACATGACCAGTGTGTCACATGCATGAGCGCCTGCAGCGTCCCATATGCAGGCTGGGGGTGTTGATTCAAACCTGCAGGTGTTGCAGAGCTGCAGAGTGGTTGTAACTGGGCTGCAGCCTGCAGGTGCATCCGTACCACGCTGCCGACCCATTTCCCTGAAGTTCCAGTGTCAGAGGCTGAACTGTGGACTGAAGTTTATATTGATATATGTATATACAAATATAAGACCCAGCGTCCCCCCTGCTGCAGAGCAGATTAGGACCACCAGCAAGCTAAAGAAAGGACGCATTTGGCATTATGATGACACAGGGGATCTGTGGTGCATCTTCTGTTTGCTTGCAAATGAACTTTATGGATTGCAGAGCACTCGCTTAAAGCCGGAGGGTCCAGCTGCACAAGTGCTGGCTCGCCTGCTGCTTTAGCACTAAATGCAACAGTGATTAAGAGCCAGCGTTCACACCAAGATGTTACTTTAATTGTGTGGTGGATAAAAGTGGAAAGATCAACACTCCCCCACAGAAGGACGTGTGGGTCTGCAGTTCTGTAGTGAAGGAAGATGAAGGTGATCAGGATCAATAACTGATGATAACTGTATTCTGATCTGATCAATATTTATTGATCTACTCATACAGAAGTGGTGTCTCTCAGTACGGCGTCGGGTTTAACGCAACACGCCAGACGTCTCTGCATGGAGGTGTAGAGGTTCCTAATGGTGTCCTGTGATGATCCATCCCATGCAGCTTGAATGTTCTCACTCAGTTCTGCAGATGGTGTGGTAGGGGTGGAGTGTTGATAGAGTGTAGTAGTGCTGATTGTAACAGCTTCTCTCAGCCTGACCAGAATTACTTGGAAACCTGTTCACGTGAATTAATATTTATTAAAATTCTCAGAAACCATGTTCATGTGCTCCTGGTCTCATCTCTCTTCAGGCACAGGGACGTTTGGCCGAGTGGTGCTGGTCCAGGACAGGAGGTCTAAGGGCTACTTTGCGTTGAAGTCGATGAGAATAGTGGACCTGATCCGGCTGAAGCAGCAGCAGCACGTTCACAATGAGAAGGAGGTGCTCATGGAGGTCAACCATCCATTTATTGTCAAGCTGTGAGTCGACGTTTATTCATTCTGCACTGGAGGTTATTCCTGGTTTATGTGTCTGTGGACACTATTGAGCTCACTGTAGATCAATGGCCATTAGACTGAAGGCCAGACTCTCATCTTCACCCATAACAGGTGAGGGAAAATCTGTAATGCTCAGACATCTCCATACGCTGGGTTTCCTCCCTGCTAATGATCAGCCAGAGTGTTTACCTTCTGACTGTCTCCTCAGAGCCTAAAATAAAGTGAGGTATCAGGTTGAGTCATGTGGTCCCACATTCAAGCTCTGTTGTGCAGAAGGGCTGTGTATCGACCAGAACCTGGCAATACAATACCTGTCACAGGGGTTCCGTTCAGTACAGTGTGACATGTGGAGCAGTGCAACTGGGTTCTCTGGAATGATGGAGCTCCATCCAGTATTTTTAGGAGGAGTTGGGGAGGTGATCATCCAACATCCTGACATCACTAATGCTCTTGTCAAAAGAACACGCTCTTGATGAAAGCCATCAAATCCTCTCAGCAAAGTAGAAACAGTTACTCAGCCAAAGCAGGATAAGCCCTATTTAATACCCGTGATTTCAGAAGGACGGTACGTGTCACTGTTCTTCACATTCCTTCTTTTGGTGGCAGCTGCCGCTGCTCACTCCACATGCTCTTGCTGACCCGCAGGTTCTGGACGTGGCACGATGAGCGCTGCCTGTTCATGCTGATGGAGTTTGTGCCAGGTGGAGAGCTGTTCACTTACCTACGGAGCCGGGGCAAGTTCGGAAACGACACGTCCCTGTTCTTCTCAGCTGAGATCATCTGCGCACTGGAGTACCTCCACGCCAAGGACATAGTCTACAGGGACCTGAAGCCTGAGAACATCCTTCTGGATCGAGAAGGACATGTCAAGCTCACTGACTTTGGCTTCGCCAAGAAGGTCATCGACAGGTTAGTCATGCTCTGAGCAAAAGGGGTTCTTTGGTTCTGAAACCTTCTCTGTGCTATATGGAACCACCTACCAAGGGTTGTACATCGATGTGAAGAATGCTTGAACCAGGCAAACATTAATGTAAGCATCCATGTTCTTTGATATGCTGTGGGTCTGTACCAAACTATTGGGGAGCAGCCATGGTCTGGTGGTTAGGGAACCACCAGGTCACCGGTTTGAATCCCTGAACTGGCAGGACATGACTGAAGTGCCCTTAAGCAAGACACTGAACTCCCCAGCTGCTCCCGGGCACTGAGGATAGGGCTGCCCACTGCTCCGGGCACGTGTGCTCACTGCCCCCTGGTGTGTGTAAATTCACTAGCGTGTGTGTGTGTGTATCACTGTGTGAGTATGGGTAAATGTGGAGGTCTAATTCACATGTGTGCAAAACACAGTGGGTCAAATCAGTATAATTGCTTACTTATTGACTTTAATAAAGAACCCTTGCTCTGTTTTTTAGTCCTTGTTCTAGATAGTCATATAGTCAGAAACCGCAATTTTATTAGAAATTTCTGAACACCTGCACATAGTTTGAGGAGACAGTGCGTCGATTGAGGTCTGCAGTTAGCACCACGATAATTGGTATATATAGATTTCCAATACTTGGTATTGACGTCATCCATAGATCCAGGGAAACACTAAAGAAGCACCAAACGTGACTTGGTCAATCGACTGCATCTGGGGATTTAATCAGATTTACGTCAAAATATTGCTTTCAATATTAAAGATCGGCAGCAGTGTAGTTACTGAAACTGTATCAGAAACACAGTCCGGTAGCCGGTATTAAAGATCGCAGCAGTGGTGTTACTGAAACTGTATCAGAAACATGTCCGTAGCCGGTATTAAAGATCAGTAACAGTGTAGTTACTGAAACTGTATCAGGAAACACAGTCCGTAGCCGGTATTAAAGATCAGCAGTGTAGTTACTGGAAACTGTATCAGAAACACAGTCCGGTAGCCGGTATTAAAGATCGCAGTTACTGAAACTGTATCTGAACACAGTCCGGTAGCCGGTATTAAAGATCAGCAGTGTAGTTACTGAAACTGTATCAGAAACACAGTCCGGTAGCCGGTATTAAAGATGAGCAGCAGTGTAGTTACTGAAACTGTATCAGAAACACAGTCCGGTAGCCGGTATTAAAGATCAGCAGTGTAGTTACTGTAACTGTATCAGAAACACAGTCCGGTAGCCGGTATTAAAGATCAGCAGTGTAGTTACTGAAACTGTATCAGAAACACAGTCCGGTAGCCGGTATTAAAGATCGGCAGTGTAGTTACTGAAACTGTATCAGAAACACAGTCCGGTAGCCGGAATTAAAGATCAGCAGCAGTGTAGTTACTGTAACTGTATCAGAAACACAGTCCGGTAGCCGGTATTAAAGATCGGCAGCAGTGTAGTTACTGAAACTGTATCAGAAACACAGTCCGTAGCCGCATAAAGATCAGCAGCAGTGTAGTTAATACTGAAAACTGTATCAGAAACAGTCCGTAGTCGAATTAAAGATCAGCAGCAGTGTAGTTACTTGTAACTGTATCAGAAACACACCGTAGCCGGGTATTAAAGATCGCAGCAGTGTAGTTACTTCGAACTGTATCAGAAACACAGTCCGCAGTCGGTATTAAAGATCAGCAGCAGTGTACTACTGAAAACTGTATCAGAAACACAGTCCGGTAGCCGTATTAAAGATCAGCAGGTAGTTACTGAAACTGTATCAGAAACAACAGTCCGGTAGCCGGTATTAAAGATAAGCAGCAGTGTAGTTACTGAAACTGTATCAGAAACACAGTCCACAGTATTAAAGATCAGCAGTGTAGCTATTGTAACTGTATCAGAAACACAGTCCAGTAGCCGTATTAAAGATCAGCAGTGTAGCATGAAACTGTATCAGAAACACAGTCCGGTAGCCGGCATAAAGATAAGCAAACAGTGTAGTTACTGAAACCGTATCAGAAACACAGTCCGTTAGCCTGTATTAAAGATCAGCAGTGTAGTTACTGAAACTGTATCAGAAACACAGTCCGGTAGCCGGTATTAAAGATCAGCAGCAGTGTAGTTACTGAAACTGTATCAGAAACACAGTCCGGTAGCCGGTATTAAAGATCAGCAGCAGTGTAGTTACTGAAACTGTATTAGAAACACAGTCCGATAGCCGGTATTAAAGATCAGCAGCAGTGTAGTTACTGAAACTGTATCAGAAACACAGTCCGGTAGCCGGTATTAAAGATCAGTAGTGTAGTTACTGAAATTGTATCAGAAACACAGTCCGGTAGCCGGTATTAAAGATCAGCAGCAGTGAAGTTACTGAAAACCGATTGTGAAAACACAGTCCGGTAGCGCCGGTATTAAAGGTCAGCAGCAGGTAGTTACGAAACTGTATCAGAAACACAGTCCGGTAGCCGGTATTAAAGATCGCAGCAGTGTAGTTATTGAAATCAGATTGCAAAACACAGTCCGGTAGCCTGTATTAAAGATCAGCAGGTAGTTACTGAAACTGTGGCTAGAAACACAGTCCGGTAGCCGCATTAAAGATCGGCAGCAGTGTAGTTACTGAAACTGCATCAGAAACACAGTCTGGTAGCCGGTATTAAAGATCAGAGCAGCAGTGTAGTTACTGAAACCGTATCAGAAACACAGTCCGGTAGCCGGTATTAAAGATCAGCAGCAGTGTAGTTACTGAAACTGTATCAGAAACACAGTCCGGAAGCCGGTATTAAAGATCAGTAAGAGTGTAGTTACTGAAACTGTATCAGAAACATAGTCCGGTAGCCGGTATTAAAGATCGTGCAGTGGTTAATACTGAAACTGCACAGAACACAGTCCGGTAGTCGGTATTAAAGATCGGGTGCAGCAGTGTGGTTACTGAAACTGTATCAGAAACACAGTCCGGTAGTCGGTATTAAAGATCAGTAACAGTGTAGTTACGGAAACTGTATCAGAAACACAGTCCGCCGGTATTAAAGATCGGCAGCAGTGTAGTTACTGAAACTGTATCAGAAACACAACCGCATTTATTAAAGATCGCAGCAGTGTAGTTACTGGAAACTGGTATCAGAAACACAGTCCGTAGCCGTATTAAAGATCGCAACAGTGTAGTTACGAAACTGTATCAGAAACACAGTCCGGTATTAAAGATCAGCAGCGTAGTTACTTTCGAAACTGTATCAGAAACACAGTCCGTGCAGCCGGTATTAAAGATCAGCATCAGTGTTACTGAAACTGTATCAGAAACACAGTCCGTAGCCGGGTATTAAAGATCAGCAGCAGTGTTACTGAAACTGCACAGAAATGTTGTGGTCCTGGTAGCCAGATAAAGATCGGCAGGGTAAAAGTTACTGAAACTGTATCAGAAATACAGTCCGTAGCCGTATTAAAGATCAGTAACAGTGTAGCATTGAAACCGTATCAGAAACACAGTCCGGTAGCCGGTATTAAAGATCAGCAGTATAGTTACTGAAACTGTATCAGAAACACCGTCCGGTAGCCAGTATTAAAGATCAGCAGCAGTGTAGTTACTGAAACTGTATCAGAAACACAGTCCGCTAGCCGGTATTAAAGATCAGCAGTGTAGTTACTGAAACTGTATCAGAAACACAGTCCGTAGCTTGCATAAAAGATCGCAGCAGTGTAGTTACTGAAACTGTATCAGAAACACAGTCCGTAGCCGTATTAAAGATCGTGTGTAGTTACTGAAACTGTATCAGAAACACAGTCCGTAGCCGTATTAAAGAACAAGTAGTGTAGTTACTGAACTGACAGAAACAGTCCGTAGCCGTACAGTGATCAGCAGTGTAGTTACTGAAACTGTATCAGAAACACAGAACCGGGTAGCCGGTATTAAAGATCGCAACAGTGTAGCTACTGAAACTGTATCAGAAACACAGTCCGTAGCCGGTATTAAAGATCAGCAGCAGTGTAGTTACTGAAACTGTATCAGAACACAAATCCGGTAGCCGTATTAAAGATCAGCAGGAAGTTACTGAAACTGCATCAGAAACACAGTCCGTAGCCGTACAAAGATCGCAGTGTAGTTACTGGAAACTGTATCAGAAACACAGTCCGGCAGCCGTATTAAAGATCATAGCGTGTAGCTTGAAACTGTATCAGAAACACAGTCCGGTAGCTGGTATTAAAGATCAGCAGCAGTGTAGATGAGGAGCATGAAGAAGTACCACTCAGAGAAACCCTAATATATGCAAAATGGGGAAGGATGCCCCTGGTGGTCGACACGTTGTAAACTCTAGGGTAGTCAAAGGAATTCAGATTAGAGTTTAAGAGAAGTTGATGATAAAAACATATCTGGATAGTATTAATATTGAAGCTAAAACCGCTGTCATGTCATATGATCATAATTTAGTCATATTTTTGTTGTTTGGATATCTTATATATGTAGTTGATGTTATATGTATATGTACAGTATTATTATTATTATTATTATTATTATTATTAATATTAATATTATTATTATTATTATTATTATTATTATTATTATCAATAATAATAATAATAATAATAATAATAATAATAACTGCTCTATAGTGTTTTACGTGTTTATGGCACATTTATTGAGTTTATAACTACAATAAAAAATCAAAGAGAAATCGTGAGACACCTGAAGACATGTGATGGCTGGGTTTGTATCAGTTTCCTGCTTTAGATCTAATGACAGTACAGTTATTATTGACTATTAAGACAAAACCTTAATGACATTCGCCGTAACAGCCATAACAGCCGTAACAGTGGTTTATTTCATATGTAACATATTAACACAATGTCAGTGTTACGTGCGACAGCGAGGATGTATATTTATATATATGAGAGAGAACAGAGTGGCTGACAGCAACACCCGCTGCACTACTGTCAATTGGTTTTTGGCTGTGCACAGCGTGAGCCTGCACTTAATGATCTCTCCTGAGGCCGAGAGAGAGAGAGAGAGAGAGAGAGAGAGAGAGAGACAACAGAGAGAGAGAGAGAGAGAGAGAGAGAGAGAGAGAGAGAGAGAGAGAGAGAGAGAGAGAACGAACAGAGAGAGAGATAGAGAGAGACAGAGAGAGAGAGAACAGAGAGAGAGAGAGAGAGAGAGAGAGAGACAACAGAAGAGAGAGAGAGAGAGAGAGAGAGAGAGAGAGAGAGAACGAATAGAGAGAGAGACAGAGAGAGAGAGACAGAGACAGGAGAGAGAGACAGAAACAGAGGGAGAGAGAGAGAGAGAGAGAGAGAGGGAAAGAGAGAGAGAGAGAACAGAGAGAGAGAGAGAGAGAGAACAGAGAGAGAGAGAGACAGAGAGAGAGAGAACAGAGAGAGAGAGAGAGAGAGAGAGAGAGAGAGAGAGAGAGAGAGATGTCAGTCGATCGTTCAGAAGCAGCAGACCCCACTCCAGCCTGGAGTCACTCTCCCTCAGGAGAAGGAGCTGTTTTTATAACAGGGCCTGGGACGAGAGACAGAGACAGACAGGAAGAGCGAGAGAGACGGAGGGTTTGTTGTGGTGTTAGTATTCTGTTTGTGTTCACAGCAGAAGCAGATAGATCTTGCTCATTTGGTGCCGTAGAGCCACAGTGGCAGTTTGGGCAGTGAAGGAGCGGCTTGCAGAAGTTATGGGAGATATGATCTCAGAGGTCTCAGACCTTCATCAGCCTGGTAGGCCTGTTAGGAAAAGCCAGGAGATGCAAATTTCTCTTAAATACAGCAGCCATGGGTTCTTCTAGGCAGCTGCCTAGCACTGGATGAGGATGAGAAATGGATGAGGCCCACAAAGCAGGAGAGGAAGGTCGCAGCCCATCACTATGTAATAGAGGGATAATTCCTTGGTAATGTATCGTAACTGAGCATGAGTTATGGATGCAGCAGGACTGAAGTTTTAACCAGTAGGGGGTGCTCCTGACCTGTTAGAAACGTAGATTAAAGAGACTTACGCTTTAATTAACCACCAGATCTCAAAGCTTTAAAGGAGAAAATGGTTCCTAATAAGAGAGAGACAGCTTGATGTTTTGGTTAGGAATGCACAATATATCAACGAGTGTGTGTGTGTGTGTTTGTGTGTGTGTGTTTGAGCAGGACATGCACACTGTGTGGAACTCCGGAATACCTTGCCCCCGAGGTCATCCAGGGCAAAGGTCATGGCCTGGCAGTGGACTGGTGGGCTTTGGGTGTGCTTATCTTCGAGATGCTGTCTGGGTGAGTTTGAAGCAGAGCATCACATCTACAGGATGGTTTTCACCCACCTGGGTCCCAAACGTCAGCTGGGGGTCTCTTGCTGTTTACCCTGAGTGATGCAGCTCCAGTGTCTACCGTCTCCATGCTTGGAAGAAATGCTGGTGGAAGGTCGGCCCAATTCTTCTGGAACCAGTTTAACTACACAGTACATCCACGTTTTCTCCATTTTACCCTGAAAATTGGTCCCCAATCTCCACTCTGATGGAGATCCTGATGGAGATCCTGATGGAGAATCTGATGGAAAAAGCTGTTTTAAACTCCAAACTGCGTTCTCCTCAGTCCCGCTGAACATCCCTAAAGTTGAGAACGTTGATCGATACGGTTCCCGTTTGTAGTTGTAATTAAGCCATTTGGAGCGAATCCTGCTGTAAAACGCTCCTTCTGGAGCCGAGGCTGTTCTTCATTAGCAGACGTTACTGTTTTACAGCGTCAGTCTTTTGTTTTACAGCGGTCACTCACTGCTAGCCAGACTACACACACACTGAGTAACCATAACATTAGGACCACCTCCTTTCTCCTCTCACTGTCCACTCTATCAGCTCCTCTGATCACACAGCAGCTCTTTGTGGTTCTATTCAGACTGTAGTTCATCTGTTTCTCTGCAGACTTCATTCTCCTCCTTTCACCCTGATCTTCAGTGATCAGGACCCCACAGGACCACCACAGAGCAGATATGATGTGGGTGGTGGGTCATTCTCAGCACTGCAGTCACACTGACATGGTGGTGGTGTGTTAGTGTGTGTTGCTGGTACGAGTGGATCAGACACAGCAGTGCTGCTGGAGTGTTTAAACCCTATGTTCACTCACTGTCCACTCTATCAGACACTCCTACCGAGTGTCTCCACCTTGTAGATGTAAAGTCAGAGACAGAAGCTCATCTGTTTCTGCAGTTTGTGCAGGACATTTTCAGGTGGTTATAAGAATGTTGTAAGATTATGTAAGTTTAATAAGATGTGTCTAGATGTTTAATAATTAGAACCTTCAAACTTCAGGAAATATTTCATATCTGATGTAAGATGATTTCTCTCACTAAGCAGTAGAAAGAGAGGAGCTGATTTGATCCAGTGAAAAGCTGAACGCTGAAGGTTTTCTTTGGCACGTGTTGAACTGAAACTCTCTGCTCCACAGCCTGGCAGCCTCTATACGTCCACATCAGTCCAGTCTAACTGTCCTCACTCAGCATCCTCAGCTCACAGCCTCAGCAGCATTACCTCTGCCTCACCAGACTTCCAGGCATCAGACCCGTCACCCGATACGGCACTGAATCACCGTAATGATATTCACTACACCCACCATACACCACTACTCCACTACACCCACTCGTCTGCAGCTCAGCAGGACTGACATCTCTCTGCATGTGGACACTTTTCTGGGTCACAACAGAGGCTCCGAGTGGATTCCATAACATTTGAAGTGGGAAAACAGTGTCCGAGTCGCTTTTGATGTTGAGTGAGGTAACGAGGAGTCCACTAGGGGTCAGCATGGGTCTTAAAATCTCACACAAACACCTGGAAGGTCAATCTTCTACCTTCACTGTTCAGGTGTTTGGGTCATTTTTACGGACACCAACGCCGTGGTGTTCATGGAGTATTGCAGTGGGATCAGAAACCGAGGGCAGGTCTGAGGTCAGGGGTTGGTTGATCAGTGGGTTGGTGAATTATGTCCAGGTTCAGGGTACTAGGTCTCAAATGTCCAGAAGGTCAATGCCAACTGTTCTATGATTGAGTCCTTGCTCAGGAAAGGCCAGTAGGACAACAGGTGCCGATCTGTTTCCCTGTTGGTGTAACTGATATTACTGGGACAGTTTTATAACATCCACAGACTGACCCAGAAAGGGACACGCCTCCTCAGGAATGGACTTCATTTGCCCGTAGTCACTGAATCAGTGGACCCTCCGGCGCGAACACTTCTGTAAATTAACAAATGCATCCAAGTACTTATGGACACCCCTTCTAATTCAGCCTTCATCTGGAGGGTATAAAGCATTGAGCTGTGGAGCAGTGGAGCTGTGTTCTCTGGAACGATGGAGCTCCATACAGTACTTTTGGAATGAGTTGGAGAGTTGGGGATGAGGTGAGGTGGTATGGGAAAATCACATGTCCACCACATGTCCACTCAATTAAAACATCAGCTTGAAGATCCTGAATAGCTGCTTGTAGCTTGTGAGCTGGATCTCGCTGGCTTCACTCCAGCTGTGAAACTGGGTGCAGCTCTAACCTGATGTGTCCTCATGGCCTTCAACCTCCTGTTCCTCTCCACAGCCCGCTGTGTGTGCTTTTCACAGGCGGTCCGATCTCCCAGCCGCTGTGTGTGCTGTTCACAGGCGGTCCGATCTCCTGCTCCGCGTTTGGTGTGTGTCAGCTCTGGGCCTAGCAGTTCTGTTATGGTTGGCCCATTCTGTCTGTTGGCCAGAGCACTGAGAAGGAAGGAAGCTGGACTTTGTGTCATTTACTATTTCCTAAGAACAAATACGGTGGCCCTCTGGTCAGCATGGGAACCGTCTATCGGGTCCACTTTCCTGAGTTTTATCTCTGTCAGCTTGCAGTTCCACCAGAACAGGAGCAGGTCTGAGAGGAACTGGGAGAACATGTCCCACATCATTCATGTATTTTCCCTCTGAGCGTCACAGCAGTTATGAAACAAAATCATAATTCGTAATTCATGTCTACATCCCTCACACTTACACACTCTGAACACTGATATATGTATATGAGCTCTGTTCTGATTGGCTGCCCCGGTAATGTGCCTCGTTAAGAAAGCAAGAATCTGAATCTGTGGTGCTAAACTGCTGTAGGCTGAATGGGCAGGGCTTTAAAGTGAATGGGCGGGGCTTATCTACTGTATGATGAATGGGTAGGGCCTAAATGCGGTTGGCTAAGTCTCTTCTAGATGAGTGGGTGGGGCTAAACTTTGGTAGGACATATGGGCAGGGTTGTAAGTATGGCCTAAATGATGTGGACTGAAAGGGCAGATATATGTTCGTCCAACATCCTGACCTCACTAACATTCTAGTCTCTGAATGCAATCAAATCCTCACTGCAATGTTCCAGAATCTTGTAGAAAGTCTTCTCTGGAGAAGAAGCAGGAGATGCTCTTGATTTCAGAAGAAACAGTGCAATCGCACAGGTGTCCAAATACTTTTGTCCGTGTATTGTATTTATGTTTATAAAACACTAATCATGTGATGGACAGCTGGCACGAGTAGAGATTCCCCCCAAAGTTGGGACTGGCCGCTATGCAGTTGAACCCGTCGGGGCCGGATGATGGATATTCTTCTCGGAATGGCGAGGTGCTCCGCTGCGTTCCGCGGCGAGCGGACCGGCCCACTCCTGACCTGATTCTGCTGTAGGCTAATGCAGTTGGAACTTGTGAACCTCTTTCCTGTAGTGGAGAGAAATTACAGCCGCCGTGCCTCCAGCGCCATAAATCACAGCGGGCTTTGAAGTCACAGCCCCCCTTGAGCGAAAGTCCTTTACCCCTGGAGCTTTCTGTCCATTCAGGAGATCCCTCGGAAGCTGAAGCAGCCACTCCCCCCCCCACATCTGGAGGCCTTTAAACATGTCTGTTTCTTCCATGCTTGTTTATGTCCCAGGAGCCACAGCTTTGGGTACTCCGATATTCAGGAACGGGAATGGTTTATCAGATCTGCAACATTACATAACCAACCGACATCTGGGACACCTGCATTCCCTCCAGTCACGGCCATATTTCACGCACTGGAGCTCCAGACTGAGGAGTAGTTTCAGTAGAAGCGTCGTTTGAGCTAAACACTTCAAGGCTTGGATTTCTAAGCCTTCTTTCAGCCTCCGTAACATTTATTTACCGGCGCTGCAGGGACTTCACTTTGAGTCTGTAACCCTTTCATGACTGCTGATGCACCTTCTACACCCTGTGCAGCATTTGGAGGTCCACCACACTGTCCTGTACATCTCAGCGTGTGAGCTGAACTCATTCAGAGTGGAGGTTTGAGCTGGTTACTAGGGTATCACTACCGAAGGTGGTTCCTATGGTGTTCATGGGTGCGATAGTCCTTTTTGAACATGTCACCATTCATTACTATGGACAAGTCTGAAGGTTAATGGTTACTTCACGGACACCGTGTCCAATCAAAACGCTCCGTACCGACACACCGTTCCTGATCATGCCTGAGACAGCCATCGGTCGCCGTGACTACAGCACACTTACACTTACTATCCAAACACACCAGTGAACACACAGGTCTTCTGATCTTTATATGAATGGGGATGATGGGACAGTAGCAGAGAATCAACTGGTACAGTTTTCTTTAGGGACTAGTTTTTGCCACACTACGCCCTGCAGCCCTGCACGTATCCCTCCACCAGTTTAATCACGTGATTTAAAAACCAGTTTAAGATCCAGACTCTTCTCAGAACTAATGGACTGACCACTCTGGCCAACTCTGTCAGGACAGGACGTCTAATTATCAGCTCTGAGAAAAACAGAGTGGCGTTCTCGACACATCCTCTGCTCCATCTGAGGTCATTAAGGCCATTTGTCGCTGACTCGGGTCACAGGTCACGGTTTGGGCCGGCGTGTTAAACTCTTTACCATCTACTGCGTTCGCTGCGGTAATTAGTTACACTAATCCACTGATGGATCTTGGCTGGGCTCTGTTTTTGGACAGTCTCTTTACGGCATTATAGCACAGTCATGTGTTGCTGCCAGTAACGCTGCTGCCCGAAAAGGTCACGGAGGCTTCGAAGAAGAAGGACCTGAATATGGAGTTCAAAATAACCATTAAAATACACTATGTCCAAAGGTTTGTGGACACCCCTTCTATTTCAGCCTTCAAATACTTTAATCTGAGCACATTGCTGACACAGATGTGCAAATGCACACACAGCTGGAGCAGATTCACAAACACGACTCTATGGTCTCCATGTCTAATAGCAGGTGTGGACTAGAGGGTATAAAGACCCCCAGCATTGAGCTGTGGAGCAGTGGAACCGTGTTCTCTGGAATGATGGAGCTCCATACAGCACTAATGGGATGAGTTGAGGTGTTGGGGATGAGGTGGGGATGACTAATGCTCTGTTTGCTGAATGCAATCAAATCCTCACAGCAATGTTCCACAATCAAGTAGAAAGCTCAATATTCAAGCTGCATGGGATGGATCATCACAGGACACCATTAGGAATCTCTACACCTCCATGCAGAGACGTCTGGTGTGTTGCGTTAAACCTGACGCCGTACTGAGAGACACCACTTCTGTATAAGTAGATCAATAAATATTGATCAGATCAGACTACAGTTATCATCAGTTATTGATCCTGATCACCTTCATCTTCCTTCACTACAGAACTGCAGACCTACATGTCCTTCTTTGATGATGAGTGTAGTTTTGAACCTATGAATGATCTCAGTCGCTCTGGGTTCCATCTTTCCTTTAGAATGCAGGCTGTGTGTTTACGCTGGTGCAGAGCAGAGCGAGTGACTGTGTTTTATTGTTTGTTTAAGGTATCCACCGTTCTTCGATGACAACCCCTTTGGAATCTACCAGAAGGTTCTCGCTGCCAAGCTGAACTTCCCTCGCCATCTGGATTTCTACGTAAAGTAAGCGTGGGCGTCTGTTAATCCGACAGGGCTGTGTTGGGGTGATCTTCAGAAGTGGAAGGAGCTCAGTGTAGATGTTGGGTTTCAAAGTTAACGATTAATCACAAACTCTCGTTGTAGTTTCAGTTTTGGTGTGCATTTCTCCTGACAGTGAGAACATTCATGCTGGTGAAAGTCTCAGCATAATTAGTCCAGCAGAGGTCCAGCAGCGGTCCAGCAGAGGTCCAGTGCATGTCGTGTGTTCAGCTGTTTTACAGTCTGTTCTACGGCGTTTACATTTCCACAACAGGTGGTGCAGTGACAGAAATACGACGCATTATTGACGTGACGTGACTTGCTGTGCAGGTAGAGAAGCTGGTGCAGCCTTCAGGCCCTGCCGTGGTGCTGGATGAACTCTGTGCTTTCACAGAGAAGCTGAACAGATGATACCAGAGAAGCTCCAGCAGTGTTTCAGGGAATAATTAGATTTATCTGCTTACTTTGGTGGAGGTCTCCTTCCTCTCCTTCTGCTCCGTCAGGAGCAACTGATGAGGACGTCTGAGGTCATGAAATAAATGTGTTATAAATATCTCCTCGGTTCCTGACCTGGAGTTCAGAGCTTCAGTGCTGGCTGTGCTGTGGAGGCTGTATGGTCAGACTGCTGATTGACTGGTTACAGGTTTCTGGGCTCTGCTGCTCTTTCTGTCCACGTGTTCAGAATGAGGTGGTATTTTTAAACCTGCTTCCTTTCTTTTCAGAGACCTCATCAAGAAGCTGCTCGTCATCGACAAAACGAAGCGACTTGGAAACCTGCGGGTAATTTCATTCAGACCAGACTTTCATACGGGCTTCAATCAGCTGATCCCGTCTCATAACTTCAGCGTTATCTGATAATGGACAACAATGTACAGTATCTAACCACTTATGTAGGTGTAGCTTGAGCATGGAAAAGGGTGTAGAATAACCATGGAAATTTATATGGTGTAACCATGGCAATGAGTGTATTGTAACCATGTAAATGAGTGTAGCATAGTTTAACCATGGACAGTTGCAGTGTAGTGGTGTAGTTGTGGTGTACTTGGTGGTGTAGATGGCGGTGTAGTTGTTGTGTTGGGGTGTAGTGGTGTATTTGTGGTGTAGTGGTGTATTCGTCATGTAGCTGTGGTGTAGGGGTGTATTTGTGGTGTAGTTGTGGTGTACTTGGTGGTGTAGATAGCGGTGTAGTCGTGGTGTAGGGGTGTATTTGTGGTGTAGTTGTGGTGTACTTGGTGGTGTAGATAGAGGTATAGTTGTGATGTAGATGGTGGTGAACTTGGTGCTGTAGATGGCGGTGTAGTTGTGGTGTAGTGGTGTATTTGTGGTGCGGATGGTGGTGTAGTACTTGGTGGTGTAGTTGTGATGTAGATGGCGGTGTAGTTGTGGTGTAGTTGAACTGCTGTTGTTATCAGTGAGTTTATTTGTGTTTACAGTAAATGTGTACACCATGTACCAGTTTACACACTCCTCTACACTACTGGTCTCCCAGTGTAAACATCCCCCGCCGGGCTTCAGACGGGCAGTGGGAAGGTTTGTTTCTCCTCTACTGAGGCCTTTAAATGAGGGTCTTTTATTTCATAACTGACCCGGAGTCCGTGTTAAACGTATGACCTCTGACCCCTGAGCCGCCTCTGATCTCCTACACCACATGTTTTAATGAGCCCCACCGTCTCTGAGCCCAGCGCCACTTAACCCTCAACGGCCCCACAGGCGGCGCTGGTATGGAATGTTATAAGGTGTCCGGCGTGGAGGGGTTCCTTTGGAGTCGTGGTCAGGAGTGGCTCCACGAGGCCTTCTATAAAGCCCTCCATAAAGTCCAGTCGCCCCCCCTGAGTGAATATTAACCACAGAGAGGACCAGAGGTCTCCAGACGCTGTCTGTTGAAGTCCTGGCTTGAGGAGACTGGACTGTAGATCATTTGTTTGATATTTTCAGTGGTTTTAGTGTCAGTTGCTGTGATTGGCTGCTTTCTTATTCCCGATTTTCTTCTCCAAAGTCAAAGTACAGTAAAGTGACCCTTGTAGTTTGGGATCGTTTCTCTTAATAGCTGTTTGTAAGGGGTTTACACCGTCCCCTGAGCTGCTTCAACTTTAGAGAACATCACGTAACTGCCCACCAAAGTGCAGGTCTCGGGTTCTAAGAGGTAGAAAAGAAAGCCGAGTGCGTTTGTGCCAGAAAGGCAAAGTGGTTTTGGTTCTTCTTCTTCCATCTTCAGTAGAAAGAACTGAAGGCAGATCACTGAGTAACTCCAGGGCTGTGGTGTTGACGTCAAGCACCTAAGCTGCATAAATCTCTGTGTTGCTTCTCCAGAGATGAGAATCTGTGATTATTAGTGAAATGTGGCTCATGAATTCTGAAATTTACTGGATATTGTGGCCTCTTTCCCAGATTCCCAAACACTGGGAGCTCCCGGCCGTAATATCCACGTAGAGTTTTGACTGTCCTCTTTCAGAAACAGTGATTCACTGTCTCAGTGAGGTGATGGCATTCCGAAATGCTTCCGAAAAGTCTCTGTAGGCGGAATTCACACTCAGCTTAATCAGGCATGTCTGCTTTCTTTCCGAAGAGCCGTCCAGTTCTCATTCTTCGGAGAGTCCAAATGTCACAGAAACGTTAAACATGAGGGAGGGAGGTTAATGTGGACCAGCTGAGCGGCTCACGGGAGCAGGTTGCTGCTGGTTAAAGGTCTGCAGGATGGGAGGTTAGTGCTGGCATTTGGTTCTGCTTATCGGTGGCACATCGCGGACTGTGTCCAGTGGACGCCAGCACTTCCACAAAGCTTCTGTTTGTTTTCGTAACGGATTCCGAGATTTTAGTGAGCCTTCCTGGAATTTCCGTGCACCCCAACCTGCTGAACATTGAGTTTCTCACAAGTTCCCGGGTCACTTGGCCTCCTGACAGAACCAGTCACATGATTAGACTGTTTCTCATCAAGTTTGTCCAATTAATTTTCTCCTAAAACGAATCCGAGCCGAGATTTATATCCATTATTGTGTATTTGAGGAGGGGGAGGAGTCTCTGCACGAATGAGGTCATGAATTGCACCAGTCAAAACCAGTGGGTGGAGTGTCAGGATAAACGAGGAAGCAATTAGGACCAATCGGCGGAGGAGTCATCATAAACAAGGCAATGTTTTGGACAATCAGGGGAGGAGCCTCAGCACACACGTTGTGATTCGAACCAATGGCAGTCGAGGGGAGGTCTTAGAACAAACAAGGCAGTGATTAGAACTATTAACAATCAAGGGAGGAGTGTCAGAAACGGGGCCAATCACAGTCAAGGGGAGGTGTCCTAAAACAAATAAGGAGGTGATTAATTACAATAAGACTGATTATGATATAAACATAAACACTGCATTGTTTTGGCCAAAATAAATGAAACAGTTTATACTGGAGCCTCAGGAACCGAAGTCTGTAACGTTACCCGAACTAAAAAAGCCAGCGGAGAAATGGAGCTGTGTGGGGAATTCTGGCACTTGTTCGGATACTGGAAGTGCCAAGCTAAATTGTTGGCTCAGATCACCTCCCCTGGAACGTCAGTGTGTCGGAATTCTTCAAGCAAAGGCCGGTAATGACCTCGGCCTGGTCCAGACATGCACAGCACACTTGGGCTGAATTATTTGTCGGTAAATTGTGAATAAATTGGTGAACGTTCGTTTAACAGGAGTCAGATTATCTGGAATGACAGATGAAAATCTCCCTCGTCTCTTCCTAACGGTGGTCTTAAATGTGTCCTGACCCGTAGAACTGCGTCTCCAGAACAGCTGCTGATTGAGACCCTCCATCACTTCCATTATTTTAGGTTTGTAAGCTACACTGTGTGCACAAAAGTATTGGGACACCTGCTCATTCTTTGGGTATTATGAAGAGTTTGTCCTGCTTTTGATGGAGTAACTGTCTCTACTGTGCAGGGAAGACTTTCTCCGAGATGGAGCACTGCTGTGAGGATTTGATTGCATTCAGTGACAAAACTACAGTCCTTCCAGAGAACACGGTTCCACTGCTCCACAGCTCAATGCTGGGGGTCTTTATACCCTCTAGTCCACACCTGCTATTGGACATGGAGACAATAGAGTCATGTGTGTTTATCTGCTCCAGAGAGTCCTATTCTATTGGCAGTTCTTCTCTACAGGGATCAGACTACAGTGTATAAATGTAACAGCGTCTCTGTTAATGACCGCAGTGAGTGGGCATCGGAGGTAGATTGGTTCTGACGGGTGGACGAGAGTAATTTCACAATCCTGGGAGCATGGATGCTCTCCGTTATGCCAAGGCCTCCCGGTCCTGCCAGTTAGCAGCACTGCTCTCTCATTTGGGTCTGAACTATGCTGTTTGTTGGCGCCGTGAGTGCACAGATATTCCTGGCGAGCAGCGACCCTGCGAGAGCTAAAACAGTCCCTTTCTCCACATCTGTGTTTGTGTCTGGTCTTTTCTGGTTTTATCACATCTCGAGGAAGTGGCCATCCTCAAACTGGTAGTGTGTGTGTGTGTGTGTGTGTGTGTGTGTGTGCCAAAAGAGTGATCTACTGTAATGAACTTTCTGAAAGCTGCAGTAGTTTGGTAGAACATCAGATCAGACTGATTTGGTGTCTGAAGGTTCAGGACCGGAGACACGAGGTTAATGCAGATATCCATCGAGAAATCCAGCTGAGGAACTGGTTTCAGCTGGTCTAAGATCAAAGTATATCCTATACTAGTCAAGAGCTAAGCTGGTCAAGCAGCTTAACCCGTGAGCACTGATGAAGGACTAGAGGACGACCAACACAAACTGTGCAGAAACAGATGAGCTTCTGTCTTTGACTTTACATCTACAAGGTGGAGACACTCGGTAGGAGTGTCTGATAGAGTGGACAGTGAGTGGACACAGTGTTTAAACACTCCAGCAGCACTGCTGCGTCTGATCCACTCGTACCAGCACAACACACACTAACACACCACCACCATGTCAGTGTGACTGCAGTGCTGAGAATGACCCACCACCCACATCATATCTGCTCTGTGGTGGTCCTGTGGGGTCCTGATCATTGAAGATCAGGGTGAAAGGAGGAGAATAAAGTCTGCAGAGAAACAGATGAACTACAGTCTGGAATTATAGAACCACAAAGAGCTCCTGTGTGATCAGAGGAGCTGATAGAGTGGACAGAGAGAGGAGAAGGAAGGAGATAATGTTATGGTCGATCAGTGTAGAACCACATTTTTAACGTTGATCTGTGGTTTCTCAGTAAGACCTCACTTGTTTCCTCTTCTGTCCTGTCAGTGGGTTTATCCTTTGTGGATCATCTACACCCTGTAGATACTGTCTCTGTGTGATGTTTGGCCGTGACCTTCAAAGCTGGTTTGAATCTCTTTCTTTAATAAATCACTCTGAAGACGAGTCCAGACGAACGCTGGCGTCGTATTTCATTCATTCCACTGGTGTTTGTTTTGTGTCATAAACTATAAGCTCAACCTCGAGTGAACAAGAGTTCAGTAGAAGAAACAGACCCTCGGCCGAGTTCTCCACACTGGAATAACTCCCAACCTGTATGAGATATCAACATGCTCCAGAGACACCTGCAGCCGCTGGGGGTCCGGACACCCCCAGGGTCCGATGATGTCAGTTCGCAGTGGTTGTCCTGCTGTTGCTAAGCAGTTCCGTCTTGATCCCAGGTTTTTATTTTATATTAATATCTTCATTTTATTCCTTTGTTCCAGGTTTGAATGAACACAAAACCCCGTTTTCCGTCTCACTGTACTGTATATTACAAATACACAGACACAGCCACGTCAGAGACACGCCGACCGTTCGGTCCTTCAGTTAAAAATAGCTCGGCGGAGGTGCCCGCTGGACGCGTGCGTGCTGGCCTGGTAAAATGTGTCGGCACGATAAAGAGAAAGGCCATTCCTGGAGGCCTGAATGTCCGCAAAAGCTTCCCAGGCTGAGAGGAACAAAGGAAGTGTAGGCTGGATCAGTTTATCGCCGTTTCTCTGGACCGCTCTCTCCGGGGTTTTCCCAGAGAGACAGAGTGACCGGCTGGGCGAGGGTCGCTGGGCAGGGCATCCTCTTACAGGAGCTCGTCCACTATCAGGGTGTTTACGTTATTCACAGTGAGATTATTGGGTTTGAACTTTTGAAGGTTCAGAGAGGAATTTCAGTCTCGACTTCTTCTTCTCGACATCTCCTGAACTCCAGAGTCTGTGTGAAAGGTGGAAATCTCGGAGGGATGAGATCCGAGGAATCTTTTACCTGCAATTTTAGCAAAGAAATGCTGATTAGTTTAGAAACTGGAGGACATTCAGGACGGATGGCACTTTTAATGGTTCCCATTTCCTCTAGGCTGCTGCTATATGGTTGCTATGATATTCCCGGTGGTTTCTATGGTGTTACTAAGTGGTTGCTATGGTGTTGCTAAGTGGTGACTAGGTGGTTACCGTGGTGTACAAGTGCCAGCTGGGTGCTAAAGTGATGCAAGCTGATTGAATCTGTGTTTCAGGTGGTTGTTATAGTGTTGCTTAGTGGTTGCTAAGGTGGTTTCTGAATTCACCCACTTCACACTGGTCAGAACTCGTTACGAAACAAACCTATCATAGACCAGCTCAGACTAAACCCCGCCCCTCAGTTTGCGTCTTTCGTCCATCACTGTTCATAATTCTCCACAATTCTCTGACATGCATAAACAAAGTGGAGCCGATGAGGATGTGATGATCTGTCCTGTTTGACCTGTTTGGACCTTCAGGGTGGAGCAGATGATGTGAAGAAGCACAGATGGTTCAGATCTGTAGACTGGGACATCGTGCCTCAGAGAAGACTGAAGGTAAATCTGTATTTACACTTTACATTTACGGCTCAGTGCTCTGAGCATAAACACGCCAGCTTACCAAGAGGGACACTGTGGACAAAAGTATGTGGACACTTGTTCCTCCAGCATTTCTCCTGGTTTCCAGGGCTACTGAACTGCAAGCACAGCTTCTACTCTTCTAAGAAGCTGTGCTTGTTTCCAATAGATACTGGAACATCGCTGTGAGAAGGATTAGATTGCATTCAGCCTGGAAGGTATTCAGGAAGGTTAGGTGCTGGTGTTGGATGATTAGGTCCACCACTCAAACTCATCCCAAAGGTATTGGCTGGATGGATCTCCATTAGTCCAGGGAAGCCCACAGCCCACAAGGAGGTGTTATGCCCCTCTAAACAGAACTCGTTAATAAGAAGAGGTGTCTGCACACTTTTGGACATAGAGTATATCTGTTGAGTGTCTACAAACCTTCAAAATCCAGTTTGAGGTTTTAGTGGAATTGTCCTGCTCTTGGCAATTTGTTGACATGCTCTCTCTCTCTCTCTCTCCCTCTCTCTCTCTCTCTCTCTTGTTCCCTCCATCCATCCAACGCAGCCTGCCATTGTTCCTAAAGTTTCACACGAAGGAGACTCCTCGAACTTTGACACGTATCCCGACGAGAAGCGGAAAAAGGAACCGACTGTGTCTCCAAAGGACTTGGAAATTTTTAAGAACTTTTGAATATCAATATTTATCGTTGTTCTTATTTATTTATCGACCTGGTCTTGTTCTATGTTGTCTGTAAGTCTTGTAATGTAGCATAATCTATGCACTGGTCAACTCTTTGTGTTATGCAAGTGCACATGACCTTTACTGTACGCCGCCGCCCCCTCCATACGGCCACGCCTCTCTCCGTCCTCTGGGAATGATTATGCAACTTCTACTTACGAGCTATGCAGATTATTCGTTTGACTTAACGGTAAGTTTCAACATCTGTCCAATCGTGACTGTCCCTCCGATCCTGTACGTTTATGTGTATGATGATGATGATGATGAAGATGATGATGATGATGCAAATTCAGTTCTTCGTCCTTTGTTCGTTCTGACGTCTCTATGACCTGCTTGGTTATGTAATAAAGGCCGTTTTACAAAAGACCTCCGACTGGAATGTGCGATTGGTCCACGTAGGTGTTTCTAATAATGTGGCCAGTATGAAGTTGAACTGCTGCACATCTGTTACACGTTGGAAAGTGACCCTTCACACATAACGTGACTATAGATTGAATATGGGCTGAATGGCTCATTGGAAGCAGTTGTGGGTATGACAGGTAATTGTTTCGGGCCTGTGCGATTGTGGTTCTGCTGTTTTGGCCGGAGGGAAGTGTGTGAACGGTCCCCCTCCTCTGAACCACCCATTAAATACATACAGGTTTCAGCTCAGTTACAAACAACTGTTAATCAAACTTACGCTTTAATCTGATCCACAGCCAAAGCCACTCTGTTCACTCTTAAAGGAGAACTTCAATACAGATACTATAATGAGGCCAACTGGGTTATACTGAAGAACCAGTTTGGTCATAGTAGTCCACCAGTTTGGTCATACTGAGTCTCGACTTGGTCATACTGGCCAACCAGCTCTGATCCACCAGTGAATCACAACATTCTCCCATATGATGTCTACAAAGTCTAATGCCAACTGGTGTAGGTACACTGTAGTGTGAGCTACATGCAAAGACATCCGTCACCTCTCGACCAATCAGCTACATTTGGGGTAACGGCGAGTGGGAAGGAGAACTGGAGGAATTCCAAACTTTTCCTCTAAAGTTTTAGAACCATACGCCAGTGGAATAAATCAGCCCAGATGAATTTCCTCGGTAGCAGACGAACTTCATCTTCACCTTCTTCCCCAACATCAACAGCGTCCCCTGTGAGAAGAGCTCCAACACAAACAGCTGGATCTGCAGAGCCAACGGCTACTTCAGCGGAACCAGCGATCCAGATATCAACGTGTTCCATCAAATACTGATTGAATGAAACTGTTTTTTGGGTTTAGTTGATCTAACAGTATTTCACTCATTCCAGAGCCACCAGAGGCACTTTGGGAACAGACTGGTCTTTTAGTTGGAACTCTTCCTCAAGCTCTTCTCCAGGTACTGTTGTGTTTGGCCGGAGGAACGGCGTCAGATAAGGATTTATTCAAACTGATAGGTTTGTTTGGTTGTGATTTATTGTGGTCGTATGATTTGAAGTCGGAGGCAAACGTAGAAAACAAGCTCGGGGCCGACGGGGCCAGTGCTGCTGATGGACTGCTCAAACCTCGCCGTGCATTTGGGGGTTTGATGGTAATTACTTATCCACTACACCAGACGTACACTCACATCAAACCAGGCTGTCAGCAAGCTGGCCTGGGACAAACCCTGTGTCCCTTACGAAGCTTAGTATAATACACTATATGGGCAAAAGTATTTGGACACCTGGACCTGGACATTCTGACCTGGACATTCTGTTTCTTCTGAAATCACAGGGATTAAAGAGTTGATCCTGCTGTAGTTGGAGTAACTGTCTCTACGGTCCAGAGAAGACATTCTACTAGATGGCCTTTTGGTCATTTTTGACACTTAGGACGAGTGGATTAGGACATTATACAGATTATTTAGATGAAACAATAGATTGTAACGGCTGTGTGTGAGATGGTCAGCGTAATCTTCTCCAGCGTATACTAATAAGTGGACGTGAGCTTGTATCCATATGTGAATGAGCAGGTGTCCCAATACTTCTGTCCCTATATTGCTGGAAAGACAATGACAGTGTTTGTTTCAAAACAGTTGCAGGAGATGCTTCTCTGATCTTTATTCCAGACACTTGTTGGTCTTTTTGGTGAAGCACACTCAGACAAAAGCACGACTCCTGCAGAGCACCTGTTATGGATTTCTGTCCCCCATCCCCAAATCTGGAAACGGAATCACTCCGTGTGAAAATACAGCAGGAAGCACCGTGCCGACAGCAGCAGTAGCACAAAGCGGTGGAATTTAATTGACTATTGATTTCTCTACAGCTCTGCTAAGTTTGCTGTAAAGGTGCAGGTCATCTAATTGTGCTTATGGTACAAAAAACTTCAACAAACTGACTGTGCAGAGCGAGAACACTGGCCTAGTGCCTTCTGCAGTCCACTACAGTCCACAGTTCATTCAGGTTTATTCTAATGTTATATAGAGTTAAGTACAGGTAGACGCTCTCACTGACACTGACTTTATGTTTATTTGGGTTTATTCTAATGTTGTATAGAGTTAATTACAGATAGACGCTCTCACTGACACTGACTTTACGTTTATTTGAGTTTATTCTAATGTTATATAGAGTTAATTACAGGTAGACGCTCTCACTGACACTGACTTTACGTTTATTCGGGTTTATTCTAATGTTATATAGAGTTAATTACAGGTAGACGCTCTCACTGACGCTGACTTTACGTTTATTCGGGTTTATTCTAATGTTATATAGAGTTAATTACAGGTAGACACTCTCACCGACGCTGACTTTACGTTTATTCGGGTTTATTCTAATGTTATATAGAGTTAATTACAGGTAGACAGGGCACACAGTTTATCAGAAGGGTCTGGATCTGTCCACCTCTCTGCTGAGAGGCCTGCAGGCCTCGGTGGGGGCGACGCCTGCTCATGGTCATGTCAGGATGTCTGCTGAACTTGAGGGAGGTTTCCAGAGCAGACGTTGTGTCATTGAGGAATGATGCAGCACTGTTTCCATCCCGCCGTATCCCACCCGGATACCTGGGATCTACAAGCATGATCAACCTGACCAAGCCAATCAACCAGTATGACCAGCATGACCATACTGGATGACCAGCATTATCAGCTGGTCAGCAGCTGGTTAAAGCCTGGTGAACACTGAGGTCTTACATAATGAAATGAAATCAGTCTTATTATGATTCGAGACACAATGAGGTGTTTCAGTCTCCAGCCTGTGGTTTTCCTGCTCAGTGGTGTGATGCTACACATTTCCATTCTCAGACGATTCGGTCTCCCAAAGCCCAGAGCTGGCGAACTGCACCGCCATTCAAAGTGGACCGTCAGGAAGAGGACGGGACACTGGAGGCCCCCGGAGGCCGTCTGGGGCAAAGTTAATGGGTGGCTCGGTGGTGAGGCGAACTGAAAAGCTCTTCTGGATTGCTCCAGTGGCCACGGCTCTTGGCGGTGGTCCCCCAAAGCTCATTTCCAGGTGCTCGTATTTCTCTGTGGTTCTCCCAGGGTGTTCAGGTGGCTGCACTTATCACCCACTCATCACGAGGATCCTGGAGAGCAGGAGAACCATCCAGCCTGTCAGTCTCACCTTAAAGACATAAATTGAGGTTCCTCTTGTTCTCAACGTTGGAAACATGTGTTTCTGGACGTTCTACAGAACATCTGGCTTTGAAATGGTAGGAGTTGGCGGTGACGTGGAGTGTAGATTGTTTAACAGTATGACCTCACAAACACTCTGGAATTCAATTTTGGTGAATACATAATGCAGTTAGACTGAGGACACCGTCTCTAACTGGACCTCATTGAATTATAATTAAAACCCCTGTTCTACATGCTTGGTTCTGCTGTCTGTCTCACTGTGAGACCATCTGGTGAAAACAAGATAAGCCCTCACTCGGACTCAGAGATAAGGCACTGATACGTCTGACTGGTTTTCCACATAATCAAGAAAAAAACTGGAAACCGGAGTGTCTCCTTCCTGTGTCCTCAGAACACTGATGATGGTATCTCCTGAAGTTCACTTCATACTGGACGCTGGCCAGAGCAGCCTGGACCCATTTGAGGAGCTCGTTTAGAGACCTGAGCTTGAATAGAGAGAGAAACTTTAGAAATTTGAAATATGAAGATGTAACGTTTCCAGTTTGTCCCCAGTTGGATAATGGTGAGTTAGAGTGGTGCTTGAAAGTTTGTGAACCCTGAAATCTCTAAAAGTAGATCCCAATCAAATAAATAAGACACAAAAATTACACTGATGATCCAGTATTCCAGATCTGTGAGGGTAAAAGTCTGAACTTCCCACGTTTGTGGAAGTGTATCATGCACAAATAGATGTCTGAAGAGTTCAGAAGAAGAGCTGTTGATGCTCTTCAGGCTGGAAAAGGTTAAAGAACCATCTACAGCATTTGGACTCCACCGATCCAGTCAGACAGATTGTGTACAAATGGAGGAGATTCAGGACCATTATTACCCTCCCCAGGAGTGCTCCACCAACAAAGATCACACCAACAGCAAGGCATGGAATAGTCCACCAGATCATTTTCCTCAATAGAAAATGATCAGTGTAAAATTTTTGTGGAAAATACAGCTTGTCTGGCCCCCGTAGGGAAGTACTGCCAATAGAATAGGACTCTCTGGAGCAGATAAACATGAACCTCTTGGCACCATGTCTAATGCCAGGCCTTGATTTCAGAAGAAACATGAGCATGAGCAGGTGTCCCAATACTTTTGTCCCTATGGTGTCTGTGTGTATACAGCAGTTCTCTTATGATTAAGTCAGTAGATTGTGAAACTGCGGGAGATTCTCAGACAAGGTTTGCATCTCCACAGCCTCTACAGCAAAGCTGAAGAACCCACCAACTATACTAATTATAAATAATCATCTTTCTCACGCCGCGAGGAGATCACTGTAATCATCTCAGCCCACCTTCAGACAGAGGGTCTTTCCAGAACTGCTGTAATCACGTCTGTTTATGTCTGTATCCGCTCATATACAGCGCCAGTACCTCCATTGGCACCACGCTCATGAGCTCTTAAAATGTCACTGGAGCAGCTCCAGTGTAACCGTGCTGGATGGGAGGACTGTATAGGAGCGTGATGTCATTGGGAATTTCCTGCTCAGTGTCCAGACTGGCATCAACTCCAGTCTTCCTCGCTTTCATACAGTACAGACCAGTATATGCTGGATTTTGAACATTGGTCAGTATATCCAGCACATATTGAGTTTTGAACACTGGTGTGCTGGTCAAACAGCACACAACCAGTTTAAATCAGCTTATGTTATGTTTTGAGCACTGGTATGATGATCTACCAACACCAAATGTGGAGGTCTGAACCAGCATCACATCAGGTTGCATAAGTTGTCTTTTAAACACTGGTCAACAACAACAAGACCAGTATCAACCAGAATATGCTGGAGTTTCAACACCTCTACAGACCAGTATAAACCAGCATCTGTGGTGTTGTGAAGAGCAGAGCATTCGGTAGAGTGACTCCAGAAACCTCCAGCACCACATCTTTACCAGTTACACCTTCTAAATGTAGGTTTGTCTTCAGAAGAGCTAAAGAAGAGAGTTTGACTGTAAGAAGGGTTTGAGATGAAGCAGTTAAACTACAGCTTAAGTTCAGATGAAAGTCCGAAGCTCTTGGTATCATGAGGAAATGAACGAGCCTAGAACATCCTTCCTTCACTAAAATGAGAGAGAAGAAGATTGCAGCAAGGCAACCTTTAGCCTGAGTAAACACAGAGTCTGAACAGACTGGACAGTAAAGCACTCCAGCACCACGGAACGTCGGCGGTGGAAGCTCTCAGTGGGGCCTAGCGTAAATGAGAACTTATCTTGCTCGTTAGGACGGCTTTATTCTGCTGTTCTAGCCCTTTCAGACTGGGGTTCCCTCAGCAGGAATGGAGAGGACTGTATTTTATGGAGAGTAATCCCAGCTGGAGGAATGTCTGACACACCCCTTTAACACCTGAATGGAGAGAAACTGGGAAAGTTGGTCTCATCTTTCATCATTCCATCATCATCTGCTAGAACCTGCCAACGCCAGACTGTCCCAGCCAACAGGCTCATTTGGGGCTCACATGGGTGAAACGTGGGCTGGGTGGGTTGTGCCAACCACCACGCCTGACTATGGGATTATTATAAATTCAATTTTCCACCAAATTATGGCTTTAAATGAACTAAAGCTGCTCGTTCTTTACTGGAAAACAGCTGAGAGAGAGATTCTTCCACTCATTCTTGGTCACCCCTTGAGCATTCAGCTCGTCTCAGTGCTGAATGCTTGTCTGTACCATGTCACTACAGTACATGTCCCTGCCAGATGGGTCACCAGTGTCTGGATTTGGCCTGAACTGAAGCTTGAGGAAGATGAAGCATGACTCCAGACATTCCCCAGTCCATCAGCCTCTGCTGAAGAAGTGGAGCGTAAATATTTATTGGCTGTTTCACAGGCGCTCTCCACTTCACGGCAGCTTGGGTTAGACGCTCAGAGCCAGATGATCAGCAGCAGAGAGAGTCAGGGAAGTAGTGATCCCTGCTGAGACAACAGCCCAGACTGGTTAAAGTGGGTGACCAGTTTACATCAATCAACCATAACATCATCACAACGTCGAAGTTCCCACTCCCACTGTCCATCCTATCTGCTCCTCTGATCATACAGGGCACTCTAGTTCTACAATTCCTGGTACAAGTGGATCAGACACAGCAGTGCTGCTGGAGTGTTTAAACACTGTGTCCACTCACTGTCCACTCTATCAGACACTCCTACCGAGTGTCTCCACCTTGTAGATGTAAAGTCAGAGACAGAAGCTCATCTGTTTCTGCACAGTTTATGTTGGTCATCCTCTAGTCCTTCATCAGTGTTCACAGGACGCCGCCCACAGGACGCTGTTGGCTGGACGTTTCTGGACGGTGGACTGTTCTCGGTCCAGCAGTGACACTGAGGGGTTTAAACACTCCAGCAGCACTTCCACTTTCAGCAGCACTTTTTAATTTCTAGACCTGGATTACCAAACTCTACACCAGCTAAACATCTTACCATTAGGTCAAAGAACAGTTTCGACCTCCAGCTCCCAGAAGAAGCTGAACATGAGCTGAAGCAGGGACGTCTGAGTCATGTTTGGGTAATAAACACATCTGTCATCCTTAATTCATGCTGGGAGAGAAGGTTGGGCAAAAATGGGCTCATGACATGACATTTAATAATAAAACTGTCAAACTTTAAAAGTGTTGCTGTGCTGGAACTCGCCAGGCCAGCTCTGAAATGAAGGACCAGAGCATTAAATCCATGTTACTGACAGTGTCTACGTGTCCAACCACAGTCAGTAGGTCTAATTATATAAAATTGGACTAAAAATGTCAGACTTTTGTACATTTTTGTACAGTAGATAAGTGTTGAAGTGTTCAGAATCTCTCATAGACTTGCTTACTCTGAATGACTCTAGAACATGGACTAATTTATGTTAATATGGCTAGAACTGTATCAATGTCTACGGGCAGCAATGTTCTCCTGATGGTGGACTCATGAACATTAACATTAGCCAATGTGAGAAAGACCTGAAGTTGATTAGAAGTTCCTTTGGGTTCCTTTGTGAGCTGGTGGACTGTTACACACTTTGGTCTTGGTGTGATCTTTGTTGGTGGAGAACTCATGGAGAGCTCATGCCACATTACACTTCTACAAACATGTGTCATGAAGATCAGACCACAAGTGTAAAGTAAGATAAGATGTATTTTTATACTTTTATCCTCTTAAAGCCTTGGTTTTATTATTTTTGCTTATCTTATGGAGTCCCACAGGGTTCTACATAAGGGCCTATGAAACTTCATGATACGTTAGTGTGGAATATCATTGTTCGCATCTTCAAACCCAGCTGCACAGACGAGTCCTGAGCTCATTCTTATTCTATACTGACTGAAACATCTCACAGAGGAAACACAAGCCCAGAGTGACAGTTCTGAACCCAATAAGTACGTCTCTCCATGCACACATGCCAGATAACGACGAATCTCCCCTGGTTCCATTTCTCCATATGGTCTGGATTCTCTAAAGATCTGCAGATGCCAGAACTGGTCTGTATTTACAGTTACAGAACAATAAGGTTGAGAATGTGACTGTGTTACATTAATAACCGTCATTCCTCAGGAACACATGGCTCCACCGGGAATTCTGGAACAGGAGTGGCCACTTTAAACTAGGCCATCCAATAACTGCTGGCCACGAGTTTCAGAATGAGGGTCATTGCTTGGGTTCTTCTGACTCCCTTCTTGAGGTCAGCTCCTCATGGGGACAGCAGGGAGGACCTCATAAAACTCAATAGTGCCTATTGAGGCGGCTGAATGGGATAATCTGTATGGTACCGTGACGAGGGTGTTACTAATATAGTACTGTGTGAAAGTTTAAGGTGTCTGCAAAAAGCTACACACTTAAAAATGATGGTTCTTCAAGGGTTCTTCACAAGTTCTATTTAGCACCAAAAAGGGTTATTGTTCTGCGCTACACTGTAACAGTAAAAGAACCCTTTTTGATGCTATAAAGAACCTTTTTCAAAGGGATTGGGAATGCTGTGATACTATGAGCACAACCACAGTCAAACCAGTTACTTTCACTACTGCTTCTCATTTATCCAGCAAAAAAACCTGGCGTAAATGATAACGTTCCACCCATGAGTCTCTACTGTCCAGAGAAGACTTCCTACTAGACTCTGGAGCATTGCTGTGAGGATTTGATTGCATTCAGCAACAAGTGCTGTGTTAGTGACATGAGGACGTTGAATGATCGCCTCCCCACCTCATACACAACTCCACAACTCATGCTGTAAAAAAGTGCTGTATGGAGCTCCATCATTCCAGAGAACACAGCTCCACTGCTCCACAGCTCAATGCTGGGGGTCATTATACCCTCTAGTCCACACCTGCTATTAGACATGGAGACAATAAAGTCATGTTTGTTTATCTGCTCCAACTCTATTGGCAGTACTTCTCTACAGGGACTAGACAAGCTATGTGTGCATTTGCACATCTGTGTCAGCAGTGAGTTCAACTTAAAGTACGGCATGGCTAGCCGGTGACAGCTGTATAAGTCCAGTAAAGCTGAATCCTCAGTTCTGGCCGCTTTGGTGAGTGAAAGTCAGCAGATCTCATTCTCAGGTGGCTCCAGAGTGGACGACTCATATGTTTGGCCTTAGAGAGGGTGTGGTGACTTCTGCAGCTATGAGGGTTTGCCTTTAAGCCATGATGTCATGACAGATGTGGTCAGTGGAGTGAGAGAGGAGTTGCCTCGGCTGACCCGCCATAACAGAACTCAGATAACATCTTCGTAAAGCTCATGAAGCTGCCGTCACCCTGTATGCAGATCCAACAGGGGCCTCTTCATTAGACACATCTCCTCACGTATCTGACCAAAGGAGACCTTCTTTTATTCACTTCCACTCAAACCAGACATGAAGTTCCTGAGGCCTCAGCAGCTGATCTAATATCAGGTCCAGCTCTTCAGGAGACTCACTTTCAGTGTTTTGACTGCAGATCTGAGAGAACCACAGCGATTCAGAGGAACCGACAAACCTTCCAAACTGATACAGCCATGTGCAAAAGTTTGAGTGGGTGTGGCCAAACTGCTGTAGGCTGAATGGGTGGGGCTAAACTGCTATAGGCTGAATGGGTGGGGCTAAACTGCAGTAGGCTGAATGGGTGGGGCTAAATTGCCATATGCTGAATGGGTGGGGCTAAACTGCTATAGGCTGAATGGGAGGGGCTAAACTGCTGTAGGCTGAATGGGTGGGGCTAAACTGCCATATGCTGAATGGGAGGGGCTAAACTGCTATAGGCTGAATGGGTGGGGCTAAACTGCAGTAGGCTGAATGGGTGTGGCTAAACTGCTACAGGCTGAATGGGTGGGGCTAAACTGCAGTAGGCTGAATGGGTGGGGCTAAACTGCCGTAGGCTGAATGGGTGGGGCCTTGTCACACATGTCTCTCGTGTTCCTTCGCCACGTTTGTGGTCATGTCTAAAGTGGTCTCCGCTCAGCCAAGCAGAGACCCCCCGAATTGAAGGACGTCAAATCAGTGCTGAGAAAAAGACATCAGTAAAATGACCAAACCAGAGCAAAAAGACTCACTTAAAGCAGACAATCCAGAGTTAAAGGATAAAATCCCAGAATGAAATGAAGGATGAAGCTTCTCGTGGTCAGTCAGCGCATGTGGAAGTGAGCGACGCCAGCAGCATGTGGTTCCAGTCTGAAACGCATTACACACGCAGCTTTAAACAGGGCCTAATTGGTGTTGTGTCGTTTAATCAACTGTATTAAACTGAAGACCATGCAAATATTCAGACTAACCGTCCTGCCAAACTTCCCATTCGTCCTGAATTTTACAAACTACAAATGTTTGTGTTTAGAAACCAAAAATGATTCATTATTCATTTTTACACCAGCCTTCCTATATCTGTTTGTGGGTGGGGCTAAACTGCTGTAGGCTGAATGGGTGGGGCTAAACTGTTGTCGGCTGAATGGGTGGGGCTAAACTGTTGTCAGCTGAATGGGTGGGGCTAAACTGTTGTAGGCTGAATGGGTGGGGCTAAACTGCTGTAGGCTGAATGGGTGGGGCTAAACTGCTGAATGGGTGATCATATGAATAATGATGGAGATTGTGCTATAGAGGGTTCTTTCTGAAAAGGGTTCTATATGGAACTAAAAAGGGTTCTACTATTGTATAGTAGTATGTACTGTTTGAGTAGACCCTTTTTCAAAAAGGTTCTAAATCCATCTCAAGACCCCTTTCAACAGTGTTTTCTTTACTGAAGAACCCCTGAAGAACCTTCATTTTTAAGTGTGATGAATTGAAAATCAGGCTGTTCAGATGATCGATCCTGGATGAAGTGGTGTTTAAAGAATGTTCACTAGAACATCGAAAAGCGAGTTCATGTTCTGCAGGATGTCACAGCTCTGCTGTTCCGTGTGAAGCGCTCTCTCTCTCTCTCTCTCGCCGCTGTGTTCTGAATAGCGCTGTTTGTGTCGGGTTTGGGTTTACAGTGCCGCTTCTGCTGCTCTATAATTAGGCCTGAAGCAGTTTTAAAAGCCTCCACCGGCTTCAAAAAGAAGAGTGTTTTAATGAGCTTCTGCCAGAGACAGACGCTTCACAAACACGACCAAATGTCATTTTTAGGAATGAATTATGAAACTTTCGCTTTAATCTGAGCTGTAACCATGTTCTGAGTGGATCTGTGAGAACTCCGCTCCGAAACATGGCTGTTTGTTTACGAAACTGTGGCTTTTCTTTATTTTCTTTCCTGTATTTTTCAGAGCTCAGTATGAATCCAGACGGAGTTTATGATCCCAGTTTATCAAACACAGATCAAAAACAAACACACATCAAAAACATTATTTTATGATGTCGCTTATTAAGAAGCCCATGTGTTTGTTGGGATATTAGGAAATGAACTGCAGGCTATTTTAATCTGGAGGAAGTGTTGATGCAGTAAAACCACAGCAGATGTGTCCTTTAATGCGACATTTCTGATATTAAAGACTGTCTTTATGAGCAGTAAAGAGCTGCTTTACTTATTAGATGACCACATAAATTGTTCCTTGTTATGTTCCTCTAACCTGGATATAAGATGCACAGAAACATCCTGCAGCACATTGACCCACAGATGTTGCAGCTGGGCCTGTAGATCCTGCATCTCATAGGTTGTTGAAGCTGGCGTCCAACTGTCTCCATAAATGCTGGACTGGCGATTAATCTGCAGACAGGGCAGGACATGGAAGTGTTGCTGTTTGGTGGAGACATTCCTTCAGCATTATCCTGCTGAAAGTGCAAGTTGGAAGTCCTGCAATGACCTGATAGGTGTCCACAGGTTGTCCTGCGCATATCGTGCCCCTCGTATCACTACTAGGGTTGACCGCACCTCGGTCCTGCCCCACCCGTTCAGGAATTCAGACGGGCAACCTTCCAGTCAGGCTGGTTCCTGAACCACCAGGCCACAGCTGCCCCGTGTCCAGCAGTCAATGTCCTCTTAAGAGGTACACTACCCAAAAGTAGCCCGTGAGAGCCTAAATAAATAAATAATGCGAAGGCACCATCACGTAGCTGACGTAATGAAAGCGTATGTACACCAAACAGCAATCGCTGCATGTCCAAACCGTTTCACACCTGGTGGTCACTCCAGGGGACAGGTACGTAAAGTGCATTGTTTGTTTTGTGTTGTTTTGTTTTGAGGTGGTTCTGGAGACTCACTCGGAAAACACAGGACTGTGGTTCATGTTTTTTCACAGGTCAGTAAAATACGATATTCAGTGTAATATTGTTTCTACAGCATAAACAATTCAATCGTTTTATCAGCCTGAAAGAAACGTCCTTCATGCATGAGAACACTATTCTCCTGAACACCTCCATACATGCAGGTGGCACCATGCTATCTACCTAAGCTTCCGTTACTCGAAGAACCCATTTGAGAACCCATCTGTAGGTATAAATGTAATGTATTTGCCCACAGTAGCGCAGATCCCAGCAGCAGCAGGTTCTCATACATTAGTTATGAAAGTGCTAAGAACCTCTGGGTCTGTTCTGTGGAAGGAATGGTGGCTCAGGTTCTGTGTGGTTATGTAATACGTCATAAATCTCTTCACTAATAAACGATGGTGGAAGTTTGTTGGCTGAAGAAAGTGCAGAGTTAATTTGCGCTGGTTGTGAAGCTGAAATAAAGACCTTTTTGTCCAACCGTTTACGGAACCGCTCTCTGACTCCTGAACGGACACCAGAACAGCAGTGGGAGCTTTAGGGGAAACTGGCTCTGGGTGCCACTGTTGCCGCAGTAATTCCAACTATTTACACCTTTATTTTGGACGCTACTGTTTTAGCTGTGAGAACAGTTGGACCACCCTTAGAGGCCACAGCTACGGGCAGCACAGCTGAAGAAAAAGTGCTGACCACACCACTGACCAAACAACAGCAATTCTCCCAACTTCAGATGATTTATGGCACTTAACTCCACAGTCTCAAACTCCACAGTCCTAAAACTCCACAGTCTCCAACTCCACAGTCCTAAAACTCCACAGTCTCAAACTCCACAGTCCCCAACTCCACAGTCTCCAACTCCATAGTCCCCAACTCCACAGTCTCAAACTCCACAGTCTCAAACTCCACAGTCCTAAAACTCCACAGTCTCAAACTCCACAGTCCTAAAACTCCACAGTCTCAAACTCCACAGTCCCCAACTCCACAGTCTCCAACTCCACAGTCTCAAACTCCACAGTCCCAAACTTCACAGTCTCAGACTCCACAGTCTCAGACTCCACAGTCCCAAACTCCACAGTCTCAAACTCCACAGTCCCAAACTCCACAGTCTCAAACTCCACAGTCCCAAACTCCACAGTCTCAAACTCCACAGTACTAAACTCCACAGTCTCAAACTCCACAGTCCCCTGCAAACTCACAGTCTCAAACTCACAGTATTAAACTCCACAGTCCCAAACTCACAGTATTATAAACTCACAGTCCCAAACTCCACAGTCTCAAACTCCACAGTATTAAACTCCACAGTCCCAAACTCCACAGTCTCAGACTCCACAGTCTCAAACTCCACAGTATTAAACTCCACAGTCCCAAACTCCACAGTATTAAACTCCACAGTCCCAAATTCCACAGTCTCAGACTCCACAGTCTCAAACTCCACAGTATTAAACTCCACAGTCCCAAACTCCACAGTATTAAACTCCACAGTCTCAAACCTACAGTCCTAAAACTCTGGCCAGTATTAAACTCCACAGTCCCAAACTCCACAGTATTAAACTCACAGTCCCAAACTCCACAGTTCAGACTCACAGTCTCAAACTCCACAGTCCCCAAACCCACAGTCTCAAACTCACAGTCCCCAAACTCCACAGTCTCAAACTCCACAGTATAAAACTCCACAGTCCCAAACTCCACAGTATTAAACTCCACAGTCCCAAACTCCACAGTCCCAAACTCCACAGTCTCAGACCCACAGTCTCAAAACTCACAGTATTAAAACTCCACAGTCCCAAACTCACAGTCCTAAACTCACAGCATAAACTCCACAGTATTAAACTCCACAGTCTCCAAACCCACAGTATTAAACTCCACAGTCCCAAAACTCCACAGTCCTCAGACTCCCACAGTCTCAAACTCCACAGTCCTCAAACCCACAGTCTCAAACTCCACAGTCCCCAAACTCACAGTCTCAAACTCAGTATTAAACTCCACAGTCCCAAACTCCACAGTATTAAACTCCACAGTCCCAAACTCCACAGTCCCAAACTCCACAGTCTCAGACTCCACAGTTCTCAAATTCCACAGTCCCAAACCCACAGCATTAAACTTCACACAGTCCCCAAACTCCATGCCCTCAAACTCAAATGTCTAAAATATATAACCAATACACACACAGCTTGTTTAGTCCCTGTAGAGTTGACACAACAGGAATTTCTCTGGAGCATAAAACAACCTGGAGCTCTGTCATATTTATGGTAAATGCACTAGTGCTGTAAATGAATACTATAATTAGTACAGTAATGGATACTGTAATTAGTGTTGTACTAGTGTGGTACTATGGGTAATTGTTGCATCATACTGTAATGTGTTGTATAGAGCACTGCATTGAGTACTGTATTGAGTGCTGTACAAATACTGTAGTTTATACTGTAATGAGTGCTGCACAGAGTGCACAATTACCAAAAATGAGTACCGTAAGCGTGTTGCTGCATTGGATTACTGTAATGAGTATTGTATGCGTGCCTTGTTGAGTACTGTAATGAGTACTGTAATGAGTGCTGTAATGAGTACTGTAATGAGTACTGTATTGAGTGTTGTATTGATTACTGTATTGAGTACTGTAATAAATACTGTAATGAGTACTGTAATGAGTACTGTGTTGAGTACTGTAATGAGTACTGTAATGAGTTCTGTAATACTGTAATGAGTAATTGCATTAAATACTGAATTGAGTACTGTATTGATTACTGCCATACTGTGTTGAGTACTGTAACGAGTACCGCATCAATATTTGATATTTGATTTACTGCATTGATTACTGGTACGAGTAACGTAATGAATACCGTAATGAGTACTTTAATGAGTACCGTAATGTAATAATTGCAATGAGTACCGTAATGGAGTACTGTGTTGAGTAATCGTGTTGAGTACCGTAAATGAGTACCGTAATGAGTACTGTGTTGAGCATCAGGTTGAGTACTGTATCGAGTGCTGTGTTGAGTACTGTGTTGAGTACCGTAATGAGTGTCGTGTTGAGTACTGTAATGAGTACTGTAATGAGTACTCGTGTTGAGTACTGCAATGAGTACCGTAATGAGTGCTGTGTTGAGTACTGCAATGTGCAATTGTACGAGTACTGTGTTGAGTACCGTAATGAGTACTGTAATGAGTGCTGTGCAGCAGTGAGGTCAGAGGTGTGTGTGCACTCTCTCTGGTCACTCCTCCTTTCAGACTGTGTGTTAAAGCTGCGCGAGACTGCGCTCCTCTCAGCTCTCTGCGCGAGCGGCACAGAGGACTCTTCAGCCTGACCAGCGGACTGGACTGGACTGACCAGCGATGGACAGGGCCGAAACTTATAAAGAGAGGCGACTGGGCAGCTGGGCTGGGCTCGGTAGTCGGACAGCGGTTGTGGAATTACACCTGCACAGGTTCCATTCATTCATTTATATTCATCTGTTCACTGCTTCACCTCTTTATTTACACACTATTCATTATTAACTAACCTACTAATTCAATAGAGTTAATCATCTGATTATTAACGGAACAATATCTGACCTTCATTTTCTATTTACTTATATATACTTATTTATATATATTTAATGTTTATATATTTATTTACTTAGTGATTTTACTTATTTATATATTTATTTACTTATTTACATATTTATTTACTTATTATTTACTTATATTTATTTACTCTATTTACATGTATTTATTTACTTCTATTGATTTCTACTTTTATTTATATATTTATTTACTTATTTATTCATACATATTTACTTATGTGTTTATTTGCTTTGTTATATATATATTTATTTACTTATTTTTATTCATCCCTCTCACAGTGCCTGAAGCAGAGATGCAGACAAAAGCGTGGCGGCGTCGCGCTGCTGCTGCCGCTGTTGCTCCTGCGCGCGTCCGCGTGCCGACTTCAGGCGTGCCCGCGCCCCAACGAGCTGCACGCTTCCGCTCTCCGCGCCTCCCGCCCTCCTCCCCTTCCCCCAACCGCGCAGCGCATCAACCTCGGGTACGAGCGCCCCCTGCCCCTGGTCCCACTGGCCACTTTATAAGAAACACCCCCTCGTTCAGAGTGGGGGGGTTGATCTGAAACTCATTCAAAGTGGGGCTGACTCCGAACTCATCCAGAGTGGGGTTGAGCTGAACCTATTCAGAGTGCGGGGTGGGGGGTTGAGCTGAACTCATTCAGAGTGGGGGCGATCTGGAACTCCGTCTAGAGTGGGGGTGATCTGAACTCATTCAGAGTGGGGTTGATCTGAACTCATTCAGAGTGGGGGTTGATCTGAACTCATTCAGAGGCAAGGAGCTGAACTTATTCAGAGTGGGGTGATCTGAACTCATTCAGAGTGGGTTGATCTGGAACTCATTCAGAGTGGTTGGATCTGAACTCATTCAGAGTGGGGGGGGTTGATCTGAACTCATTCAGAGTGGGGTTGAGCCGAACCCATTCAGAGTAAAGTGATCTGAAATCATTCAGAGTGGGGGTTGATCTGAACTCATTCAGAGTGGGGGGTTTGGATCTGAACTCATTCAGAGTAAAGGATCTGAACTCATTCAGAGTGGGGGGGTTGGATCTGAACCATTCAGAGTGCGGGGTTGAGCTGAACTCATTCAGAGTTTGATCTGAACTCATTCAGAGTGGAGGGGATTAGAGCTGAACTCATTCAGAGTGGGGGGGTTTGATCTGAACTCATTCAGAGTGGGGGGGGAGATGAGCTTTACTCACACAAGTTCAAATTTTACTACAACAGTTTTGTCAAAATATTTTTGGCCATTACCCCGTCCTACGTCCAAGCACAACATCTAACTGACCTCTAACGTATAATACAAATGCCAACGTACTGAGGGGTTAAAGACCAGCCTGAGGAGAAGCTGAGACCCTTCAGGAGCTCAGCACCCCTGAAACAGACCATGCTGGTTATCTTACATTGTGCATCCTCTCTTACAGATTTAACACCATCACTCAGATCTCAGAACATTCCTTCGCTGGATTAAGGAAACTGGAGCTTCTGATGATGCACGGGAATGATATCCGCAAAATTCCAGATGGCTCTTTTCAAGACCTGCTGTCCTTGCAGGTAATGTGGACTTTCCCTCTCTCTGACAGAGATCAGTATGACTCAATCACACGACTGGGACTGGGAACCACTGGACATCTAACGTCCAAAACTGAATTTCCAACTTTCTTCCAGGTGCTGAAAATGAGTTACAATAAGGTGAGGGTGATCACTGGCCGCAGCTTGCTTGGTCTGACCGGCCTTGTGCGGCTCCACCTGGACAACAACCGCATCGAGTTCATCCACCCAGATGCCTTCCACGGGATGACGTCGCTCCGTCTGCTCCATCTAGAGGGCAACCAGTTGCAGAAGGTCCATCCAGCTACATTTAGCACATTCTCCCTGCTGCAGCACTTCCCTGTCTCCACCCTCAAACACCTCTACCTGTCGGATAACCTCCTGAAGTCCTTGCCACGAGATATGCTGAAGAACATGCCTCAGTTGGAGAACCTCTTTGTGTATGGAAATCCCTGGACCTGCGACTGCAGGCTGAACTGGCTCCGAGGCTGGAGAGCACACCACTCAGGTGATCATACAGTGAACTGGAGACTGTCTTCATTATTATTACTACTATTAGTAATGTTCTTACTCCTACTATCACTGCTACCACCACCACCACTACTACTACTACTGTAACTGCTCATCACCATGACAACTCTTACTACTCCTGTCACTACTGCTACTATTATTACTCCTACTATCAGTACTACCACCTCTACTACTACTACTGTCACTACTGCTACTATTATTACTCCTACTATCACTGCTACCACCACCACCACTACTACTACTGTAACTACTCATCACCATGACAACTCTTACTACTACTGTTATTACTCCTACTATCAGTACTACTACTAAAATTACTACTAGTTATTACTCCTACTATCACTGCTACCACCACTACTACTACTACTACTGTAACTGCTCATCACCATGACAACTCTTACTACTCCTGTCACTACTACTACTGTTATTACTCCTACTATCAGTACTTCTAATATTATTATCTATTAGTAATGTTACTCCTATTATCACTACTTTCACTACTACTACTACTGTTACTACTACTACTCCTATCAGTAGTGTTACTCTTACTACTACTGCTGTTAGTACAATAATATTGGTATTACTATATTATTATTATTATTATTATTATTATTATTATTTAAATTAGTAATATACTTAATAATAATAATAATAATAATAATAAATAAATGTAATTTCAGTACTACTACAAATGATGTAATTTTCCACTGTGTTCATTTACTTATGTAACATTTAAACGTTGTCATTTAATGTTGCATTAATTTGAATATGAAATACGTGTGTGTTATTATATTACGGTTCTCTAGACATTCTTTATGAACAATGTCCACCAACGTCTTACTATTTCATTCTTTTCTAGATGTGCTAAAATGTAAGAAGGACAAAGCATATGCCAAAGGACAGCTCTGTCCACTCTGCACCTCACCACACCAGTTAAGAGGGAAAGCACTCTCCCAACTCAAGGAGCTCCAGTGCACAGGACCGGTCATCAGCTCCCCCGGAAGAAATATCTCACCAGAGGAGAACCTCAGTGAACTGCTTACCCTGGAGGACTTCAGAACCCCTATTGGAAGTGTCACGTTGAACCTGTCCGATGAGCATGGGAACAAAGTGGATTTGGTTTGCCAAATTATGCAGCCGAGAGATTCCACTAAAATCACCTGGAACTACACCAAGTCTCAGCAGATCGCTGCGAACATGACTCTTTCTTTTGACCTGGAATGTCCAATAGACCGAGATAACTATGAGAGCTTATGGAGACTGCTTGCGTACTACAGTGAGATGCCTGTGCACCTCCGGAGGGAGATCATGCTAAGTAAGGAACCTGACCTGAGTTACAGGTACAGGCAGGACATCGAGAGGGACGCGTACTATTACACTAATGTCCGAGCTAACGTTTTAACCCGTCCGGCCTGGCTCATGCAGACGTTCGTAAATATACAGTTGAATCGACCATATTCCACGTCCAAGACTGTGAAGCTGATTCTCACAACACAAATGTCAGCCATCACAGATGGCGATCAGATAAGACGACAGAGAAGATCCTGGGTGATGATCGAACACAATAATGCAACCCAGACGCTGTTTAGCACTGTTGTGGGAGGTAGGGTTGAGATGGTCTGCAATGTGCAAAGTTCAGGAGATCAAACTATTCACTGGATGCTGCCTGATGGTTCCAAGGTTAAAGCTCCTTCCAGCAGCTCAAACAACCGGCTGTCGGTGTCAAATAGTGGCACACTTCTCCTGAAATCTGTTGAATATTCAGACTCTGGTGTGTATTACTGCATTGCTGAGGTCCCTGGAGATATAGACCTTTTACCTTTCCGTTTATCTGTCGTTGAAGCTTCTAACCCTCCCCAAGGTGATGAAGTTGGGACTCCTATAACCAAATCTGTAGGCGAGTCCATTTCCATACCCTGCCCCTCTACGGGAATACCAGATGCTATGGCGAACTGGATATTTCCAGATGGTGATGTGATCAATGCCAAAGCAAACTCATCTAGAGGTTTTGTCTTCTCCAACGGAACCCTCTTCATTCTTCACAGCAAATATAACAACAATGGATATTATAAATGCGTGGTTTTGAATGAGCATGGTGTGGATACTCTGGCAACCAAGCTTACCATCACGAGAAGGCAAGGAATACAGCCTCTCAGACAATACCCTATGAGACCCCAGTCTGCAGCAGGAGTGTCCACAAAGGTCAGAGCTTTTTTAGAGGACATTGAGGAGTCCTCTGGAGATTCTTCCCAAGATAGAACACCACCAAATAGGCCATTTATCAACCAAAGGATCAGGACACATTCAAGACCACAAGGGAATCCTTTCAGGAATTCTCATAGAAGGTTTCCAGACCACAGACGCCCTCTTAGGAAAGGTTTGAATGGACAGCAAAGGAAGGACATCTTTGAAAACAGGAGAAATACCAAGATCGATCCACAGAAATGGGCCGACATTTTGGCCAAAATCCGTGAGAAGACTGTCCCCAAAACCACACCAGCAAACTCTTTCCGAAGGAGGCCAGAGAAAAGGATACAGACTTTAAATTCTAAGATAAATAATCAAGAATCTCTCGAGAACACGGAGGGATCTTCTCCTGATGACACGCAGGCGAATGAGGAGTCTGACAGCATTAAATTTACAGAAAATCTAGATCAACGCACCAACAACACACAATCAATCACAGCTTCTCCACACACTGACAGCCAACTTAACTTGCATCAAATAGCTGCTCCTAAACTAAGCACTGATTTCAGTGGAGTGACACTGAGGCCTGGCACTGCAAAGCCCACAGCTGCATCCAATTTCAGCATCAATGGGATAAATGTCCTGGAGGGAAACCTTGTAAACACTTTAACTACTAGCACTTCAAACAGCGAAGAGGGTCATCATCAACAAATGGAAAATAACCCGGTCTCTTCAGGTCCTGTCGCTGTGCCAGATCCAGGGGTAAAGAACGAGCTCAGCATCTCAGAAAAGTCAGTTGTAATCTCACACACTGCTGATGATAAAGGCTTGCGCATGAAAAGTGAATCTAGCCATGCTTCAGCACCACTGTTCACCACCTCCATACCAGTAACCAGAGCCACTTCCACAAACAACAAGGTTCTGCCAAGTTCTGCACCGTCAAGGGCAAGGTCCCCCTGGAACTCAAGAAGGCGATTTGGAAATAGGTGGCGAATTAACAGGTTAAGACAGAGACCATCCTCGCCCCTAACTACAAGCAGACCACAGATGTTTACTATAACCAAGGCCAATGGAGCTCACCCTCCATCATTTATTACAACTACGCCTTCTTCTCCAGCAGCCAAAAGCACACCAGCCTACCATTTCTCTGGCAAAGTTATTGTGAACACTTCCCCGGAATACCCAAAGCGCTTAACGGATAGTTTCTTTAAGGATGTAAGAAGTGTCACTCCATTTGATGAGAAAATCCAGTCGCTCAACCACAAATGGAAGGGGGTTGAATTTTCCACAAACCAGGAGATTCATCCTACTGTTGACATGTCAGCATCCATGAGCATTACACCAGCAACAATCGCTGTGGTCACAAGTCTTGAGAGAGTAAATGAAGATACATCCACAGAGCATTGGCGAAATCAACACATGGCCTCTACTGTGGTCAAGACAAATGAGCTCATGGCTTCCACAGAAGCAGCTCCAACATCTCAGCCAGACCACAAAACTGTTCCTCTGGCAGCTTCTCAAGAGGAGTCTGCAAGCATAATCTCAATAGAGGAACCGACGCAGAAGGCATTCAGCGAGGATGATGCAACAAACAACTTCACACCAAGCCTTGAAGTGCCTCAGCCGGATATCCTTCACATACCTGAATTGCACCCAGGCCTCACTGAGGACAATAGCTTGAAACATGCCAACTCTGCTGAGAACAAGTCAAAAGAGGACAGTGTGCTTGATGCAGTCCCACTACTTCCTCCCCCAGTGATGTTCCCATATGAAAACACTGAGGGACGTACTTTTCAGCAGGAATCGAAAGATAGGAAATCGTTTTTGGACCCTTCAACAGACACACCAGTAAGACCCACCCCGATTCAGAGTGGATCTCTTCCTGCCTCTAAGAATGAACAGAATGCTGTTTTCCCCCACAAAGAAAACCCATGGATAGAAGTGCACGACCCGATTACCAAATCATCAAGTGTGACAACGACTTTCGCATCTACTACTACACCACCTCCAACCACAACAGTCAGAATTTTGGTGATGACTCAATCTACACCATCTACCACTATATCAAGAGTAGCACCTACAATAATTCCAATGACATCTTCAGAAACAACCACAGGTTCTGCAACTGTAGCTCCTCTGACAACCATCTCTACTTCCACATCTAGAACCACAATCCTTTGGAAACCCAGGTTGCCAATAGCAGATAACAGAATCCCGTTCTATTCAAGAAATCCTGCGACCAATTACATCCCTGACAGACAGGGTGGGAGAATACCTAATTATAGGTACCCTTTTTATCCCAATCATAGAAATCCATTTGTTATTCATAGAACCCCGTCAGTTAACAATTCCTTCAGACCAGGCTTTGTCAAATCAACTACCCTGTCACCCAAAACCTCTATGTCCACTACACAACTAACAGAAACTACAGAATCAACTACCGTGTCCTCTACACCTGCAACCACTAGTCAACCAGCTAGTACCAAATCATTGATCTTGCGACCTAAAACATCTACAACTCAATCAACAACCAGCACTACTATTCATTCTAGAACAACCTCTCCTCCTAGGAGCAAAATTCAGACAAGTGTAGTTTCTACCAACAGGCACTTTGGAACAGCTGTATCACCTGCTCGACCACCAGCTGTTTCTGTACTGAGAATGAGGCCCAGAATCACCACGGCAAATCTCAACACGCTCAGTGTGAATGCTGAAACAGATGTGCAGTTTCCATGTGATTCTGTAGGGGAGCCTAAACCTTTCCTCACCTGGACCAAAGTCTCTACAGGTAAGTTTGCTGCTTAAGAAATTAAAAGTTAAAGACATAAATCATGAAAGCACATTCTTAATGATTCCAATGGTAGTCTATATCACTCTGTCTTACCCATGAATTTTACCTCCTGTGCTGTTGTGCTGCTGGAATTCTGCCTCTGTTTAAAATGCAGAAGCCATCGGTATGACTAACACATGTCTAGGGAACATGTGTGCGCCTTCTGTTTCTCTCAAGCGACACCAAGAAGACTGATTTAGGGCAATAAATTACCTTTATGGATGTCACATTACTGCTACTTGCAATGTCTCAAAAGGAGATATGACTTATGAGGGCTGGTTTTCTGTACACAGATTACTTCCATATTTGCTGATGTTAGTATTCTTGTTTTCCCCTGTTTTCCCATTTTCAGGAGCTATCATGTCAGTCAATACCAGGATCCAGCGCTTTGAGGTACAGTCCAATGGAACGTTAGTGATCCGCAGTGCTCAGCTCCAGGATCGTGGCCAGTACCTCTGCACTGCTCAGAATCCATATGGTACTGAAAAGATGATGGTTACTCTGGTGGTTCTGGCCCAACAGCCCAAGATGTTAGTGCCCCGGCACCGGGACATAACGGTGTACCTGGGAGACAGTGTTCATCTCCAGTGTCAATCACAGGGACTTCCTGACCCTCACACCAGCTGGGTGCTTCCAAACCGGACAGTGGTGCACAAAGTCAGTGCCAGCGAACAGAGGCTTATGCTCTTCAGCAATGGTACCCTTCAAATCAAGCAGACCAGCTACGCTGACAGGGGCACCTACAAGTGCATTTCCAGCAATATAGCGGGTGCCGACACAACATCAGTTCGGCTCCACATTACAGTCTTGCCACCCATGGTCCAGCAGAAACGTCAGGAGAACCACAGCATCTATGAGGGTCAGACCATCCAGTTCCACTGTAGTGCCAAAGGAGCCCCCAACCCAACCATCCGATGGGTCACCTCTAGCGGCATGCACATCCGCCCATCTCAGTTTATCAATGGCAACCTCTTTGTTTTCCCCAATGGGACGCTGTTGCTTCGGAACCCAACAGAAAAGGACTCTGGCATCTACGAGTGTGTGGCTATGAATGCTGTGGGTGCTGACAAGAGGAGGGTGAGTCTACTGGTCAAGAGGAACTTATCCACAGCCAAAATCACCTCCACGTCTCCACAGAAGACGGACATCAGCTATGGCAGTTTTCTGCATTTGGACTGCAGTGCTTTGGGCAGCCCTGAACCCAGGATCATCTGGAGAACTCCAGCTAAGAAACTAATCGATGAGCATTACAGGTACGTCATGAAATATTGATCTAGTTCACAAAACTTAGCTTGATGTGAGTTGGAAAAAGTGGTTGTGTTCTGTTTATTAAATATTGAAGACATTAGTTGAAGACAGTAAAGAGTTCTGTATGTTCTGATAACGAATCTGAACCTTTAACATTACTCCCACAAAAAGGTTTTGTGTGACAGACCAACACAAAGTAGAAAGTAATTGTCCAAATAAAATGAATAATAATTTTCAGAGGTTTGTTGGAGAACATTAGTGATCAACCAGCAACATGAAAACCAAGGAACATCAGACACAGGTCAGAGATAAAGTTGTAAAGTGTAAATATCCAAATCTATGAACATCTGAGCACTCTTCAATCCATCATCTGTAAATGGAAGGAGTACGGCACAACTGCAAACCTACCAAGACCTGGCCGTCCACCCAAACTGTCAGCCCAGACAAGGAGACATTAATTAGAGAAGCAGCCAAGAGATCTGCTGCTCAGGTGTGTGAATCTGTCCATGGGACAGCTGTGTAAATCTGGCCTTTATGGAAGACTGAGAGAAGAAAGACATTTTTGAAAGCAAGCCATAAAACGTCCTGTTTGCAGTTTCCCACAAGCCATGAAGGAACACAGCACATGTGGAAGAAGGTGCTCTGGTCAGGCGAGACCAAAGTTGAACTTTTTGGCTTAAATGCAAAACGCAGTGTGTGGTGGAAAACGAACACGGCACATCACTCTGGACACACCGTCCACACTGTGAAACATGGTGGTGGTGGCATCATGATGTGGGGGTGCTTTTCTTTAGCAGGGACAGGGAACCTGGTCAGAGTTGATGGGAAGATGGGTGGAGCTAAATACTGGACAAAACAGGGAAACTTGTTGGAGGCTATAAAAGACTTGAGACGAGGGTGGAGCTTCACCTTCCAGCAGGACGATGACCCTAAACATACAGCCAGAGCTACAATGGACTGGTTTAGATCAAACCATATTCGTGTGTTAGAATGACCCAGTCAAAGTCCAGACCTCAATCCCAGTGAGGATCTGTGGCGAGACTGAAAATCACTGTTCACAGATGCTCTCCATCCAATCTGACTCAGCTTCAGCTGTTTTGTTTCAGCCTCTAGATGTTTAAAGCTGGTAGACAGACCCCAAAAGACCTGCAGCTGGAATTGCAGTTTTGACTCAGGGGGGCTGAATACAAATGCACACCACACTTTCTTTTTACGTCAGAGCTTCTTCAATACTTTGTGTTGGTCTGTCGCATAAAATCCCAATAAATACATTTAAGTCTGTGGTGCAACGAGAAGAAATGTGGAGAAGTTTGAGGGTATGAATACTTTTACAAGGCCCTGTAAATATCCCATGTAAAAATTTGATGAGCAGAATGTGGTGCAGCATCTGCTGCTGATTAAAAAGCAAACGCTTCAACCTTTGTTCTCGACAGTTGATTAAGGAGTTCTGTCCATACTTGTAATCCCTTGAGTTGGACAGCTTCGTCAGGAGAGCACGGGTTCATCCAAGGTTCAGGGAAGCAATGCACAGAAGTTGCCAAAGTGCACGGATTACCAATTTGTCAGTGTTTACACCAAATCACGGAAAGTTTATTGTCATATCACATTACACAGGTGTAAGGGTGAGTGAAGAACTTTAGGGGGGTGTGGAGTGGATAACAGTGTGGAGCTCTGAGAACCTCAGGCTGGAGATCAGGTGTTGATCAGACCCTCTGATCACAGAAAACACCACCAGTGAGCCACCACACCACGTGGGGTTCGATTCCCAGTCTGGGCAACTGTGCCGTGTAACACCAATAAGAGTCCTTGAGTGAGACTCCTAACACTGCTCTGACCTCCTCTGTAATATGAGGAACCTTGTAGATCTCTCTGCATAAGAGCGTCAGATTAATGTCCTAAATGTAAATGGTCAGACTGGACAAGAGTAGAGTTAAAGAGAGGAGATTTCACCAGAGACACAGGAGCTCAAGACAGAATTTATAGGAGGTTAGATACAGAGGAGGGGCTTCAAGCATGTTCCTCCTCTCAAAATTAATTACTCTCATTTTATAATTCCACATGAACAGTAGAATTAACAAAGAGTTGGAAAGCTGGCAAAATACTCATGTTTCCTTAGACAGTGAGGCTTAGTTTCTGTGTCAACATCTCAAAAGCTTGGTCCATTTTCTGTAATAATAATAATAATAATAATAATAATAATAATAATAATAATCTTTAGCACCGTTCATACATTTCAAGTGCAGCTGTACATAAACAAATAGGTAAGCAAAAAATTATACTAATAATTATACAGTAGAATTATACAAAGAATTAAATATAAGATAAGGAAACATGAGATAAAAATAATTATTAAAGCAATAAAAGATTGAAAACAAAAAACCAGAACATCTTCTCATTCCAGAGAACACGGTTCCACTGCTCCACAGCTCAATGCTGGGGGTCTTTATACCCTCTAGTCCACACCTGCTATTAGACATGGAGACAATAGAGTCATGTTGTTCATCTGCTCCAGAGGGTCCTATTCTATTGGCAGTAACAGAGGAGTCAATAAATATTTACATTAATCTGACCTTTCTTTCTTTTCTGCTCTTGTTCAAGTTTTGATCACAGAATGAAGGTCTTCAGCAATGGAACTCTTACCATTAAATCAGTGACAGACAAGGACCAGGGAGACTACCTCTGTGTGGCCAGAAACAAAATGGGCGATGATTACGTCCTGCTGAAGGTCAATGTGATGATGAAAGCTGCCAGAATTGAGCAGAAGCAGTTAAGTGACCACAAGGTGCTGTACGGAGGGGATCTGAAAGTGGACTGTGTTGCCTCAGGTCTTCCGAACCCTGAGATCAGATGGAGCCTTCCAGATGGTACCATGGTTAACAGTGTCATGCAGTCGGAAGACAGCGGGGGGCGCAGGAGACGGTATGTTGTCTTTGACAATGGGACCCTTTACTTTAACGAAGTGGGGATGAGAGAGGAGGGAGACTACACCTGCTATGCTGAGAACCAGATTGGTAAAGATGAAATGAAGGTCTACATCAAGGTGGTGGCAGCAGCACCGACGATTCGCAACAACACTTATGAAGTGATCCGAGTGCCATATGGAGATACAGCATCCATTACCTGCAGTGCAAAAGGAGAACCTTCCCCAACTATAACTTGGCTTTCCCCAATCAATCGTATCATACTGCCAGCATCAGACAAGTACCACCTCACCAGCGATGGGACCTTGCTTATTCAGAAGGTTCAGTCAATTGACCGTGGGAACTACACCTGCACTGCCAGGAACACTGCAGGTATGGACAGGAAAGTGGTTCGTGTTGAGGTTCTTGTCTCAGCACCTGTCATTAATGGATTACAAAAGCCGGTCAGTACATTTGAGGAAACAGCTGTGAAGGACCAGCAGGTTCTCCTGCACTGCAAAGCTGAAGGATCCCCAATTCCACGAGTCATGTGGATACTTCCTGAAAACATAGTTCTCCCAGCCCCTTACTACGGTAGCAGGATCACAGTTCATCGGAATGGCACGCTTGACATACGTAACTTGCGCTCAAGTGACTCCGTCCAGCTCCTTTGTATTGCCCGCAACGAGGCAGGAGAGGCCAGACTGCAAGTGCAGCTTCACGTGAAAGAACAAGTTGAGAAACCTCGACTGAAAAGCTTGGCTACAGAGTCCATCCAACTGACTGATGGAGTTACAGTGGCACTGAATTGCTCAGTGGAGGGAAAGCCTACTCCTGAGATCACCTGGATCCTTCCCAATGGAACATCTCTCTTGAGTGGAACCAGCATTTTCCGTTTCCACCACAGACCTGATGGATCGTTGGTCATTAGAGATCCATCAGTCTTGGAAGCAGGGACCTACAATTGTGTGGGACGCAACAGTGCTGGATATGTGGAACGGAAGGTAACTCTGGAGTCAGGCAAAAAGCCAGACATCAGTAGCAGGTACAGCTCATTGGTCAGCATAATAAATGGGGAAAACCTGCAACTGAACTGTCTCTCAAGCGGAAACCCATTACCCAAACTTACATGGACCTTACCAAGTGGAGTCGTTCTGACCAGGCCGCAGAGAATGGGACGGTACGTCATTTTTGACAATGGCACCCTAACCGTCCAACAGGCTACTGTATTTGACAGGGGAACGTACCTCTGCAAGTCGTCCAATGATTATGGATCATCTTCTCTCTCTGTTGCGGTGATTGTGATAGCCTACCCACCACGCATCACCAGTGGACCGGAGCCGGTCACTTATGCCAGACCAGGAGTTGCGATCCAGCTGAACTGTATGGCTATCGGTATCCCTAAGGCAGAGGTTCTCTGGGAGATGCCTGATAAAACTCAGCTCAGGGCTGGCACCCAGCCGAGACTCTACGGTAACAGATACCTCCACCCCCAGGGGTCCCTGGTCATCCAGAATCCATCCAGCAGAGACAATGGTTTCTATAAGTGCACTGCCAAGAACGTGGTTGGTAGTGATACCAAAGTGACATATGTACATGTGTTTTGAAAGGAAATATGAACTTTAGGTACTTGCCCAAAGAACTGCGAGAGTGCAGAGAATACTGTTCATAAGAGGTGTTTTATTAGATACGTTTGTTTTATACATTTCTACTGATGATCTTGTAAATAAAGTTGTCAGGCTGATTAACGAATACATGGCTCTTGAGAGATAACAGAACCGTTGAATTCAGTTTTGACTGAATGTACTAAATCTGATCCTGGTACTTTTGTTGATGGTGCTCGTTTTACAGAACTGTTACAACAATGTTACAAATGATCAGGGATCTTGTGGACTATATTGGGAGGAGACTCTAAGGGGACGGGGCTGGAGTTTAGGTGTCTTCTGCTCGCTCTGAGAAGTGGAGCCAGGAATGATGGAGGACCACGTGGGTGGAGATGGGTGGTGGGTGGTTGGGAAGAGTGTTGTGGACACGTGAACAGGATAGAAATGGAATTAGATTCATAACTCCACTAGAGTACATGTATTTCACACACGTGACCAGTGTTTTAGTTCACTAATAATAATAATAATAATAATAATAATAATAATAATAATAATAATAATAATAATAATAATAATAATAATGTTTCCCAGGCTGGAGTCTACTGCATTATGTAAATTGCTATATTTGATTGCATGCATTGCCAGTGTTCCTCGTTTTTTGTAACAGTTGAGCCTGATTTATTCTCTAAAGGTGAAGATACACCGTGAGAACATCCAGAACCTGCTGATGGATCTTAAATGGACAGTGGATGCTGGAAGGTTCTGTCATTTCTGCGTTATTATAACACTTACCCTCTACTTTTTAACTTATTTGTCTTTAAAAGACTAATGAATTTCATTCAAGCTAAAGTTGATCTTGTTTTTGAGAAACGTGTGACTGCACTTCACATCTGCATTTTTAATAAACAACAGAAATATTACAGTAATTATGGGAGTCCTGCTGTATGACTGTAATATGGGTCATTCATTATTTTTGAAAACCAAATGTGATAATAAAACAGCAGCTCTGGATGCATCATCTGTTATGCGCCCGTCGTGGTATCTGTTTCATTAACGCTTTTATTGCCCTGTAACATGATATTCGAATCAGCCGGGCTCCGTGAGGACGCCTCCGGGGGACGAGCTCTGCAGAGCTCCATTAAAGTGATCGAGAGCTCTCGACGACGTTCCGGATAAACTGACAATAGCTCTCTTTTTGCACCATTATGAAACCCACATTAGAGAACTGTGTCATAAGTGAGAGTGAGGAAGACCGCCCTGATATCTGAGAAAGCGTAAGGGTCCCTGAGGACCCCTAACCTTGAGGACTGAGACCAGCAACAGCAAGTGTTTGAGCAGATAGTCTGCAGTGCTGTAAATGACTTTACCTCCTCCTTCATGCAGTGATGTGGAAATGGTCTCCTGCACCTCATTAGGAGCTGAAACTGCAGTTTGATGATCCTCAGACTCAAGAAGGATCTAGCTCATAACACTGAACCGTTGTTTATTGAATCTTAATGGCAGAGACATTTCCAGAACCAGGAGGAGATTGATTCCTTTGTTTTTGAATTACCACCAGACTGTCTTTGGAAACCATGACTGGATGGCATGGAGGGAACCGTGCACCACAAAACACAACTAAGGCTTCGTTCACATGGCAGGAACAGTGGCCCAAAGCTGATTTTTGAACCCAGTGATCCTGGAGTTTTAGAGTTTAGAGTTTTCCCTAATTCCTGAACTGACACGTCTCAAACTGGCTGGACATTTCTGGTTGGTGGACTTTTCTCGGTCCAGCAGTGACACTGAAGGGTTAAACACTCCAGCAGCACTGCTGTGTCTGATCCACTCGTACCAGCAACACACACTAACACACCACCACCATGTCAGTGTGACTGCAGTGCTGAGAATGACCCACCACCCACATCATATCTGCTCTGTGGTGGTCCTGTGGGGTCCTGATCATTGAAGATCAGGGTGAAAGGAGGAGAATAAAGTCTGCAGAAAAACAGATGAACTACAGTCTGGAATTATAGAACCACAAAGAGCTCCTGTGTGGTCAGAGGAGCTGATAGAGTGGACAGAGAGAGGAGGAACAAGGGGATGGTCATCATGTAATGATTGATCAGTGTATGCTCTGAATGCTCTGAAACATGAACGGAAGTGGTCAGGCTGGTAGACCACTTAATCCATCAAACTCTAACCCGAAAGTGGTCAGTGCTGGTCAAGAGTGAAGCTGGTCAGCATATGTTAATTTATGTCCATGATTGATAAAATTCGACCCATTAATAATCTCATATATTTCATTTTATACTTCCAGGAGGTCTCAGTTAACTCGGTCCTGGACAGGATCTCCCTGTATTGCTCTATAGTGCTTTTGAGGACGGAGTGGACTGACAGTCCCATAGAGTTGTCTCCACCCATTTCTGGCGGCGCACAGCAGCTGTTCTGAAGTGGAACCATCTGACAGCAGCCGATGAATGACATTTGGAAGAGTGGCTGCAGGGCAAGAGCAGAAACATTCAGAAGTGTAAATTATGACCATGTAGCAAACCAGCAAATGACCGGTTATTAGGAAATGTCCACTGCAGTTCTGAGACCTCCTCAACACCTTGATGGATCACCTCGAACCTCAAACACTACGTCCTGATAGACAACAACTATAATCCTGATAATAACAGTCTTGCTTTGCTGAAATTCTGGTAATAATGTGCTACACATGTCCAAATATTTACAGACACCCCCTCTAATGCATGTATTCAGCTACTTTAAGTTGCATCCATTGCTGATACAGTCAACTGACTGTCTCTGTCCAGCTGTAATTCTGCATTTCTTTGATTGAACAGTGGGGGAATGAGCAGATGAGGACTGATATCTCCATGCCTGTAGTAGCTCTCAAATTGCCAATCAGTTTATATCAGCACCATGAGCAGCACCAAGAGCAGCACCATGACCTACCAGACCACTCTGTTACACCACAAAATCCTTATGAGTGCCGCTTTAACACCTTGATTTTAGAAAAAAAACAACAATGTGTCCCAATACTTTTGTCCATATAGTCACCGCTACCTCCTACTTAGTGGTGAGCTCATGGAAATGGATGGCCTCCTGAAGCTGGAGCTGATGCAGCAGATTCAGGCATGGAAAGAAGAATCAAATGGATCATCTGTTTTCTCTCAAAGACAATGAAGACGATGTTCTCTGATGGTCTTGAGGATGGAAGAACTTCATGAAGCTTTTGAATGAAGCAACGTTCTGAACGTATTATAAATTCTCAGTTGATGTATGATCTTAAATTGCATAAAGCCGAACTTTGCAACACAACACAACAGGCCAGACATGTGACATAACCCACAGCAGATCCTCCACTTCAGAGCTGAAAACAACATCAGCCTCGAAAAGGTCACGGAGCATATGGGCTTACAGGCTCCTACATCATCTGAAACATACAACATGCATCTCATTTTCCTTTTGAACTGGAGAGTCACCAGTGACCCTCCACAAGTCCAGCAGTAAAGCCACGCCCACTCGGCAGCCGGCCAATTTACTGGCCAGTTAAGGAACAGCAGGGATGAAACGGTAGTTAGAGTACAGGACCGGCCCACGGCTCAGGGGTGTCCCAGTCACTCTCCATCCTTTAGTGGTTTGTGTTTGCTGGACTGGAGTGAAAACATGTGGCTTCAGACTGGCCACTTCATTAGAAACACCTACATTGTGCTTCGTCACCTGTCACGTATCTGTCTTGTCCCTCTGGTCTTGAGTTTGTTTTGTTTACCTTCCCTCCTGCTTCTGAGCACACGTCACGTCTCCGCCCATTCCCAGCTGTGTCTCATGTTTCGTCAAGTCCAGGTGTTAATCATCATGTCTCCTTATTTAAGACTTTAGCCTGTCCTTGTCGGTCTTCTTGTTTACATGTATCCTACTTGTCGTGCACAATAAATCGTCGACCCAGCGTGTACTTCCGCCTCCACCCACCTCGGCAATCGTTACATCACCGGACACGTTTCATAAACCTGAGCATTAACATATAAAGACTTTATAAGCTTTACGTGGTAACGGTGCCAAACAGCTGCGGATATTCTGCTACTGTACACACAGTACGGTCATCCAGCTGTGGCTGTAGGACTGTGTCCTCCGCCTGCTCTCTGTCCACCTGGAGCCGAACGTTGAGTGGAAATGCTGTGGTTGTCCAGGGTGGAGCACGTCATTAAACCCAGGGATGGATTTCCTCCAAAAGACTTCAGGAGGAAGTAGGTCTAAGTCAAGGAGAAGCTCTGCGACTGATTTGTGCTTTTTCCAAACCGCGGTTACAAATCACGGTTCTGTGAAGCTCTAATAAATCCCGTGTCTCTTCTTTAGTCCAAACGGACTTCATCAGCCAAGACAGCCAATCCCTGCCTTTCTGTCTCTCTGGATTTGATGTTATAGTTGTTGGTCGCATTGCGAGTGATGCCACCCTCAACTGGATCTGTAACGTATCGAACAGCACGCATTCGTTTACGCTTACAGTTCCGTCAACAAAAACAGCCAATCAGCTTGCTGGTTATGCAGAAACCAAAAACCTCATGAGAAACACATCCTCTGAATGTAGATCTGGACGCAGGAGTCTTTCTCTCTCCTACCCTCATATGAGAGTCTGCTTATGGTCACGTCCTTCAACAATCAGAGACAATCAGATTTCGTGAGACTGTGACACTAGTGAGGAAACCCACGTGACGTATAGCAGACAATGAGAACAGGATGAAGGAGAGCTGCTGACCTTCTTATCTGCTGATTAGATGATTACAGGACAGTAACACACCTGTGACCGGTGTGTAACGGTGTGTCCATCATATCCTCACAATCTGTGATCTATGATTCTGATTAAAGTCCAATTCTATTCTAATTCTCTTAATGCTTCACTGAATAAACTCAAACTCCATCTCGGAGTCTCAAACCCGGAGTTACGTTGGCCGAGATTCCCAACACTTTCCCTCATTTCTGTGTTCAGTGATAAATGTCCGTGTGTTTGTATGTATGTGAACTGAAACATTATTTACTCCTGACAGCTTTTTTATTTTACAGATGGATTCTGGAAACGTGTCTTCTCCCTCTTTTGGGTTTCGCAGAGGGTGCGGCCACTCTTCCGAGCTCTTCATGGCTGAGAGACGAGCTCTTCAGAGCGCCAGTAAATTACACTCATTTCACTGGAGGCCTATTGTGTTTTCATTTAGACCTGATCCTTCATGTCGATAAAAGGCCTGTCTTTAATTTCAGCAGATCCAGACGTTATTGTTTGGAAACTGCTCGGAGGAGATCAGCCGCAGGGTGACGTGTGGATGTCATAAGAGAAATAAAATCTCAGTTTTAATAACTGTGTGATGATTTAACACGTTCTTGTGTTATAAATTAGTGTGAAATTGCTTTTATTTCACAGATCAATAAATAACCAAGACAGATCAGAAATAACAGCATCGCAAATCATCTGACGGCTTGGATGTTGTCTTGGTCTATCAGATGGGTGAAGCGAGGAGAACTAGAAGAGCTAACCTCGTTAACGCTGGACTGTTAAAGTGCCTGTAATGAAGATCAAAGGTGATCTGGCACCATGAGACCAGGCCTTCTGGACATGCATGTAGTCCAGGATAACTCAATGAGGGTATCACTGCTTGCTGAATTTCCACAACCACTCCATGCAAGTCGTTTCTCCGTCTCCATGGTTCCTGTAGATCTCCCAGATCCTACATATTGCTGCCTTCTTCTATCCACTACCATCATCTGCATCCTATGGTAATATCTGCATGAGTGAGATGGTGTGTGATGTGTCCATAAGACCACCCTGCTTCCCGGGGCCTGGAAGCATGCTGGAATTGCTTTCGCACTCTTCTTCGAGGCTTAATTCACTCACAAAGGATGCTACCAACACAACAGCACGAGTCAGAATGGACATCATGAGCAACGGGACGACCTTATATAGTCAGTCAGGTACCGCGATAAGACCCGTCCTTGCTTACGTCGCATGCACGGACGAGCACGAAATTTGAAACATGTCTCACAATGTCACGATTCCTTCGATTTTTCCCTAATTGATCAGATGATGAACAGATGAACATGCTGAACATGATGAACATGATGAACAGTTCCAGGTACCAAACTGCCATACAGGCAATTTATGGGACAGCCGTGGGTCTCTAGGACTTATCTGCCATATGGACGACGTTATCTCCGACACACGCTTGCACTAATCAGTCCAGCACGTCCTGCTTTCTCTTACATGCAGCTTCCAAACATCAAAGAGCCCAAATGGAAATGATGTCAGCACTGAGCATCCTCCCCAGAAACAGGGTCGGAGAGGAGACCTACTGAACACCGTCAGTGGAACGTCTGGGTCAAACTCCAGGTGAGGGGAGTTTACGTGGTAATGAATGGGAGCCTGGGGGACTCAGATGTAAGAAACAAAATGGTTTATTACAGATTTGCACAGTCATCAGAGGTCACAGGGGTCAACAGATAGGCATCAAGGGTCAGGAAGGCAAAATCCATAATCAGAAACAGAGAAAGGAGCAGACGAGGTCAAACCTGGAAAACTACAACACCAAGTAAGATACAAGACTTCATATTTCTACACAACCAGAAGAGAAGAGAACAGGATAAGGGTGCAGGTTCCAGACAGGGTCAAGGTGAAACCAGAAGGTTCTAGATGAGGCCCGACATTAACTGGCATTTTAGTCAGGACCACGTCTGAGCTAGAAGGTTCTAGACACAGCCAGAACAGAGACAGAACATTGTAGAGAAGTCCAGACCGGAGCTTGAAGTCTAAAGATGAGATCGAATGTTCTAGATAACAGAGTGGGACCAAGACTGGAGTTAGAAGGTTAAGATCAATATTGAGCAATATTTTTAACCCCAAGGCTGTACAAACAGGACTGGACTGGAGTTTGAGGGTTTCAGAGAGGACCAGGACCAGGAGGTTTTGGACAGGATCAATACCAGACATAGAACATTAAGACAGGGCCTAAACTGGAGCTAGACAATTCAGGACCAGGACCAGAGTGAGAAGGATGGAGGGTCAGCAAAAACTTTTTGGCCTCCAAAATCTTAAATGCTGACTCCATCTACACAGACAGGTTCTGAACCCAGAGGAGTCCGGACTCCCCTGACAGCTGTTTCGACTGTCATGCGCTGAACAGTTTAGTAACACACCAACTGGAGACAGTCGAAATGTCAGGCTGTCTTTTGTTGAAGTCATGTAATGTGGCTGGACTGATTGTAAACAGCACACATGTAAACCCCACCCACCTCCTGTTCCCACGCTGAGAGCCACAGCCAGCCTGAGGTTCTTGTCATCTTCAGCAGTAAACCAACATCTTGTGAACCGTAAGCAGGACTTCACACACACAGCAAAGGCAATGGTCTCTCTGTGGTCTGCTGGACGGGAGGAAAAGCCCACATCCTCTTCACTCTGCACTTCTGAGGACGTCTCAGTGTCGCGACCGCACCGTCCAGATCACAGCAGTAATTAGAGCGGTTTAAAAAGAGGCCACATGCTCTCAGGATGACCCTGAGTCTACATTCAAATTAAGACATGCAGTAAACACTCAACGGAATCAGAGTCTTCAGCTTCAGGGAGCGTCCTCAGCTCATCCAGGTTAAAGGAAAGACAGACTGCGTGACTTCTGGACATTTTCGTAGACTCGGTCGGTTATATGTGATGACAGAAAGCTGCTACAAAGCTTTTGTCTGTTCTTTCTGTAAAGATCAGTTACTGAGGCCTCAGTCAGGAAGGCTGGAAGTGGAGCCATCCATCAGCCAGGCTGTAATTCAGAACTAATGCCTGCTCCAGGACATGTCCATTAGAGACGGTGGAAGCATTCAACGCTGCATTCTATCCAATGTAATTAAAATGGTGTGACGAACAGGCGAGACCTGAGGACCATCATCAAGCAAAAGCAACAAAGCGAGATGGTCTGTACAGTCTCCCCAGCAGGGAGGAGGGGTGCCTCTGTCTCCACTTCACTAACTGTGATCAGATATTATACCCCTGTCTCACCGTGGACTGAAAATCAGAGCCAGACAGTGGAGCTGACTCCATCGTCTCCATGATGTCATCAGCCCCGCCCCTTCTCTCTGATCAGTCAGAGTCTGTATGCAGGTTGATCATCAGCCCCGCCCCCTCTCTCTGATCAGTCAGAGTCTGTATGCAGGTTGATCATGTTCACGTGGACAGAGCAGTAAACATGCACTGGAAGCTGTAGTGAGTTATGATATGTGTATCATGTCTGTAGGTTCCCCTGATCCTGAGTTAGAATGCCGGAATATAACTGTTCTAACTGGATCTCAGGATCTAAGAGTTAACCTAGATGAAGCAGTGATTAGAAGGGGTCCACAAACTTTTGGACATGCAGTGAAGATGCTGTGGTGTTAGATGTGACGGGACTACGCTGTGCACATCACTGTGATGGACAGACAGCTGGTGAGACAGTGATGAACGAGCGATGGTGGGCTCAGAGACCCTCACTGAAAGACTGTGTTTGGACTAACGACTCACAGCTGGCCTGCAGTTCCACTAGCAGACACTTTCCACACCAGCCAGAAGATCTCCTACAGTGAACATCTGCGGGGAATGAGAAGAACTGAAGACTGTAAAAGAGAAAGTTCAACCAAAAGAGCTCAAAATGGCTGGAAATGTAAGTGTCACGCGAGCAGTGGATACCAGCTGCTGTTCATTGTTAACGTGGTTCAAACAGGAAAACCGTTACGGAATCAGAAACCGCACGGGAATCTCTGACTTTCACTGACGTTCTGATCACGTTCAAGAACATTGATTCCAATTTGTGTTTCTAGGAGGATCTGATTTTGGTCTTCAGTGTCACTCATACCCATACAACACACACTAACACACACCACCACTCACCAACACACACACCACCACACACACCAAAACACACCAACACACACACACCACCACTCACACACTAACACACACCACCACTCACCAACACACACACCACCACACACACCACCACTCATGAACACACACACCACCACACACACCACCACTCACCAACACACACTAACACACACACTAACACACACCACCACTCACTAACACACACACCACCACACACACCAAAACACACCAACACACACACCACCACACACACTAACACACACCACCACTCACTAATACACACACCACCACTCACCAACACACACTAACACACACCACCACTCACTAACACACACACCACCACACACACCACCACTCACTAACACACACACCACCACACACCACCACTCACTAACACACACTAACACACACCACCACTCACTAACACACACACCACCACACACACCACCACTCACTAACACACACTAACGCACACCACCACTCACTAACACACACACCACCACACACACCAACACCCACACCACCACTCACTAACACACACACACACACCACGTGGAATATAAAGCTGTTAAACTCACACTTGTGATGTTTTTTGGACTATTTTTTGTTACATGACTCTTACACGTATCCCTCCACCATTTTAATGATATGCAGTATTCAAAACACACTTCAGTACCAAAATGGGTAACATTATCTAGAACCGAGTGTTTCACACCAAACCAGAAACAGATGCAGCAGATAAAGATACGACTGAAAACACGGTTCCTTTAAGATCTGTTCCGTCTAAGCTTAAGTCCAATAACTTAAACGCTGCGATCAGGACTTCGTTTTCCACCCCCTCCGATCCGGACTGGAGTTTGACCTCTTTCCCAGCATGAGGTGTCCGTGCCACAAGCCACACTCCCTCACAACAAATCTCACTAATCTTCACCAGATGGTTCTCCTTGATCGTAGGGGTCTCGCCTGAAAGCCCACAATGTCAGCAGGCTTTTCTGGAAGCTTGCCGCCGGCGCTGATCGGAGGATCTGTGGCTCATCTTCGCCGAGGACTTGGGCCTTGCTGTGATGCGTGATGAGACCCTCGGAGCTGTAACTGTGCCAGGATCAAGACTCAGATGAAAGAATGCGTCAGATCAGACGCAGGGATCTGAGTGTTAAGCTCGGAGGATCAGACGCTGGAACACAGTGTGAGAAACCGAGGAGATAGATAAATAATCCTCCCACCTACACTATATGTCCTAATACTTATGGACACCCCTTCTAATTCAGCATCCAGCTACTTTAAGCTGCACCCATTGCTGAAACAGATGTGCAAATGCACACACAGCTGGTCTAGTCCCTGTAGTGAAGTCCTGCCAATAGAATAGGACTCTCTGGAGCAGATAAACACACGCCTCGGGCAGGTGTTCCGATACGTTTGTCCATATCGTAGTTATCCCAGCGCTGACCCAGAGGACACGCTCTCAGACGCAGTGTTGAGGGATAAAGAGGCCTTTATTTACTATCCAAACCCAGCGGTTCCATACGGACGGCAGATGATGAGGAAACGGTGGAGAATCTGAACTGGAACAGTTTTCTTTAGGGACTATTTTTTGTAACACTACACCCTGCAGCCCTGCATGTATCCCTCCACCGGTTTAATCACGTGTGACTTTATAAACCGGTTTTAGATCCAGAATCTTCTCAGAACTCTTGTATAATATTTGGGTCTGAACTGAAATAATTACTAATAATATATAAATTTTATGATCTATTAAAGCTCATTTTTAGAACGTGTCAAAGTCGTCCCCCATTTAATAGAAAACTTGTGTAAATACACTGATTTATCATTTCTAGTCCACAAAGACCAGGATGATCTTTAAGTGTCAGTGTTTCCACTGAGTTCAGCCTCTTACAATCCCCCCAAACACACAACCCGGACCCTTAATCAACCCTGACGTTCACAGACTCCAGACCATGAACCACAGTAACTCTGAACGTTATGGATATAAATAATATCTGCTGTGTGAATATTAATCTGTGTGTTTTCAGATTGTTATGGTACGTTGTAGGACTTTGTCACACAGCCAGTTCAGGCTGTTCATTATAATGTGGCTGTGAACTGACCTCCGCAGGAAGCAACTTTAAACTTGGACGACGTCCTTATCAGCGCCGGACCCCCGTACAGCCAGTGGGAGTCTGTCTGCACACAAAACAAAGGAGTTCAGGTTTCAATAATAATGGATAGAAATATAAAATAAAACTGAATATATGAACTCTATATGAGTTGTTGTTTCATTTGTTTGTACTTTAGAGTCTTTGTCCTGAAAACAGAAAGACATTTGTCTCCATAAACATCAGCGTCACAATAAAGTCTCAGAACTCAGCAGACAGAACCTTCTAGCTCCAAGGAGACGACAGCGTTCGCCTCCAAACCCTCCCCGTTAAAGTGAATGAAGGATAAATCATGTTTTGCTTGGTTATGTAAAGGTTGGTCTGCAAATGACATCAATAGATTCGTTCTGGAGCCCATTTTAGTGTCTTCACAGACGGAACCGACTGCAACCAGAGGACCAGAGCAGAGGACAAAAGTGTGAATCAACAGTAAATCATGAGGAACAGAGTCAAAAAGCACAATATAAATCAAATGTAAAGCCCCACCCAGCAGTGGGACAAGGAGACGATAGTGCCTCAGACACACGAGGACACGAGTCTAAACACGTCTGTCCAAATTTCATCATTGACATAAATAAAAATATAAATGATTCATAAATAATTTGAAACATTTCGTGAATGTCCGTTTCTCCCACACGGCTAATAAACACACTCTGATTAAGAGACTAAAGTCTCTCACAGAAAATCTCTGAAACTGAACGTGAAATAAATGTCTTTTTGAATATATTTTAAAATGAATCAATATTTTTAATGTTTAATTCTGTTCTGATGTGACCAGCTCAGCTCCTCACCCGTAAACGTCCACACACTGGACGGAGAGACACAGATCTTTATACGTTTGAACTCGTATCTCGTGCCTTTCTGACCTTCTCAGCTGCTCACTTAAGAAGAAAGAAAAGAAAGGAAAGCCGGCTCCCGTTGGGAAGCTCGCTCCTCAGACATGTCTACGGAGGAACAATGCTAGTGAAGACGCCGGAGGACGTCTGGAAGCTCACGCTGAGCACCCTGCAGAGCGTATCTGTCCATGTTTGGAGAAACAAAGGGAGCAAAAGGAATCTGGGGGACGCGATGAGGAAGACAATGCTTCATCCCCCACCTGGACTCTTTCCCAACATGCAGTTATACTGGTGATGTAGAGCTTGGCGTGAAGGTCAACCTTAAGCCACCTGACAGGCTCCCGGAGAAGCAGACATTCCAGACTTTCGCTGCAAGATTGTTCGTAGTGAAACGGCTACCTGTGTTGAAACAGGTGTCCTCAGACAATGTGCTTTACATCTCCGTATAAAGACAATTTGTCTTCCGTTCTCCTCAAACCCCCTCTGATACAATAAAGATCTCATAGTGGTTTCTATGATGGAGAGATCTCCACACCCTGCTGCAGCAGAGCAGCTCCAAACCATCACACTTCCACCACCATGCTTCACAGCTGCTATGAGCTTCTCCTGCTCAAACATGTCTTCTGTTACTGTGTCCAAATAATTCAACTTTGGATTCATCTGTCCAAAGCATGTTGTTCCAGAAGTCCTGCTCTTTGTCTAGATGTTCAGATTTGTCCTGATGTTTTTTGACAGTAAGAGTTTCCAGCTGCAACATCTGTGAGTAAATGTTCTGCAGGATGTCGTACGGAACCTGCACCTCCATGACCAACCGGATCTGATCTTATATCCAGACTAGAGAACCAACAGGGGACTAGAGCCTCCTTTCAGTACAGTTTCTCCAGTAAACTCATCCTTTACTCTGATACTGTAATTAATTACATCATCATTACATCATCGTTACATCATCATTACATTCATACGTAGATTAATGTTTGACTGAGATACGCTGTGTTTGATTATGGGCTCTTTAATAGAACAACTGTGTTCATTATTTTATAAACTATGACTTTAATTTGAGCACTTTGTGTCCTAAAAGCCGCTGAGAGAGGAGTGGAGAAGAAGACGGCATGCTGTGTGAGATATGAGAGAGCCATCTGTAAAGGTGGCCCCACTTCAGAGGTGATAATCTGTGAAGTCCGGGTTCAATCCATGAATCTATTTGCAGTATCTTTCGTACGGGAAGCCCCCTGCGGTTGTGAACGCAGCACGCGGAGCAGAGTGATCAGGTTTTGGAGCACATCTGTTCTCAGAGTAAAAGATGAATGGCTTTAATATCCAACCTTCACTTCCCACGCGGTAAAAACGGGAACGTCAAATAAAAAAGAGGCCTAAAGCCACCGCAGAACCTACAGAGCACGGCTTCACCGAAGAGGAGGTTCCAGCTTTGGACGAGGCCAAATGTTTTCATCCCTCAGAACAATGAGAAGAACAGAAGGTCACTGTGTCCAGTGCTGACCATGGTCCAGAGGGGTATAAAGCCCCCGGCACTGGGCGGCGGGTTCTCTGGAATAACGAGTTTAGGATGAGTTTGATTGTCAGAAGTAATCATCCAATATCAGTCCTGCTCTCACTCTCTGGGCTGAATTCAATCAAACCCTCGTAACTGCAATGTTCTACCATGTAGAATAAAGTCACCCCAGATGGACCAAACACATCTCTAATCCAACTGGTTTTACACAGAACACTGGTAGAGCAGGTGTCCGAATACACATCCCAACTAGAACATCACAGAGCCGCCGGCGGAGCATCGTCCACTCGTCCAGACCCCAGGAGATAAGGCCTGGACTGCTGCCCAGAGGAGGGTCAGCGGAGGGTCTCCGTCCTCGGGGTCAGAGAGGACTCAGAGTGATTTATAAACCAGAGAAGATGGCTAGAATGCAGTGGATGCAGTACATTTCTCTTTTTCTGACCACTGCCAATTATTGTTCTGATGTCACAAATATAAATACACACACACACACACACATACACCCACATACACACACACGAACTCCCACACACACACACACGAACCCACACACACACACACACGAACCCACCCACACACACACACACACACACGTCCACACACACACACACAAACACACACACACACGAACCCACACACACACACACACGCCCCCACACACACACACACACGAACCCACACACACACACGAACCCACACACACACACACACGCCCACACACACACACAAACACACACGAACCCACACACACACACTGCAGTAGAATATGATTAAATACTCATTTTGATCCCAGTTTCATTTAAAAGGTCATGTTTTATATTAATTTCTCATAAAAGTCAGATGTTGATCAGTTTGGTTTAAAGATCATAAAAATTCTCATATTTGAATAAATTATTAATCACAGGATCAACTTTCAAAAAAAGGTCAGATACTGATCTCTGTGACAGATGAAGAGTTTGAGTTTTAATTAAACGAGGTTTTTATTTGATTGTATGAGGACTTTGGCCGGTGAGTCAGATTCCAGCTGTAATGTGTATCTCTGGCGCCCTCTGCTGGTCAGAGCGGTCAGTGCCTCATATCTGTTCTAAACCCCCCTCTGTGTTAATGTCATTAGTGTAAACTTAAATCCTGTAACAGCATTATTATCAAATCACAGCTTTCAAATCCATCTTCATCTGAGACGTAAACATGAGCAGAATTTACATTTTTAATATCTCAGAAATCAGTGTTTTTGAGCTGAAAACTAAAGAATTTGGACGAGTTATTGTAATGATTATATTAATGATAATATTTAATATACGTACACGCATACAGTCAGAATAAGCCCCGCCCCCTCCAAAATTAAACAGTCCTGTAGTGTGTTAAGGTGCGTCATGTCTGTAGGTTAGTCTGAGACGTGGATCCCATCCTGGATCCTGTAGGTCTGATGGAGTGGATGGAGATCTTCCCACTGATCAAACCTTCTAAATATATGATTAATGATATTATATATATTAAACATCTGACTGCTGCTGTAAACTGTACAAAGTGAAGAAACTAAAAGATCTCATCAAGATTTTGCTTTATTTCGATTGGTCGACAGATTAGAACATCGCAGGACTCAAAAATCAAACAGCAGATTGAAGATAAACGAGCAGAACGAGGTCGAGATTCCTGAGCGTCTGAACGCTTTTCTGCGTCTTTAAAGAATCAAAACGTCTGGAAACATTAAAAAAACATTGGTTTTACATTCTAAGATGTGTTTGTGGACCTTTGGGAAGCTGGAATGCTGGAACCCTTCTGATATGTAGATATTCTACAGCCTTGTACAGTGACCCAGTAGCGCCGCCTTCAGGTAAGATCCCAGATGAAGGGTCCTGAAGATTTTGGAGGCTAATGCAGGTCCAGAAACTAAAAATGAAAGTTTAGCTGCAGCAGAGACGTCCAGGCAGCCGGAACACAATCCTGGAGAAGATGTTAGATGTTCTTTACACGTTCTTTTGATATCTGTTCTAATGTTTACATTCCTTTACGCGACATTAACACACACACTGGACAAGTTCCTCATTAACATATGAAAATATTACCGTTTGCTGTGACATATTTCGTCTCACCTTCATCTGTCCAGTTAAAAACATACTCTGATGGTTTAGTTGGTCTACAAACACGATAAACCTGACCAAAGACGAAAACCAGTATAACCAAACCTCACCAAGCTGGTCGACCAGTATTACCAGCAAAACCAAGCCGGTCAACCACCATGACCATCTCAACCAAGCTTCTTAATAAGTTATACCAGCAAGACCAAGCTGGTTGACCAGCATGACCAGCATGATGGCACTAATGGACCAGTATTACCAGCAAGACCAAGCTGGTTGACCAGCATGACCAGAAAGAGCACAAATCAAATGCAACTTACATTATGCTGGTCAAGAGGTAGTTTACCAGTACACCTGTCACTTGATGACCAGCTTTTTAACCATCTTGACCATCAAAGCTGGTCTTAATGTTCTAAAATCAATCTGACGGATTAGGTTTGAACTCTACAGGGTGAAAGTGTTGCTGCGCGAATCTGATTATTGGCTGAACTGTCCCTGTAACCCTCTGCTCTCCTTCACTGAGGGTGCGCGGTGGTGCTGGTGGTCTCGGAGCAGGAGCAGAAGGGAAACGTCCCGCAGCACGGCTGCAGCCACGGCTTCCACAAGATGTTGGACCAGGAGAGCTGCTTCTCCACGGGACGCAGGGTTCTCTGGTGTTCCTCCACAGCCCGCCGGACCCTCTGCAGCACCTCGGCGTGGCGGGGCTCCGTGGCGGGGGTCAGCGGGACGCTCTCTGAGGGGTCCCGCCACAGGTCGAACACCAGTGGAGGGTCGTGGTGGGTGATGAAATCTCCGTGGCACAAACACACCTTGGTGTGGTAGCAGCCTCCGGATCCAGGGGGCCAGAAGTTTGGAGTGAAGAAATGGACTTTAAAGACGGAGTCACCTGAGGAGGACACGGACCATGAGATGTGCAGTAAGATATTTAATCTTTATTAAAACGTGTGTGTGTGTGTGTGTGTGTGTGTGTGTGTGTGTGTTGTACTCACTGTCAGCTGGATGCCAGCGTACAGCGTTCAGATGAATCCCGCAGTAATGAAACATGAACTCGTGCTCTGAACGTTCCACCTTTCCCTCCAACAGCGGCATCATATCATGACCATCCAAAACTCTAACACACACACACACACACACATACACACACACACACACACACTGCTTTACACGGTACATCATGTTAAATGATCAATAATAATAATAATAGATGCCGAGGTGAATCTTCTTTCACCTGTCTCGGGGCAGCTGTCCTCCTGCTAGCTTCACCACCGTGGGGTAAACATCCATCAGACTCGTTGGCTCGTCCACAACTCGTCCAGCAGGCAGACGACCCGGCCAGCTGACTATTCCGGGCACGCGAATGCCCCCTTCCCAGCCACCCATGGCTTTACCGCCTACATACACAATGATTCATTATTCATCCAGATATGTACCGTGATACACACTGACTCACCGCGCGGCTTCAGGACGTCACCTCGATAGATCCCGTTCCAGCCGCCTCTCTGGCCGCGCTCATCCGAGTCCTCGATGTGCCCGCCGTGATCCGAGGTGAAGTACATCAGGGTCCGGTTAGTGAGAGCCAGTCTTTCTACAGTCGTCACCATCCTGCCTGAGAGACGGCAGCGTTCAAACATCAGCATCTAACCGCCTTCAAACTGCGGATCTCCGGTTCTAAGAGTTAAGAACCGTGAGAAACCAGACTGTGCTGTACTTACCGATCATAGAGTCCACCTCCTCCACGTTGTCCCCGTACAGACCGTGCCTGCTCTTCCCCACAAAGCTTCTGGACATGAAGAGAGGCGTGTGGACGTGTGCCAGTGAGAGAAACAGAAGAAAGGGCCTGTTCTGATTCCTGCAGACAGAAACCATATTAGACTGAATTACTGAGATTATTATCAATATTATCACTAATATTATTAATATTATTATTACTATTATTATTATTATTATTATTATTATTAATAATAATAACAATAATATTAGTGATAATAATAGTAATAATAATAATATTGTTAATAATAATATCAGAACAGAGCTCATTTACATAAACATCTAAACCCTGAAGTCACAGCAGACCAAGATGGTGTGTGCGTGTGACCTCACCTCTCTACAAACTGCTCCGCCTCCTTCATCAGCTTCTCAGGCAGGGCATCTAGATCCATGGGCTGCTCCACCACCTGCTCGTTCCTCATGACGATGCAGTTCCACCTCTGAATCAGCTCAAAGGGCACGTACCACACCACGAAGCCCAGCATGAAGAGAACAGCCAATAGCACCAGCAGCCTCCCGCTGACCTGCAGCAGTCCGGTGACCCGCACCAGGAGCAGGGTCAGCAGGCCCAGTCCCACCAGCGCGGACATCTGCCACAGCGTTACCTGCAGGTCAGCCAGCACTTCCTTGGCCTCCCCGGGCTTGCAGTCATTGAAGAACGTGAAGGGGAGCCCGTAGAAATAGTCAAAGCCGTGCGTGTTGGGGTGGTGGCAGTGGTCATTCCTGCTGTGGCAGTTCACGCCCAGGTGCCACTTACCTGCAGAGAACATCCAGATCCAGTGGGGTCATTTGAAGCCCCTTTCACACAGACCCCTACACTGAGGACACACCCCGATGAATACATGAACATCTCATTAAAATCAAAACTTTGAATTTAACACGGCTCAGAATAAGGACCAGTAACTGTCTCTACTGTCCAGAGAAGACTTTCTACTAGATTCTGTGAGGATTTGATTGCACCCTGCCTCATCCCATTAGTGCTGTATGGAGCTCCACCGTTCCAGAGAACACGGTTCCACTGCTCCACAGCTCAATGCTGGGGGTCTTTATACCCTCTAGTCCACACCTGCTATTATACATGGAGACAATAGAGTCATGTTTGTTTATTTGCTCCAGAGGGTCCTATTCTATTGGCAGGAATTCTCTACAGGGACCGACAAGCTGTGTGTGCATTTGCACATCTGAATGTGCCCCGATCCTTTTTGACCTCCTCAAACGGACATTATTACCAGTCGTTCCCTGTTCTCAGAAGAGAACCCGTCGTATATCGTACAGTAAGTAACATAATTACAGTACCGACTCCTCAGGCGTCCTCACCCACTAGTCCCGTTGTGTATCCCTGCTTCTGCAGGAGTCTGGCAAACGTGGTCTCGTTGGGGGAAAGACCACCTGAACCACCGAGGAAGAGGATCACCTGCACCCTCCCTGTGCTGCCAAAGCCTGGAACCACAAACCCAAACAATACTCTTACCTTTTATGAAAGGGGGAACGTTACCTTCAGAACTCCAGACCAAGTCTGTGAGACGTTTTCATACTTTGATATTTATGATAAGTTCTTCACAATATTCGACTGTGGGACCAAAGACAACGAAACACAACCTGAATGTCCTTTATTAATTTTAATATCTATGTCTGTGTCTCTGTATCATCCCTTCAAAGGACTTTTATTCTGAAATTTGAACACAGTGTGAACAAAGACAGAGAGCAAACAGCCCCTCCTCATTTTCCTCCTCTCCTCAGGTTCTGTGATGTCATGTGGACACGTGGACAGAGCAGTAAACATGCACCGGAAGCTGCTTTGGTATTTAAACTGGGATTGAATTCAGTTGGAAACCAGTGAATTGTAGCTGGTTTCTGATATGATGTCCCCTGTAGAAACCAGTCCTGCCGTGTGTTCTAAGATGTGTATCGTGTCTGTAGGTTACTCTGATCCTGAGTTATGAAGCCTAGCAGAAAAGTCCGACCGACACCCACCTGAGCGTAAAGCGTAGCGCCCGGTGTGGAAGGCAGCCCTGCTGGGGGTGCAGAGTGGAGCAGCAGCAATGTGCTGGGTCAGCTTCACCCCGTCCCGTGCCAGCTGGTCAATGTTTGGGGTTCTAAGGTGGAACACAGAGGCTCACGATTATCTGACGTACCAGCAGAAGTCGAACCGGAGCACTTCAGTCCCTTCATTTACCTGATTGTATCGTTCCCATAGCATCCAACATCTCCTATGCCCAGGTCATCCACCATCATGAGCACGAAGTTGGGCTTGGTGACATCTCGGGCACTCGTGAGAGACTGGCTTTGGATGATTAGGAGAAAAAATATCGCCCGCAAGTGTGACCTAGAACACAAAGTCCATCACTATACTGACCTTCTGCAACAATACTAATACTGGAGGAGAGCAGGAGAACCTGGAAATGTTCTGTACTTAAACTGGTTCCACTACAGCCTGCTTACTCAGTCTCACACAGCAACACCACCTACCAAACTACACCCTCCACTGTCTACCTTTTCGTAAAGAGAGCGTTCGACTGAGGAGTGAGACAGGAGTGAGAGAGGGTGAGATAGAGGTGAGAGAGGAGTCAGAGAGGGTAAGAGAGGAGTGAGAGAGGAGTCAGAGAGGGTAAGAGAGGAGTGAGAGAGGGGGAGAGAGGGGTGAGAGAGGAGTGAGAGAGGAGTGAGAGTGCAGTGAAGTTCTGCAGGAGATCTGACACAGTGATCTTCACACATCATACTGTACCTGAGGCTTAGATGTTCCATCAGAAGAACCTGTGGGTGCACATTAACACAGACACATTAAAGTGCAACTGAACCTAAAGTGAACCATTATCCAGGAGTGAGAGGGTGGTGAGAGGGGGGGTGAGAGAGAGGTGAGAGAGGGGAGGTGAGGGGTAAAGGTCCTGTCCTGTACTTTACAGCAGTCTGTGCTGATATGGAGACAGACTCTCCATAACACACTCTCATTAACACACTCTCAATAACACACTCTCCATAACACACTCTCATTAACACACTCTCATTAACACACTCTCATTAACACACTCTCCATAACACACTCTCAATAACACTCTCATTAACACTCTCATTAACACTCACTCTCATTAACACACTCTCAATAACACACTCTCCATAACACACTCTCATTAACACACTCTCACTCTCATTAACACACTCTCCACAACACACTCTCATTAACACACTCTCACTCTCATTAACACTCTCAATAACACACTCTCATTCTCATTAACACTCTCACTCTCATTAACACATTCTCACTCTCATTAACACACTCTCCATAACACTCTCATTAACACTCACATTAACACTCTCAATAACACACTCTCACTCCCATTAACACACTCTCACTCTCATTAACACACTCTCAATAACACTCTCATTAACACACTCTCAATAACACTCTCATTAACACACTCGAAAACACTCTCACTCTCATTAACACACTCATTAAAACACTCCAATTAACACACTCTCACTCTCATTAACACTCTCACTCTCATTAACACACTCTCATTAACAAACTCACGCTCATTAACACTCTCACTCATTAACACACTCTCATTAACACACTCGAAAACACTCTCACTCTCATTAACACTCATTAAAACACTCCAATTAACACACTCTCACTCTCATTAACACTCTCATTAACACACTCTCATTAACACGCTCACTCTCGCAGTACCGACAGTGCTAATATTCCGTTACCGTAACAGTAATTAAACTGTAATTAAAGCTAAAATGTAACAGTCAGATTAAAGCAGCTCAGACCGAAACACACTTTATAACTATAATCTTTCTTACCTTCGCGCACACACACACACACACACACACACACACAGTGTCACTTGACGTCACTTACCGTAAACCTGCGACTAAAGGCACTTTCAGACTCCACAACCACTGAGAATCAGTCAGAACCACTGAGAACCAGTCAGAACCGTTCAGAACCGTTAAGAGCCGTTCAGAAGAGTCCTGAACCATCATAAAGCAGCAGTTTAATAAAGTTCACCTCCATATTTACAGATTTTCATTAATGTGGGTCTTTTCTTTAGATTTATTTGAAGCTTGTTTCCTTTTAAAGCCCATAAATCAGATCTCTGATCATTTTATTCATTTATATTAATTATTCATGCTGGATAAACCACGGCCGGCCCGCAGTGGACCCGCAGTGGACCCTGCAGTGGACCTCACAGAGGACCCGCAGTGGACCCCTGTCTAATGGTGGACCAGCACACAGCAGGGTGTTTTAATCCCTGCTCTGTGGTGGTCCTGTGGGGTCCTGATCATTGAAGATCAGGGTGAAACGAGGAGAATAAAGTCTGCAGATAAACAGATGAACTACAGTCTGGAATTATAGAACCACAAAGAGCTCCTGTGTGGTCAGAGGAGCTGATAGAGTGGACAGTGAGGGTCTTTATTTTATGGCTGATTGATGTAAATAAAGGGTGTAAAACAGCCTCTCGAACGTCCAGCTGAGCATTAACTCGAGTATTTATAGTGACCGCTTCAGCTCTCAGACTGGAGCTACACACACACTGCTTCACTGTTCAGGTCTGACAGGTTTGATTAGATCAACATTCTGAACATTAAATCCAAAACTTCACAGCAGTATGAGATCCAGTGAAACACCTCAGTCCAGATCAACACAACCAACCATTTATTCAACTGTATCATTTCTTATGTACAGAATTCATGAACTGAACTTGAGTTTCTATTGGTTAATATGACAAATGTACAGAAATCAACTAAATGCAGGTGAAAACACACATTTTACTGTCACCAAGTGCCTCCCCCAAATGTTCAAACTATTCCTAAGAGTTTCTCACACACAAACACACACACACACACACACACACACACACACACACACACACACACACACACACACACACTTTACATTCAGAATACAGTCCTAAAAGTACAGTAGTTGTACCAGAAACTGTGGTCCAGGGTCAGGAATGTGAGAGTATGAAGGCCTTCTTTGTGCTGGAGGTCAAGCACTTCCAGCGCCAGTCTATTTACATTGTGTCAGTGTGTGAAACCTGTGGTCAGTTTTCATGACAAAGTCATTGGTCTAAAGAGAAATTTTAAAAAATCAAAAATAGTGAAAATAAAAATCTCTGGTATTGGCACTCATGAGCGTCACAGAGGTGGCTAATCCATGTCCAGAAGGTGAAAACCCACCACAGGATCTTGTTCCGACTCCCTGAGCGGTTCTGCTGTGGCTGACCCTGACAAACCGGGGGCCGTTAGAATTCTACCAGTGACCCAACCTATTGAAAGTGGTGGATCAGGTCCAGCAAGTCAGAGCCTCAGCAGAGCCGCAGCAGAACAAAACCCTGTGTGCATCATTGCCTTGTGGACCAGGATGACCCACCTCTGATGGTTAATAAACTAACGAAAGCTAGCAGCCCCCAGTTCCAGTCAGGAGATTCTCAGAATGCTGACCGGTGGCTGTTAGATTTCATTCTGGCTGAGCTACTCCATAAAACTCCTTTAACACACTTCACAGTAGCACAGTTTTTGGCTGCTAATCAATGAAGGCCTTCTTCTTATGTGAGCGCTCTAAAGATTACGATGAGTTGAGAAGGTTGCTGAGAACTGCAAAGGAAAAAATGTGGTCAGTGTAAGAGCTAGCAGCCAACCACAGAGCAGCAACAGAGTGTTATACACATGATATATCGTGTCGGGGCCTCACCCTGAGGGTCATTCTGTGCCCCACTCTCCTCTTTAGGTCTCTCTGGGTCACCTGTCATGGAGAAGGTAAAATAGGGAGAGTGGGTCATACCATAGTGATGACTGTTGACCTGATAATCACTGACCCCCTCCACAAAAAGGGTCACTGTACTGAGTGCTGTATCCAAGCATATAAACGAAGCAGCGATGGCCACAGCCTTCAGAGGACTGTCACGAAAAGGGCTGCTATCAAATGGTGTACTGACCATGATCTTACTGTGCTTCATTGACCAGTCAGGTCTCTGGACCTGAAGCTCATAGAGAATCTCTGGTTTATTGTCAAGAAGGTGAGAAACATCCAGCCCACAAAATACAGACGAGCTGAAGGCCACTATTAGAGCAACCTGGGCTTCACAAACATCTGAGCTGGGCCACAAACTGATAAACGGTTGGATATTTCTGATTGGTGGTCTGTTCTGACACTGAGTGACCCATCTAGGATATAGAAGTAAAGAACAATAGATCAATAGAACAATGTCCAATTTAAAGTCTACTTTTTCAAAAGAAGAGTGTGAAGCGAAAAGGCATTTTGATAAACATCGTAACAGATTTGACAATCAGTGATTTATTAAAGCACTTACGTTCTTGGGTCTTGAAGCAAAGCTTCTTCTTCTGGTATGCAAAGAAACCAGAAACAGCACCGACGATGGCCACCCCGATGGCCCCCACGACCCCGGCCACGGTGCCGGACCCGGACCCGGACCCTGCAGACCAGGACACAAGAAATGCAGCCTGAATCCAGGTCTTCTGGGTTTGTTAAAAGTGTAAAACAGTTCCTTCAGATCTTCTTCCATCAGATCCAAAAACAGTAGGTGCAACTCAACCACTAGATGGCAGTGCTGCCATTGTTTTGAGGCTCTGTAGGCCTCGGACGCTTCTTACCCAAACACTAACGTCTGTGTTTAATGGGTTTTCTCACCGAGTCTTTAATGTAACACTTATTGGGAGACTCGATTTGATCAAAAGCAGCTGCCATTTCAAAATAAGAGCGGAGAAATATTTACGAGCACTCAGCAGGGTGAAGCGTTCAGAACTGTATGTGCTGTTCGATGGTAATGGTTGTCAGATGTTTCGTTGAGATCAGCATTCTGGACAAGAAGGGAAGAAAAGACGTTTAAAGAGGTTTACAAAGCGTTTCCACACTACCCTCGATTTCTGCCGGTCTCCACCCTGTGTGATTAATGCACTCTGGGGAGAGGGGAGGGTGAGGAGAACCATCCACAAATCAGCACAACACAGTCCACAAGCGAAGATCCAGAACAATGGAAAATGCCCTCTCTCAGAACAGTTCTGCTCAAAATACGCTCATCATCCAACACATATCTGTACCCAGAAGGACGCGTGGGATGGCAGTTTATACTGATCAGTACGGCGTCGGGTTTAACGCAACACGCCAGACGTCTCTGCATGGAGGTGTAGAGGTTCCTAATGGTGTCCTGTGATGATCCATCCCATGCAGCTTGAATGTTCTCCCTCAGTTCTGCAGATTGTGTGGTAGGGGTGGAGTGTTGATAGAGCGTCCAATAGCATCCACACATTTTCAATCAGGGACAGGTCTGGAGATGAGACCGACCACGGCGTAGTATCTGTGTCTTCAAGACGAGATCTTGAGACGGTGACAGTATGTACTACCAGGTACTCTAGTCTGAACATTGCGCTCTTCATACTGAAAATCAGCCGTGAACTTCTCCACTGAGCTGAACTGATTTTAGGGCTTTAGTGAAGGCAGGTTATTTTTGACCTTTAGGACACAGGGTTTATCAGAACATTAAGACAACATGAGGGTTAACATCAGGATTCAGGAAGAGCGACGGCGCTCCACTGCTCACCATCTGCTGAAACTACAGCCTGAACACCAACGCAATTCATCAAACCCTTGACGGCGTCCTGACTGAGTGCAATTTCAACCCCCAGTAATCAACTCTAAGCTTTCTCCATGTGGTTAATTGTTGGGTTATAAACTTCAATTAGATGTTTGCTACCAACAAACAAGACAGTGAACATACACCAATTAGCCATAACATTAAAACCACTGGGGGGGGGGGTCTGTGATGTTCTAGACAGGGTCATGGAGCCAAAAGCTCACGACTTACAGAACTTCAGATCTGCTATAATATTAGTCTTGGTGCAGAGTTCGAGTTCATGCATCGAAGGGTCAGAGCTGTTTTGGTAGCATGACGGGGATCTACACAGTATGAGGTTATGTGTTTTTGTTTTTAATGTTATGGCAGGTTATGGTTATGGTTTTAATGTTATGGCAGGTTGGTGTAGTGGATGTAATCTGACATGTCAAAGTTAGGAAATTTGTACGGGTGTAGTTCAGAGTGCAGCAGGCCCTGGTGGGCTTTTATCATGTGCAGGGATGCAGGTCCAGCATGGATCGATAGTCCATTTCACCTGCCCTCCCCTCAAACCCGCACCCCACCCCATACCACCCCAAACCACCACACACCACCCCAGTGCGGGAAGAAAGCCTGTATGCCCGTCACAGATGTGCTTCCCCAAAGAAGACTCCACAGCATCTGCAGGGTTTGATGGAGCAGAGCGAAGATGTGGAGAGTGTGTGTGTGTGTGTGTGTGTGTGTGTGTGTGTGTGTGTGTGTGTGTGTGTGTGTGTGAGAGAATGGAAAAAAAGACAAACCCTCACACAGCCAGGCAAGACAGAGCCTGAGTTCTGATTGTGTGGAAGATAAATGAGGGAGTGTCGGGATAATAAACTTGTTGGTGTCATATTGACTTCAGTACAGGATCGGACCCCCGGGGCTAATTCGCTAATTACTCAGCGCGAGTCACACGCTTCAGCGACGAGCAAAGTCGGAGACATACAAACATTTAAAGGCTTAAAGGAACAAGCTGGCAGTAAAACAAACACTTTAACACTTTAACTGCCTGCTTCTGTTTTCACCCATACAGAAATCTGATATAGGACCACCTCCCGGTTCCTTCAATGCTCTTCACTGATCAGGACCCCACAGGACCACCACAGAGCAGATATTCTGTGGGTGGTGGGTCATTCTCAGCACTGCAGTCACACTGACATGGTGGTGGTGTGAGTGGATCAGACGCAGCAGTGCTGCTGGAGTGTTTAAACCCCTCAGCGTCACTGCTGGACCCAGAACAGTCCACCATCCTGTGGTCAGCGTCCTGTGAGCACTGAAAACTGAAAGTGTAAAACCAAAAAAAGCACCCAAGCTGAACTGGTTCCAGACTATTTCATTAAGGGTTGCTGGATTACACTGACGGCTTTGAGATCAGCCACACCTTTCCTCATCATCTCCAACAGCCCGTAAACACCGAACGCCTCAGTGAGTCCCAACACGGAACCTTCAGGCTGCGTGGCTGGACAGGTTCACCAGACTGGGAAACAAAATGATCAGATCATCTGTTCTTCTAAAATGAACAGGCTTACCTTGAGCTTCCCCGGAATCTGTGGAGGAAAAGGAGAGAAGAGAGAGAAACAGAACAGTGTTACGACATATTCGGATTTAAAAACAGCACTGACAGCAGTATCACATTGTGTGGGTCACAGTTCCCAGCATGTATTACCCAGTACAACCAGTGAGAATCCTGGAGGTGCTCGTGTTATTAATCCTTTATTAAGGATTAGTAGTTTAGTAGCTTTCAAAAGTTTGTTCCCTCAAGACATACGTTCCCTGGATGGTTCTGGATCAGTATTCAGACACACTTTCATCACAGAACCGTGCAGCTGCCTTCCCTGGTGTTGCTCCAGGACTTTGGCAGAGCTTTATGAGAACCTCTCTCCAGGACTGCGGAACGCTACGTAACTCGAGTCACATTAGTGTAAAATCCTAAAATATGACTCTCCTGCCTCAGTCACGCTTCTCTCACTGCTGATGCTGCTTCTGGATCTCTCAGCTTGTCCACAAATGCAGGTGTACAGCTGTCCATGAGGGGGCGCTCAAAGGGGTTGTATTCACTGCAGTGGAGTAAAAGTGAATTATACCAGAGCTGGTTAATGGAGCCTTGCCACTTCATATTTCCCCCATTTTACGAAAAACGAAACACCAGAACGAGCTGCGCGAGGGTCCTCAAAACACACTGGTCCAGGGTCTTCATTTCGGAAAGTGGAATCATGTATTTCACTGAAACGGAATCTCTGCAGCGCCCTCTAGTGCCTGACGAACCAAGAAGACATTCTCATGCGGTAGTTCTCCTCTCTCCGCCCCCAGACTCAGCTGACCCGCCCACCCGAGTTCAGAAGGAGCCTGTGGAGGCGGGGCTTAATGAGAAGTGAACAGTGTAGAAAGCAGCCAGTCAGAGGCTTCTCTGCTTCCTATGTTGGCAGATCCTCTAATTATACTCCCCAACTGTAGGAGGAGCTGCGGAGCACAAAGAAAAGCATTTCTGCTTTAAATGCCACTCAGAGTCTCTCTTGTCCAAATGTTTTGGACTCCATTAAGCTAGAACGGCACTGTGTCCCCGATACACTCAGGTACCGTAGTACCAGCACCGCATACACCATGCCACTGCCGTGCTAACAGACCACCAATCCGATAACATCCAGACTGCGGCGTTCCTGTGGCGCTCCAGTCTGTAACTGTACCTGGGCAGTGGTGCTAGATAATAGGTGGAGCTCATAAAGTGGACGGGTGTGGGAATGTAGGTCAGAACGATGGATTACCACGATTGATGAATCATCCAACCATACGAGAGCTGGAAATGAACAGTCGGCCGCTAGCGTTTGTTCAGATTTGTTCAGAGCACACCCGGGAAGAGGAAAATCCAGTTTTCTTTTGTGTGTGTGTGTGTGTGTGTGTGTGTGTGTGTGTGTGTGAGAGTTATATTGTCTGTGTATGAAATATTGTATGTCATGTTGTTCTGCAGAAGGGTGGGTCCAGCGCTCCGACATACCGCTCTGGCCGGCCTTGGCTCCAGCACTTCTCGCTGTAAGAGAACAAATAAGACATCAAAGGCCTGCATTATTAATAACGCCCTGATTAATAACCATATTAAAGCTGCAGCAGGGCAGGACAGGGACACGTCCTTTCTGCAGAACTTCTGTTAACGTCATTGGCGAACACATCAAAGGGATCAGCTCAGGTACATGTGAATGATCAATGGAACGAAGCATTAAAGAACTGAAGCTCACCTTTCCCCACCCCCTCGCGAGGTCCGTCAGCGCCGTCCATCTTGTTCTCATTCTCTAAGAGACAAGTTAGAATAGGTGTTAGTTAGGGACACTTTCTTCAGAGCCTCAGTGGTCTACAGTGAGGGTCTTTAAACTCAACTACATCAGGAACATCACACTGTCCGACTGTACCGAAGCAGTTGCACTGTACGTCTTGAGTGTCTGACCACGATACAGTTCCAATCACTACTGCAAAAGAAGACAACAGAGGCTTGGTCCAATGACACCTCCTCTCAAAGTCTGAGTGTCTTCGAGTGTGTGTCAAAGGGGCGTGTCTAACGGTCAACCACCTCTCCACAAGAGGTACACCACCCAAAAGTAGCCTCTGTTTAGAGGGAAGTGGGGGAAGCAGTGTACATCCTCCTGTAGACACCGTGTCTAATCAGATCACACCTGCATTCATTTACATATCTGTCCCAGACACACCTGCCCGACGGGTTCTGCTTTAACCCAGCTGCACGGTGTGAGTTTGATTATGATCACCTCTACAGATCCCATCAGCAAGCACAGTTCCTACCTGGAGCATCAAGAGCATCCTCCAGATCCAGTTCACCTGAAGGAGGAGAAAAGAGAGCCCCGTTAAAACTCAACACCAGGAAGAAGAGACAATAGTCACGCCCATATTAGGAGCTTGGGGTGAGTTCCAGACAGAGGATATGGGTTTGTGTTCGTCAGGGTGAGACAGAGCGCAGGACACGGGCTACCCCCGACTGGACGGCTGGACGGTTCAAACTCCAGACTGAAAGTAAATAAAGTATGTCCTTTGACCTCGGTCCGGACTTTACGTGTGAAAATGGTAGGAACTGAATTCACCTGAATGCGGGAAAAGTGTTTGCAGTGTCTGATATCTGATGCTCACTGACCTTCAGCAGGGACCTCCGCATTTACAGCCGGAGCTTGGTGCTGCTTTATCTCTGTCAAACAGAAAAATCACCAATGAGACGCAGAACGCTCTGCAGGGCTGGACGTTACAACAGGCGTTAGAACACTGTATCTCAGTTTCATTAACAGTGTCAGCAACAGTGTCAGCAACAGTATCAGTGTCAGTAACAGTGTCAGTATCAGTGTCAGTATCAGTGTCAGCAACAGTGTCAGTATCAGTGTCAGCAACAGTGTCAGTAACTGTCAGTATCAGTGTCAGCAACAGTGTCAGTAACTGTCAGTATCAGTGTCAGCAACAGTGTCAGTGTCAGCAACAGTGTCAGCAACAGTATCAGTGTCAGCAACAGTGTCAGTATCAGTGTCAGCAACAGTGTCAGTAACTGTCAGTATCAGTGTCAGCAACAGTGTCAGTATCAGTTTCAGCAATAGTGTCAGTGTCAGCAACAGTGTCAGTATCAGTTTCAGCAACAGTGTCAGCAACAGTGTCAGCAACAGTGTCAGTAACAGTGTCAGTAACAGTGTCAGTAACAGTGTCAGTGTCAGCAACAGTGTCATTATCAATGTCAGAGTCAGTACCAGTGTCAGTAACACTGTTTTAGAAGACTGGTTCATTATTTTATTTTTATATTAATTATAGAACATTTTCTATCAGATACTGCTAAACCTGAAAAATGAAATATCACAGTGCACACTGTGACGACGTCCACGTACCCCAGCACTAACTACAACCGAACAGACGTACCTGCTTCCTCATTCTGATCGTCAGCCTCCACAGTTTCTGAGAAATGAGAGAAATCAGGAAAAACATGCATCATCCCGTCACAATAAACCAGAGCTACACAAACCAGTATTAACTATTAAAGTCCATTTATGAAGGGGTTCACCATCAGACGTCCTTCATAAACCATCAGCAACTCCAACATTCACCTCACATTTACACCTCCAAGAAGATAAATGAGTTTGAGCTGAGCTTTCACAACTAACATCCATCTAAAGCCTCGTTCTTATGAATGACAGTGATCTACGTGATCCTCTACCATCGGGAGCACCTCGTTCACAACTGGTGTTAAAGGCCTTTTTATTATTATTGTTATTAATATCATTATTATTATCATTAATATTATTATTATTATCATCATTGTTATTATTAATAATAATATTAATAATTATATAATAATAATAATTAATATTTATAGATATTTTACAGTCACTGCATTTAAAGTCTTTTAACTGTTATTGTTGAATTAAAATATTCTAATAATTTGAGAAACTGGATTTCTGATTTCAGACCTAATGAAGCACAGCGTTCCGAACACTTTCTAGGTCACATGCTTACTGTCATTCCCTGCTCCTTCTGTAAGAGTGAGTGTGTTACTGCCCACGTTGTGTTTCAGATCCCACCGGGTTCCATCAGGAACTTCAGAAATACTATGCAAATGTCAGGATGGAAGCGTTAGATATGCAAACGCTCCTGGAACACTGTGGGGTGTTGGGAATACTGACGCTGCAACCGATTGGTCTTCTTTAAATCTACGGGACCAAAATTAACCAATCAAAATGCATTTCGGTGGGCAGTTACTTCATAACTCAAACAACCATTACAGCCTGCATTTCCATAATATCCACGGAAACGAGATAAATACAGAAATGATGTGAGGAACACAAATGAGGAAAGGTTAGAACTTCTCCTTAAGAAATCATTTACAACATCGAGTGGAGAACATGTAACACAACTGCCCACAAGAGCAGAACCACACGATGAGTAAAGAAGACAGCTGTATGTTGCTCTCTCCACAGCTGAAGTCAAAGTGCAGCTTCTACCATCAGAAAGAGAAGAAACAGAAAAGACTAAAGTTCTCCAGAGAACATCTAGACAAAGAGCAGGACTTCTGGAACAATGTGCTTTGGACAGATGAATCCAAAGCTGAATTATTTGGACGCAGTAACAGAAGACATGTTTGGATCAAACCAAACACAGCATTTGAGCAGAAGAATCTCATAGCAGCTGTGAAGCATGGTGGTGGAAGTGTGATGGTTTGGAGCTGCTCTGCTGCAGCAGGGTGTGGAGATCTCTCCATCATAGAAACCACTATGAGATCTTTATTTTATCAGAGGGGGTTTGAGGAGAACGTAAGAGCGTCTGTACAAAGACTAACGCTGAAACATCACAGAGCTGAAAGAATTCCGCGTGGAGGAGTGGGAACGTCGTTCTTCCAGTCGATGTCAGAGACAGTAGACGGTTCTAGAAACATCTCACTGACATTATTTCAGACGAAGGAGGAGAAACAGATATTAGAACAGAGGGTCTGAACTTTGACATTTCTGTTAATGATGGTTTGTATCACACTTTGGGTTCCTAATCTAATCACTGCAGCAGGTCAGTCGTTCAGCGAACACAATCGTGTACCTGTTGGATTGTTGTCGAACACGTCCGTCGTTTCTACACCAAAAAGAAGAGAAAAGAGAGAAATTCCATCAGAGATTAAACGACTCTTCAGACATTTACTCTGCCATAACATTATAACCACCTCACTGTCCATCTGCTCCTCTGACCACACAGGAGCTCTTTGTGGTTCTATAATTCCAGACTGTAGTTCATCTGTTTCTCTGCAGACTTTGAAGATCAGGGTGAAAGGAGGAGAACAATGATCAGGACCCCACAGAGCAGATATGATGTGGGTGGTGGGTCATTCTCAGCACTGCAGTCACACTGACATGGTGGTGGTGTGTTAGTGTGTGTTGCTGGTACGAGTGGATCAGACGCAGCAGTGCTGCTGGACACAAGGAGGTGGTCCTAATGTTACGGTTTATTCAGTGAATCTAGATGAACAAGTCGTTCAAAGACACCTGCAGCTGAAGACAAAGTCAGTCAGAACAACAGCGTCGTGTTCCTGCATGTTTCCACAGGAGCACCTCGGCCGAAAAGGCTCCCATCACAATACCATTAAACAATAGCCCCAGTACACCCAGCCCAGTATGCTTCACGGAGCAGCACAACGTGTCCACGCTGTTCCCGTTTGAGGGTTTCTGTGTTTTGATCAGATTGGATCGAATATCAGCTTTTGTAGAAGCAGTTCCGATTCTTCTCCTCTGACCAGTGATCTGGAGTCACACTTCATTCCCAGCCCACAGCAGAGCTCGTCTTCAGTAGACTGACACACACTGCATGTTCAAATACTTATGGACACCCCTTCTCATTCAGCACTCAGCTACTTTAAGCTGCATCCATTGCTGACACAGATGTGCAAATGCACACATAGCTTGTCTCGTCCCTGTAGAGAAGTACTGCCAATAGAATAGGACCCTCTGGAGCAGATAAACAAACATGACTCTATTGTCTCCATGTCTAATAGCAGGTGTGGACTAGAGGGTATAAAGACCCCCAGCATTGAGCTGTGGAGCAGTGGAACCGTGTTCTCTGGAATGATGGAGATCCATACAGAACTTCTGGGATGAGGTGGTGATGAGGTGGTGACGAGGCAGTGACGAGGTGGTGTTGAGGTGGTGACGAGGTGGTGACGAGGCGGTGACGAGGCGGTGACGAGGCGGTGTTGAGGTGGTGACAAGGTGGTGACGAGGCGGTGACGAGGCGGTGTTGAGGTGGTGATGAGGTGGTGACAAGGTGGTGACGAGGCGGTGACGAGGCGGTGTTGAGGTGGTGATGAGGTGGTGTTGAATATGTTGAGTCACTAAAGCAATGTTTTGGGCTGTTTTGCACGTCCATTGTGTATAGACAGGGTTGATTGTTCTTCCGTGACACACACACACACACACACACACACACACACACACACACACACACACACACACACACACACACACACACACACACACACACGTATATAGATATTAATATAGATGCAGATACTTTATTGATCCAGAGGGAAATGAAGGCACCCAGTAGGTCAGTGAACTGGAATGCTGCCGCTGTGGCCCTCCGTCGCGCGGTATCTGAATGTTCATATCAAACGTGTGACTCCTGGCTGTGGGATTCCCCATTTATAGGCTGATTTAATCTGATATCAGTGTTCAACAACCGTCATACTGAATGCAGGCGTCTCCCAGTGGTCACATGCTCCGACTCGCCACCAAACACACACACACACACACACAAACATCACTTTGTCTACATCAGGGGTCTTCATTTACAGCTCACACTAAGCTTCGTGTGTTCTGCTAAATCGAGCTGCTTCGTGGTAGCTATGAGACCCAAAATGTCGAGGCACAACACATATTTCACCTCGTTTCACTAAAGCTGTTAAGACCTGCAGAATGTCCCCGTCAGGACTTTTCGCTCGAGAATCGTCCCTTACACTGTGACGTTAAAGTGAGGACTCGGGAGAACAGTGCTCCATTGTCTGAGAGACACACAGGTTTTGCATAAAGTGCAGCTCTGAACTTGAGTCTAGACGGACTCGTTACCGACTTACATACATTATACAGGCAAAAGTATTAGGACACCTGTTCGTTCGCTGGATGTTGGACGATTACTATCCCAGCTCATCCCCAACTACACTACTCATCCCAGAAGTTCTGTATGGAGCTACATCATTCCAGAGAACACGGTTCCACTGCTCCACAGCTCAATGCTGGGGGTCTTTATACCCTCTAGTCCACGCCTGCTATTAGACATGGAGACAATAGAGTCATGTGTGATAAAACCACAGGACAGAGGTCTTGTAGAGTCCACGCCTCAATGAGTCTGAGCTTTTAGGCAGGTGGTTTTAATGTTATGGCTAAATGGGATGGATTACTGAATTATAAACACATGCAGTGTCTCCAGCACCCAACTATTACCGTCTTCTTTGACAGATAAAACCGGATCAGTTGGTTCTTCATCTTTTTCAGCTGGAACAGTAGGTTCTGCAGCAGAATCTGAGAAGCAACAATTGAATTATATCTCTAAATATAATGCAGAGGTTCATCCCACCTGAGGTCTTTAAAACAAACATCTCTAGACTCCTTTTAAAGTAGACCAAGAACCTTTCTAATCCCATACAGTGTCTGTTCAGAGGAAAAAACACCTACACCTGTCATTCTTTTATAATTATGCTCCACTGACTGTGCTTTCAGCTGTGCTCCTCTGGTGTGCTCCTCTGACTGTGCTCACAGATGGCTGCTCCCACTGAGTGTGCTCCACTGACTTTGTGCTCCACTGACTGTGCTCCACTGACTGTGCTCCACTGACTGTACTCACTGGCTGTGCTCCGTATTTGTGCTCCGCTGACTGTGCTCCGCTGACTGTGCTCCGCTGACTGTGCTCCACTGACTGTGCTCCACTGACAGTGCTCCACTGACAGTGCTCCACTGACAGTGCTCCACTGACAGTGCTCCACTGACAGTGCTCCACTGACAGTGCTCCACTGACAGTGCTCTTCTGACAGTGCTCCACTGACTGTGCTCTTCAGTGCTCATCTAAGTGTGTTCTGCTAATTGTGCTCTGATGTTTATTTGGCGTTATTCTAATGTTATACAGGATTTTATTTTATTAGTGGAAACTCAATACAAATGTCTTGGTTTGAAAAATGTACAGAAGACGTTGTTTACCTGGCTCTGGATCATGGGTTCCGTGAGCTTCAGGCCTAATGATGAATTAAGGCTCACCATACTTAATTTATTTAGTTCATGCTCTGTGTGTGTGTGTGTGTGTGCCTGTGTGTGTGCCTGTGTGTGTGTGTGTGTGTATTTACTGACCCGCTGTTGGCTCCTCTGCCTCATCTACAGGTGAAGGTAGAGTTGTACTCTCTGCAAGATTAAAGTTACAGTCAACAGCATAATTTCAGGTGTTTCTGATAAAGTGGCCAGTGTGTGGAAGCAGAGGTGTAGTTCGGGTGTAGTTTAGCAAAACCAAACATGTTTATGCAAAGAACACACGTTGAATATTTAGCTTTAGGGGCTTTTTCTATTGTATTATGCAAAATGCGAATCTGCACCGACCTTCTCCTTTGACTTCGTCTGTATCTTCTGAAAATCACAGACATCAACACATCTGCTGCTCTACACGGTTTCTACACGTTAGGAAAACCTGTTGGGGCATTTTCTCTCTTTTACTGGAGCTGGAAACCCCCCCAATCCATGAGTCGATCAGGACCAAACCTGTTGCACATTAGAGCTACGTTTCCCCCGTTTCCCCAAATCAGCCGGGACATGTCTGATCACTGAGGCTTTCTTCTTCAGGATCACACACCACCTACAAGCCTAACCAGTAATGGAAACCTGTGCTCACCAACTACAATGACTTCTAATAACGTGGTCAGTGAGTGAACGCACACGGTAGGTGTTTCTGGTAGACCCTAGCTCCCCCTCAGTGTATATCACAACACCTACATTTATACACAATACACAGATTAAGACACTCACCATCACCCACAGATGGTTCCGGAGTTGTAAATGCTTCTGGTTCTGCTTCTGGTTCTGCTTCTGGTTCTGCTTCTGGTTCTGCTTCTGGTTCTGCTTCTGGTTCTGGTTCTGCTGCTGGTTCTGTAACTGGAAATGTTTGGGAGGTTTTAAGAGTCTGAAAAGTGACTCTGCCTCAAATGACCATAAATGACCATACACTCTATGGACAAAAGTATTGGGACATCTGCTCATTCATTGTGTCTTCTGAAATCAAGGGTTTTAAAGAGTTTCTGTTGGAGTGTCTGTCCTGTACTACTGTCCTGAGAACAGTTTCTACTAGATTCTGGAGCATTGCTGTGAGGATCTGATTGAATGTTTAGAGATTGTAGCTCCGCCTCCTCAGTGTATATCACAATACCTACATTTAGAGTAATTAATATTCACCCTAATGAGAGTCTGTAGCTCCTCCCCCTCAGTGTATATCACAATACCTACATTTAGAGTTATTAATATTCACCCTAATGAGAGACTGTAGCTCCTCCCCCTCAGTGTATATCACAATACCTACATTTAAACACAATACACAGATTAAGACACTCACCATCACCCACAGATGGTTCCGGAGTTGTAAATGGGTCTTCTGCTTCTGGTTCTGCTTCTGGTTCTGCTTCTGGTTCTGGTTCTGCTTCTGGTTCTGCTTCTGGTTCTGCTTCTGGTTCTGTAACTGGAAATGTTTGGGAGGTTTAAAGAGTCTGAAAAGTGACTCTGCCTCAAATGACCATAAATGACCATACACTCTATGGACAAAAGTATTGGGACATCTGCTCATTCATTGTGTCTTCTGAAATCAAGGGTTTTAAAGAGTTTCTGTTGGAGTGTCTGTCCTGTACTACTGTCCTGAGAACAGTTTCTACAAGATTCTGGAGCATTGCTGTGAGGATCTGATTGTATTCATAAAAAAGAGCATTAAAGAGGTCAGGACGTTGGATGATCACCACCCCACCTCATCCCAAAAGAGCTCCATCATTCCAGGGAACACAGTTCCACTGCTCCACAACTCGTGTCTTCATGCAGGTACAATTTGACACCCACCCTAATTTCATAGCTCCATGCAAGTGTGTGAAGGTGTGTGAGAGCCTGGTTAAGCGTCAGGATGGTCTCGGTAACAAGCTGAGGGTCTTAAATCCTCGTAAAGGCTGAAATGTGCAGTGGTGTGGATCTGCTGATGCTCAGTCACACTGTAGTAGAAGCACCATCAGCTCATTCATTACAGTCTGAATAGAGACGTATTCAATACTTCATCAACCATCTTCAGAGCTGCTCTGAATGAGAGACGCGTCACTAGTGTAACACCGTGTCAACGGGTGAAGCAGCGCCCTCCGCACGGCTGCATGGCCTCCACCTCCACCTCTAGCTCCTTCAGAGTGCCAGAGGGAGGAAAAGCTGTGTGTGTGTGTGTGTGTGTGTGTGTGTGTGTGTGTGTGTGTGTGTGTGTGTGTGTGAACATTCAGTTGAAAGTGAAATGAAGCAAACGTACCGTCATCCTCTGCCTCCACTTTCCCTCCTGAAAGCAGAAAACAGACAGGTTTAAAGACACAGAGCGGATTACAGGCGAAGTCTGGCTGTAATCACAGCCGTCAGTCTGTCCCGGGATTTGTTCCTCCTGCTCTGATCCCGGTGTGGAATTAACCACTGCTGGAATTCTTTAAACCACTTTTCAGAAAATTATTTCATATTTAGAGAATTATTCATATTCACCATTAGTACTCTTACTACTATTACTATCACTTTAATTACAAATACAATTACTGCTGCTACTACTCCTACTACTACTGTAACTATTACTACTACTGTCACTGTTACTACTACTGTAACTATTACTACTACTGTCACTGTTACTACTACTGTAACTATTACTACTACTGCTAATGTTACTACTACTGTAACTATTACTCCAACTGCCACTGTTACTAATACTGTAACTATTACTACTACTGTCACTGTTACTACTACTGTAACTATTACTACTAATGCTACTCCAACTGTCACTGTTACTACTACTGTAACTATTACTACTACTGCTACTCCAACTGTTACTGTTACTACTACTCATACTAATATTACTACTACTGGTATTGTTACTATCACTGTTACTACTATAACAAAGACTGTTGCCATCACTTCTACTACTCATACTACTACCACTATCACTACTACTACTAGTGGTACTCCAACTAATTAGTACTAATACTGTTGCTACTCTCCTTACTCACACTAATATACTAGTATTGCTACTTGTACTGTTACTATAACTATTATTACTATTATTATTACAGTGACTGTTACTATTACTCCTCCTACTACTATTACTCCTTCTAGTTATATTACTCATAGTACTACCGTACTCTACTAATCTTACTACTGTTACTAGTAACAATATTACCACAACTCTGACAGCATCTGGAGTAGGTGTGGGGGTGTAGTTGCTGAACTGTTGCGGTACATTATGGTAGTGATGTCAGATGACGTTTGAGGACAGTGGGACTCTGCGGAGACTGAGTTCTGGTTCAGTGTCTGTCTCTGTATCGTCTTCTACACACTTTCGTCTCTGAACAGAACATGGGTTGTTTGGATTTCACCCCACAGCCATTAGTGACAAATACATATGCTTTTATATCCCCGCACACTGAGGACGGACTGTCCTCTTCGGTTGCTTTGGGCTCTTAAACCAATCTGACCTTTGGCCTGACCTTCACGTTATTCCCCACAGCTCGGCACTTTCCTTTGTTTTGCCTGGGACGCTGCGTCCAGCGCTGCGGGTCTCTGACAAATTAACAAGCTGCTGAGTGTCTGCTGGTTTAGGAAACATGGGACAACACAGATGTTCCCTTAATCCACACACACACACACACACACACACACACACACACACACACACACAGAGCTAATTTTGAGCTCAGTACTAATACACAGTATAAGGCAAAGAAAACAGATTAAAGTGTTTACACTGAAACAGAAAACACTGAAATTCATATGGCTTTATTATCTCTGATCACCTGGATACAAGTGACGGGTATGGGTGAGTATGAGTGTGTGTGTGTGTGGGTGTGGGTGTGTGATGGGTATGGGTGAGTATGGGTGTGGGTGTGTGTATGTGATGGGTATGGGTGAGTATGGGTGTGAGTGTATGTGTGTGTGTGTGTGTGTGTGTGTGTGTGTGTGTGTGTGTGTGTGTGTGTGGTATGGGTGTGGGTGTGTGTATGTGATGGGTATGGAGTGAGTATGGAGTGCGTGTATGTGTGTGTGTGTGTGTGTGTGTGTGTGTGTGTGTGTGTGTGTGTGTGTGTGTGATGGTATGGTGAGCTATAGGTGTGGGTGTGGGTGTGTGATGGGTATGGGTGAATATGGGTGTGGGTGTGTGATGGGTATGGGTAGTATGGGTGTGGGTGTGTGTGTGTGATGGGTATGGGTGAGTATGGGTGTGGGTGTGTGTGTGTATGTGTGTGTGAGTGGGTATGGGTGAGTATGGGTGTATGGGTGTGGGTGTGGAGTGTTAGCAGTGGGTATGGGTGAATATGGGTGTGGGTGTGTGATGGGTATGGGTGAATATCGGTGTGAGTGTATGGGTGTGGGTGTGTGATGGGTATGGGTGAATATGGGTGTGTGTGTGTGTGTGTGTGTGTGTGTGTGTGTGTGTGATGGGTATGGTGTACTGATGGGTGTGGTGTCTGTGTGATGGGTATGGGTTATGGGTGTGATGTGGTGTCTGTGTGATGGGTATGGGTGAGTGCTCCCGGGGTGTGAGTGTGTGTGTGATAGGTATGGGTGAGTATGGGTGTGGGTGTGTGATGGGTATGGGTGTGAGTGTGTGTGTGTGTGATGGGTATGGGTGAGTATGGGTGTGGGTGTGTGTGTGTATGTGTGGGTATGGGTAGTATGGGTGTGGGTGTGGGTGTGGGTGTGGGTGTGTGATGGGTATGGGTGTGTATGGGTGTGGTGTGTGTGTGTGTGTGTGGTATGGGTGAGTGTTGGTGTGTGTGTGTGTGATGGGTATGGGTGAGTATGGGTGTGGGTGTGTGATGGGTGTGTGTGTGTGTGTGTGTGTGTGTGTGAAGAGGATATATCAGACAGGTATCAGCAGTGAAGGTGTTCAGTGTGTTTCTGAAACACATGGTCTTTAACAGATCTCACAGCAGAAGCGTCAGTGAGGGGGTAAACGAGGCTGAGGCTGTCCCAGCCTTTGGAGACACACACACACACTCCCCGTCTCCCCGGGGGACAATTCAAACCAGGCCGTTTTTTCTGTTGTAACTTTTCCGTGGGTGGGGCTCGCAGCTGGAGCGGGGATTGAGTTACCGGCGGCCCAGCCGAGCGCTTTCACACTCTCCCTTTCTCTTTCTGGACAGATGAATGGGACAGGGCCCCTGAGAGACGCCCTCGGGTGTGTTTTCAGGGCGGATGCTTCCAAAGCTGTCACGAAAATTAAAGTGTGTGTGTGTGTGTGTGTGTGTGTGTGTGTGTGTGTGTGTGTGTGTGTGTGTGTGTGTGTGTGTGAGACAATCCAGGATTTAACCCACCAATAAGAGTGGAAAACCAAAAGAAGACGAAGAACACATTCTACACATCAGAAACATCTAGATTGGGAACAAGATTGGGAACATTCAAGAACACCGTAAATAAAACAGTACATTCTAGATAACTGAAGGGAGAAGAACATGCTAGAGATTCCTATTGAACCCAGCATTTTTTCACAAATCAGTATTTCTCCCACATAACCTAAACTCAGTGTTCAGGACTGTCCAGAAGAAGGGTTCTCCGCTTCATCTCAACTTTAATCATCTCTGACCCTAAAGTGCTGAGAGTATGAAGGCAAGCATGGTCTTCCTCTAAAACATCAATAAGCTCCACATCTTCTAAGCTCCACGACCGTCCGACCCACCGAGAGGCAGAGGACGGTTCTGCTGTCTGGACTCCTGGACACTGACGGATGGGTGTGGGAGCACCAGGGATCGAACCTGCAAGCTCCTTATGATGGAGCAAAACTTCATTGCGTTTGTTGGAGATCATTGAGGGAGTCTGGTTTGGGCCAACAGAGCCGCACCCTTCATTCTGATCTGAGTCCAACCACCCAGTTCAGCCACAGCTCTTCCTCAGATGCTTCAAAGCAGGACGTCTTTTTACTTTAACGGAACGTAAAACATCAGAGATGATCTCCAACTCCCAACCCAGAACAGTAGACCGTGGAGGTGGATGGAAGCAGAACCTCTAAAAGCTCCTCACAGAAAGTTCATTCCCAAACTAAACCGTGTTCAGATTCTCCACTGTATTCCCATCATTTACACTCCATATGTTGGTGGGTTTGGATAGTAAATAAACAGTAAATAAACAGTAAATAAACAGTAAATAATCTGTTTCCTGTTCATTTAATATAATGCAGAAATATATCACACAGTTCCAGCCCGAACCCCGACTCTGAAGGAGTTTGATCACTGTCTCATGCAGGAACTTTGAAAACTTGGTGGAATTCTGTTTTAAAGAGGAATAGACATATAGAACATGGGTTCTCCTGGAGAGCTTCAGATCTGTGCTCTGAACAGAATGTACAAGAGTCCGACGCCAGTGACCGAGCCCGACTGATGAAGAGCAGGCGATGACTTCACTTGGCAAAAACATCACCTTCCAATTAGTGATCCAACACCAGCTATAATCTGATTACAGAGCTCTTCAGGGCAGGTGTGGTGGACGGTCTAATTACAGAGCTTTTCGGGGCAGGTCTGATGGACGGTCTGATTACAAAGCTCTTTGGGGCAGGTCTGGTGGACAGTCTGATTACAAAGCTCTTTGGGGCAGGTCTGATGGACAGTCTGATTACAGAGCTCTTCAGGGCAGGTCTGGTGGGCGGTCTGAATACAAAGCTCTTTGGGGCAGGTCTGGTGGACAGTCTGATTACAGAGTTAAAACAAAGGCTGACAGAGCATGAAGGACTACAAACAAAGACACACTGTTATGTATGCAGGTAGGTTCCTGCATCCTGGTCCACCAAGAAGCTTCATCTAATTCTTGAGCAGCTGATATGATCAGACTGTCAGGGTGACAGCAGCCTTTCACACCTCAGACAGCTTCCCACCACCTTACCTTGCATTGCAATCAGACTCCCCAGCACGAAAAGCCACAGGCAGGACATCATTGTGGTGTGGATGGAGATGGATCTTCTCACCAGCAGCAGCAGCAGCAGCAGCAGATCTGGCCGGGTTCCTTCAGCGCTCCACACGTTCTGAAGAAGCTCAGCTTCTACACGAGCATCTCAGCCAAGCTCCTCCACCCCTGCCTTTGTTGCAGAAAGTTTGGGAGGGCGTGCGCGCGCGCGCGTGGGTGTGTGGGGGCGTGTGCGGCGCGAGGTTCCGCCCATAGGCCGGGGCGACAGGGCCGGGAGCCAATCGCGCGTGAGGAGGCCTGCCCGCTGCGCGGAGGCTCCGGCTCGGGTCGGTTCACTGAGCCGAGTCAGTTCGCAGAGTCGAATGAGCGGCTCCTGAACTTTAACTCTAAACTGCCGGAGGACAGTTTACAGAGCCGGTCTGAGTTTGGCCCTGTGACGTCACCGTTACCATGACGACGGAGAGCCAGACTTCAGGGGAAGTGGGGAAGCAGCCAGGACTTACTGATTCTGATTCAGGATTAGATTTGATGGACTTGAATCTTAAATAAAGAGAAAACTGTATGATTTCACTGTTGAGGTACTTCATGATGGACACTGGGGTACTGTATGGTGGTTCTTTGAGTATTTCATAGTGGACACTGAGGTACTGTATGGTGGTTCTTTGAGTACTTCATAGTGGACACTGAGGTACTGTATGGTGGTTCTTGAAGTACTTCATGATGGACCCTGAGGTTCTGTGTGGTGGTTCTAGAAGTACTTCATGGTGAATGTTGAGGTACTTCATTGTAGACACTGAGGTATTGTATGGTGGTTCTTGAGGTACTTCATGATGGACACTGAGGTACTGTATGGTTGTTCTAGAGGTACTTCATGTTGGACACTGGGGTACTGTATGGTGGCTCTTTGGGTACTTCATGGTGGACACTGATGTACTCTATGATGGTTCTTGAAGTACTTCATGATGGACACTGAGGTTCTGTGTGGTGGTTCTTGGGGTACTTCATGGTGGATGTTGAGGTACCTCATGGTAGACACTGAGGTATAGTATGGTGATTCTAGAGGTACTTCACGTTGGACACTGGGGTACTGTATATTGGTTTTTGAGGTACTTCATGGTGGATGCTCAGCTACTCATGGAAGCTGTGGAATACTTCATAATGGATGTTAAGATACTGTATGGTGAATCTTGAGGTACTTGAATGTCCAGGTACTTTATGGTGGACGCTCAGTAACTACATGGTGGTTGTTGAAGTGTTTCACAGACACGATTTGTATTTATTTACTGAACTGAACCGACTGTAAACCGTTTGTGCTTCACGTTGCATTGGATTCACTGAGTCACTTAAAAGAGTGATTTAAACGAAATAAAAGCGAGTCAGTAATTTCGTCCAGATCTTCACGTTTGACTGTAAAGAAGCGTTTCTCTTTCACAGCGACAGCTCATACAGCCGAGCTCACGGAGAGGAGCGACGCTGCACAATCTATGTTATACTCCAACATTGAGAGTGTCTCTGTATTATTGATAAGTGCTGTATAAATAAAATAAATGTATTATTAATCACGGTATGTTTTTAGTTCTGTGTGCGGCGTATAGATGCCACAGATTGCCCGGAGGCCCAAAAGGATAGCTCAGCGCCCTTTGACCTTTCCTTTTTCAAGATGTAACCAGTGCACCCCCCACCCGCGGCCCAGTTTAATGGATGCACTGTGCTCGGTTCAGGTTCGCCCAGAGGAACGCCCCTTCTCCTTCATCTATGCTGCGGATTACTGACCGACCCACCCAGCGGAACCAGGTGTGTCACAGCAGCGGCTTCATCAAACCCACTTCCAGGTGAGGCCGCCGTCGCGTGACTTTAAAGATTAATGCTGTAGGGCCTGATTCAGCTCCATCCTCCCAGGGTGGAGAAGTGCCACCGTTTCAGATCCTGCTGAGAGTCGTTAGTGTTTCCACATGTCAGCGAGGACCGTAGGCCTGAACCTCTCCAGATGAAGTGCCTTTATGGAGGGATGCGTGGAACGGCACGCAGCTGCTGGGACAAAGCAGCAGTGCACAACGACAACGATGAAGTCACTAACATCTGAGAGTGGAAGATGATCACATAACTATCGAGTTATGATAATAAAAACATTATTATGTATAATTTAAGAGTAATGATAATAACTCTATAACCACCTACCTGTCACCTAACAGTGACCGTAAGAAAACATTAATAACAGAACAAACAATAACATCCACGAATTGCAGCATGATGATAAAGTCTGGCTTATAATGTTTATTTTGATCTGTAATAACAATGATAATAATAATAACAACAACCAAAAATAATTATACTAATACAAATAACAATAATAATAAGTTATCACCTTTGATAAAGATAACAGCTGGATTTTACTACTACTACTAATAATGATGCTGATGGAGGTGCTGGTGGTGCTGCTGCTGGTAGTGATGATGGTGATGGAGTTAGTGATGGGGTGATGGTGATAGAGGTGTTAGTGGTGGTGGTGCTGGTGTTGGTGTTGGTGGTGGTACTGAATAGGATAGGAGGATAGGATAGAACTTTATTGATCCCTTGGGAGGGTTCCCTCAGGGAAATTAAGGTTGTAAAATGTGGTGATGGAGGTGTTGATGGTGGGGTGGTCATGGTGACAGAGGTGTGCATGGTGTTGATGGAGGTTCTGGTGGTGGAGTTGAAGCTTTTGATGGTGGTGGTGGTGGTGGTGAAGAACCTTTTGCTGCTGGTGGTGGTGATGTTGGTGGTGGTGCTGATGTTGGTGTTGAAGCTGCTGGTGTTGGTGGTGGTGATGGAGGTGCTGGTGGTGGCATTGAAGCTGCTGCTGGCGGTGATGAAGCTGTAGCAGGTGGTGGTGATGGATGTGGTGAAGCTGCTGCTGGTGGTGGTAATGGAAGTGGTGGTGCTGATGTCGATTGAGGTGCTGGAGGTGGTGTTGAAGCTGCTGCTGTTGGTGGTGCTGATGAAGCTGTGGTGGTGGTTATGATGATAATGGCACTCGAGCTGCTGAATATCAACAAGTCTCTTTTCCTGCTAACTGGGAGGCAGCACCACTCCACTCATAACCACCCCAACCCCCCACCGTGGGAGTCTTTCGCTCACTCACACACAGTCTCTCACTCTCTCTCTCCCTCCCTCTCCCTCTCTCTCTCCTGCTGGATGCTCTCGCGCTCCTCTCTGCCGCTCAGAGACACCACCAGCAGAAGCAGCAGCAGCAGCCGTAGCTCCAGCAGACGCAGCCGTCCGTCCCCCCCCTCCACTCTCTCCTCTCTCCTGCTGCCATGCACTCGCTCATCTCCCCGGTCACCAAAGCCGTGCTTGTGGCGCTCTTCATCTTTGCCATCCTCCTCATCCTCTACGTCATCCTATGGTACATATGCAGGGACGTGGACTGCGACCACGGCATCTGAGGAGTCGGGGTGGAGGGGGGTCATTGGTTTAGGGTGAGGAGGGGAAGGGGGCACGTGAGTCGAGGAACCGGCGGGGAACCCCTTGCACTGGCAGCAGACGAATCAGGGTGACCCTGGTAAGTGCATCCGCATGCCCTTCATCCTTTGGTCTACACGTGCAAGTGGTGCATGCGTCTCCTGAGTGAGAGGTCTCGCTGTGTGTGTGGTGGGCAGGTTTTCCCACTGCAACATGTTGCAGATTCCTTGATCGTGGCTCTGTGGGTCATCTTCGCTCTCTTGCTTAGGAAAGCTGACCTACAGATGTTGTCCTATCCACTTTTACCCCGTTTAAACATCTCCTGACACACACATGCCTGATGCACGAACCAGTGGGTTTGATCGGGGGGGGGCACTGGACTTGCGCCTGGGGTGCACTTTTTTCCCTCCCTCTCTTTCTTGCTCTCGCTTCTGCCGCTCGGTTTTTCCCCTGCAGTTGTTGATGTGTGAGTGCCGAGGATTCCCGCGAAGCAGAAGAGTCTTCATGAATCAGTCCCTGCTGAGAAGTGTGCCCCAATCCTTCGCTCAGTCCTGATCCACACGGTTGGGGTTCAGGCTATTATACTTCTGACCTCTGGGTCAACGTATGGACCGTGCGTAGACATCCAAGGACGCTGGGTTATTGGTTAAATGTACCAGAAAAAGGGTTGTGAAGGGCAAGTCAAGGGCAATATGCAAATATCACCACTGCAGTGGAGGACTAATGCATTCTGCGAAACCCAGTAGATGGTCCTGAATGTCAGCAACAGCCAGGTTATCTTCACCTCATCATTGGTTGTGGGTCCAGAGAATTAGAATCTCAGAAACACCTTGCTGACTTTTCCACAGAAGTCCTGTCGAGGAAACCTTTCAGGGACAGTGGAGAGCGGTTTAGCGAGGGGTAAAAAAGGGCACCCTAATCTTGGCCAATCACAGTCTCCTCTTGATCCCGGGTGTGCTTTCCTTTCAGGAAACATGTCACTTTGAGTGACAGCAGGTATTCTCCCTGGCCGTCCAGGCAAACGACCTGATGACAGTTCACTTTGCTGAACATGCTGTCGCTGTTCCTGATCACGGATGATGAATTGTCAGCCATCATCATGGGATAAAGGAGGTCTGTCGACGTATCACGTGAACCGTACCTGTAGCTGTAGCTGATGCACTGTGGTCAATAGTGTAGGACTGTCTCATTATAGTGTCTGGTGCACCCATATCATTCATTCCAGTGCATTTAGTGGCTCGGTCACTATAAACCAACCTGAGGTCTAAGCTGGGTTTGGCTGATTTATTAAGTACACTGACCACACTGGTCCAGTGTGTAGGTGTTTTGTTACACCACCTATTTACAATGTGTCCATTGTTCATCAAGTGAAAGAGGCCACCATAGGACCACCACTGAGACAGAGGTTCAGCTGACGCATGGACCCACATGTACAGGTGGTTGTGACCCACTAATTATTCTGAGGTTGTGGAATAAACAATGAATTAAATTAATAAATGATTAATGATTTGTTCATGTTTAATATGAACACATTTTATAAATATAATGTGGGTGGAGGGTCATTCTCAGCACTGCAGTCACACTGACATGGTGGTGGTGTGTTAGTGTGTGTTGCTGGTACGAGTGGATCAGACACAGCTGTGCTGCTGGAGTGTTTAAACACTGTGTCCACTCACTGTCCACTCTATCAGACACTCCTCAAATGTCTTATTCAGTTGGTCATCCAGTGAAAACATACCTTATGCTGTTACAGTTAACCAGCTCTTGACCAGCATAATGTACACTGGTGCTTAAAAGTAAAGGTAATCTTCTGGAATGACCCAAAGTCCTGACCTTAATCCAGTAGAAATGGTGTGAAGGACCTGAAGCAGCAGTTCATGGGAGGAAATGTTTAGTTACAGTTATTGCTGCACAACCAGCTTGACCATCTTCAGCAGTATGTTCTAATCAACGTTAGACTGGAGTGAAAATATTTCATACCACAAGCGGACCATCAAGGCGGAATGTAGATTACATATCGAGAGCTTTCTACTTGATTGTGGAATAAGAAGCAGAGCATTTAAGTGCAGAAACCAAAATGAGCTTCTGCTAAGAGCTCTGAATATCTGCACTGATGCAGCTTCCTCGTGACCCACTGCGCATCAACAGATGACCTACAGTCTCTAACTCTGCACCAGCCACTGCAAGGTGGAGCTGAAACAGAGGTATTTCTGATAAAGTGGCCGGGAGTGTAACAGAGAAACATGAGGACTTCTCAGTGACATACTCAAAACACAATTACCGTGTCCATTAATCCTTTATGAAGAACTAACACGGTTACATGGATACATGGTGTTGCATGCCCGTGTGAACGTGTCTGTAATCCCACGCGATTCCCAAAATCCCTGTGGGCTTTCTCGCTAAAGTGTTTCCATTAGGATGTGTGCCAGAACCGTGGCGAGTGAACAGTCGCTGTGTGTGTGTTGTCCGTTGGCTCCAGTGTTTAAGGCCCGTCCCAGTTGGATGGAGGAGGCAGGTTTCAGGCAGAAGGGCGATTGAACTCCTGGAACCGTAATAGAGAGGCAGTCGTGGAAAAGTGGGCCAGGAAGGGTCCTCCTGGGAGGAATTGGAAGCGGAGCGTTCGGCTGTCAGACCGATTCCTTCCACTCCGGCAGCCGCATGACACGGGGAATATGATAAAGTCAGCCGAGCAGACACCTAAGGAAAGGGGGCGGTATAAATAGACACCGTGAGTCACCCGCGTTATGTAAAGTTCCGTTCGGATCGGGCTGCTCAGGGCAATTTCCGTAATCCAGATTTGATTTGATGGCAGGCGGGAGATTAAGGCTGTTCGACGGCTTCCCCCTGACAAGCAGTGTCATTCGTAGACACTGCAAGGCGCGTGGGGAAATGCTAGGCTTTTGTGTTTCGCCAGACGTTTTTCGAAGGCTGCAAAAGACAGTGGAGTGAAGGAACAGAGGCCAAACGCTCATTCTAAGCGCCAAGACACACACACTTCAACTGGGGCACTGCTGTGTCTTTTGAGGTTGTGCTTTTTCTGCCTCCAAACACAGCAATGTCATGCCAAGAGAACCAGTACAGTACGACAGACCAGTAGCGTAAAGATCAGCAGCAGCGATAAAGACTTTCAATGAATTAAAAAGAATTATATAATTGTTTGTAATGAATAAAAGTTACAATGTAATTTGCTTGTTTACTTGTTACTGTTTTCTCTGTGAGTCTGAATCGACTCGCATCTTGAGTCTCAGGGATGTGTGTCTGAGTAAATCAAATCCCAGGTGGTCCAACAGTCTCGAGTTTTATAGGTGCAAATCCAAATTGAGTCTAAAGTCTCAAGGATTTAATCAGCTCGTGAGTCTCAGCTGTGTTCAGCATCCAAACTGAGTCTCGGGATTAATTGTGAGACAGGTTTTGAGTTTCAGAGATGAACGTCTTGAGACTGCTGGTTTGAGGCAAGTATTGAGTCCCATGGGTGTGAGTCTCCATGCAGCCTTTGGTCTCAGGGGTGCAAGTCTATGCCAACTAACAAATCTTTGTAGTGTGAGTCTGAGATTAGATTTGAGTCTGAGGGGTGTGAGTTTGAGTGATTAGATTTGTAGTGTGTGTCTAATGCTTGTTTTCAGGGGTGCAAATCCGTGACAAGTCTTAAGTCTCAGTGGTGGGAGTCTGAGTCAAGTCTCAGACTTGTACCATGTCTTGAGTCTCAGGCGGGTGAGTCTGAATCAGGTTTTGCATCTCATGGGTGCGAGACTGTGTTGAGTTTCAGGAGTGTCAATCTGAGTCTCAAGGGTCTCAAAGTCTGGGAATCTGTTTCAAGTTTCATCCACGTGAGTCTCATTTTGGTCTTGTGACGTAATCAATAATCAATAATGAACATGTGAGTAAGAGGATAAACAGGCATTGTGTTGATAGAAGCTGGTGAGATATGTTGTTCAGAAACTGTATATCTCTGTAAGCCATAGGAGTCAGCATCTCTATGAGGGGCTCTGATGGGCCGATGGGCAACCCCTGCACCAATGTGACCCTTCCCACACTTCCCAGTAGTTACACCTCTGGTATATATGCATGACACATTGGGGATGGTTTTAGGGAAGAGTAATTGCCGGTAAAGTCATTGGCAGTGCACTAACAAGGTCCCCGTGTTAACGATAAGCGCAGACGATAAGCCTGCCCATTCTTCTGGGGCAAGGTGACCCTTACCGCGCGGTCTACGAATTTCAATCTGTGCACCCGTCCCCCGCCCCCTACAGAACGGGTCTGTAATTGCGAACTTAAGGCCATTGCCAAATCTGTTAGCCCGTGACAGCTCTGGGAGCCAGACGGGGTTGTAAATCTTTGTTCTGGCTTTATTGATGGCAGGAGTGTTTTCCAGTGTTTTCTCTGGCCTTGGAATACATCTATCTCCATGATAAGTTCTATTCCACATCATAATCCACAAACTTTATCAAAGAGTTGACCTTCCTGACCTGCTAATAAGTCCACAGTCGTTCTCAACCAATCAGATCACTGACAGGCTCAGAAACAGAGGGTGGAACGAGCTTAAATAGACCATCCTGAAGTAAAGTGACGTTACTTCAATGACGTGATGGATTAAATGAGTTCACTCGCAGGCCTCGTTAACACCTAGTATGAACAATGGTGAAAATTACAGGTGTGAACATGGTACAATGAGGCTGGAGAACCCTCACTCAGACCATCAGATTACGATGGTGGAGGTGGTCAGAGACACATATGACCACATTATTATCATGGAGTGTCTCAATGAGTCCCCAACAGCAAAGCACCTCCCTGAAAATACACAATAACTGAGAACCCACACCAACAACCATCCACAGGCGAAACTCTCAGCACGGATTCTCCTCTGGTCCACACCGGATAGCACAGACAGTGGCCAGTGGCCAAAAGGACAACTTGTATAAAGAGAATGAGGAAAAAACACTGAGTGGAACCATGACTCAAATGGAGAATTTCCGAGGAAGAACAAACATGAAGAAGCAAGGCTCAAAAATAAAATTCCCTAAGAGCAAAAGGAACCGTTGAGCAGAACAGAGTCACCAGGTGGCATGGGCAGGAACTTCTCTAAAAGGAACTCTGATAGGAACCAAGACTCAAAGACAGACTATTTGAGGTACGAGGTGAAACAGTCCAGCTCAGAAAGCTGACCTGAACTGGACCAGTCTATGCTTGAGAACCTGCAGTGCTGAGTGAGTTCTCACCCTTTCTCTTACCCCTGTCACCGCGGCTCACAGTTCCCCTGGGGTGTTTCCGAGAGAGCAGCCTTTTTGTTCTGGGGCTGCTTTTCATTCCTCCACAAACGCAAACAGAGACAGGGATGAATATGCAGATGCTCGCAGACTTCTGATGCAGCACATTGCATAATAAGTTGGACTCGACTCGGCATGAATGAACAGCACTCAGCAGCAGCGTCTAATGACATACAACTAATCAGTGTTTGTGGTGGCTGTGTCGGTTAAATGGAAGTACACCTGATTGTCTTTACGCTCCACTATAGTCCTCGTCTCAGAGCTTTCAGAAAAGATGTTTAGACAGTGCTGATAACCGTATCTGTGTCACTGTGGTATCAGGGTATCTGTGGTATCTGTGTTACTGTGGTATCTGTGTTTCTGTGGTATCTCCAGAAACACAGATCTGTGTCTCCGTACAATCCTGTCTCAGAGGTCTACGGACAGGTCCTTAGACTTAATGTCTTGGGTTGTCTGCACGGTCTGCTATGAAACCTTATATAAACAGGTGTGTCTACAAACAAAATGTCCAATCAACTGAATCTATCACAGGTGTCCAATCAAGCTGTAGAAACATCTAAAGGATGATCAGTGGAAACAAGATGCACCTGAGCTCCATTTTGAGTGTAATGAGGCCCTAAATACTTATGGACATGTTCTACTTCCGCGTTTTTATTTTGAAATCTGCTTAAAAATAAACATTTCAAACTTTGTCTTCGTGGGGTTTTTGTGTAGAATTTAGAGGGAAAATGAATTGAATCCATTTTGAAATAAAGCTGTAACATAACAAACGGTGGAAGAGTGAAGCGGCTGTTTGGCGGTTGTCATCTCACGCTGAAGCGTATGATGTGATTTCTGCGCGTGACTGTGGGTCAGATAATGGTCCAGTGTCTGAATTACAGCACCACTGGACTCCTAATGCAGCACTGCATCTACAGCAGGACGTGTGTCGGAGTAAACACCGTGAGGGTCAGATTTGGTGAACTGGTCTAACGGAGACCATAGGCGTCAGTCAGCCAGACATACAGACCATGATCTGGAGCAAATGGTTGCATGTTCTCTTCATTAGCTAGAAGTCATCTCACCTTCTTTTTATTGTACTCTTCTAAAACCAGCATTTAAATCTGTCATGTTTCAGTCTTTAGAAAAGGGAGGCTGTAGATGTCCAGCATGTTCTAATCTGGGTGTTTTCAACCAGTAACCCTGACAGAAATGCCCTACAGAATCCTCTGTGAAGAGATTAAGATCATCCTTTATAGCCATCGCACAGCCACACAGCACACTTTACCCCCCATATTTAACCCACAGACACTTTGCTCAAGGGCATCCTAGTCATAAACTTTGATTGGTTGAGGGTAATCTTCAGGGGTAGATGATGGCTCTTCCGTGAAGGACATATTTGTGCAGGTTGTCGCTGAACAGTAGAACAATGTACCACTTTTGCAGTCAAGCAGAGGTCCTGATTTGCCTTTCTAACAATCCTACGAGCAGCTGTCTCTGAACATGTTCTTGGTCTTCCAGATCTTATCTTGATCTCTGCTGTTCCTGATAACTGATATTTCTTAACTATATTTTGAACTGAGGAAATGGTAACCTTCTTATAGCTTCTCCTGCTCAACCACTTCCATTTTCAGAGTGCTAGGCAGCTGCTTAGAAGAACCCATGGCTGCTGTTTTTTGGGACAGGGTAGAAGAGTGTGGGTTTTCATAAAGATCTGAAATTTGCATCTCCTGGCTTTTCCTAATAATGACTCTGAACAAGCAACAACCCTAACAGGCTGATGGAGGTCTGTGACCTCTGAGCTCTTATCTCCTACGGTTCCCAAACTTTAGCAAGGTACTCCTTTCTTTTTTCACTCTAAAATTGTCAAAAAACAAAAGAATACACTGGATTTTGGTGTTGAAAAGTGTATTTCATCTTTATGCCGTTTGGAGACCCTTTCAAAAACTTGCTGACTGTAACCGTCATTTTGACCAGGGGTGCCCAAACTTTTGCATGGCACTGTATATACATGTACAATACACGGTAATATATTTTATATTGTACATTGCATAATAAAATAAGGACGGTGTTGCCACAGTAAGCTATAATGTCAATGGAACAAGCTGTAATAAATTATATGAATTATATTTGCACACTAGTGTCCCAATTAACATTGTTGTATGATTATGGTTCTTTTCATTACAATGTTCTCCTGTAATTTTGGGTTTTCAGACCCAGATGTTGTACCTCAGCTTTAAAAGGAACTGCTGTTCTCCTGCTATTGCTTCTGCAGTTCTCCTGCTATTCTCCTGCTGTTCTCCTGCTGTAGTTCTTCTGCTGTTCTCCTGTAGTTCTCCTGCTGTAGTTCTTCTGCTGTTCTCCTGTAGTTCTCCTGCTGTAGTTCTTTTGTTGTTGTTCTCCTGCTGTTGTTCCCCTGCTGTTGTTCTCCTGCTGTTGTTCTCCTGTTGTTCTCCTGCTGTAGTTCTCCTGTTGTTCTCCTGTTGCAGTTCTCCTGCTGTTCCCGCACAGAACCATGTTTCTCTTATGTTCCTCCAAACTTCATCTCAGTCAGAGAGAGGAACCATCGTCACCCAGCCGTTGTTTCTTGGCTGACTGGGGGAAGGAAAACACTACAACACGCGGTGTGACAGAGCTGTGTTCCCCACGTGTTCTCAGACAGGCCCCGCCCCCTCTCCTACCATTGGCTGTCATTTCAGAATAATTAGACGCTCGCGCGCCAGAACAACTGACATCAAATCACAACACAGGAGGTGTGTACACGCCAGCCAATACCAGCAGAGTAGGCGGGGCTTATCTCAGCCCGGCGTGAAACCAAACCGGAACCGGAGCGGGGATGAAGATCGTGAGTCGAATCCTATCCGCGCTGCGGCTCTACTGGACCGGACTGAGGGTTCTGCTCCTGCAGCTGCTGCACAGAGCCTTTCCAGAACCAGGTCTGCGGACAGAACCTCCTGAGTCTGCAATGTCTTACACCCCCTTACACCCCTCATACCCCTTATACCCCCTCTTACCCCCTCATACCTCTTATACCCCCTCACACCTTTATACCCCTCACACTCTTATATCCCATCATACCTCTTATACCCCCTCACACCCTAATATCCCCTCACACATAAGCCCCTTATGCCCCCTCTTACCCTTATGCCCCCCTCACCCCCTTATGTTCCTCACACCCCTTAAACCCCCTTATGCCCCCTCATACCCCCTTATCCCCTCACACCCCTTATACTCCCTCACACCCTTAAACCCCCTTATACCCCCTCTTACCCTTATATCCCTCACACCTTAAACCCCTTATACCCCTAATACCCTCCTTACTCCTCATATCCCCTCATACCCTTTATACCCCCTCACACCCTTAAACCCCCTTATATCACCTCACACCCTCTCATACCCCTCAAACCCCCATGGAGTTTAATGTGTTGGTGTGTGTAAGGAGCTGGAATATTGTACTTGCCCCTTGGACATTGGAATCCATCACAGACCCCCCTGTTCTACAGCCGAGTGTAGATAACCCTTTTGTGTGTGTGTGTGTGTGCGGCGTTAGGTTACTTGTTCATTGCTGAAGCTTCCTCTCTTACAGTTGACCTTTACTCAGACCCTGAGACCATACAGAACCAGTTCTGCTGGATCCAGACATTGTAACTGGGAAAAATCACCAGGTTCACCCTCCGTGTGTCTGCTTTTCACAGTGTTGCCCCCGCAGTGTGGGAAGGTGGCCGTGGTTACGGGGGGAACGCGAGGCCTGGGCTATGAGGTAGCGAGGCAGCTGACCGGCCTGGGGATGCGTGTTATTATAGGTACAGTTAACACCAAAAACACACACACTCACACACACAGCTCACGTTTCATTACGTCTGGGCTTGGCTATCCTCTTCCCTTTGTATTCCTGCGGAGTGATGAATCGGAGTGTGTGTTGTGCAGCTCAGCCCCGGGGGTCCGCTCTCATTACCACGGCGCAAGAGTGAGCATGCACGGACCGCAGCCCAGATGAAATGATGGAATCTGATGTGAATAATGATTCACAGGCTCAGACTAATGCAAGCTGTGCGATTCCACACACACGCGAAAGCTGTGGCTCCAGGCAGCACCCGGGGAGGAGGGGGGGTAGTGGTGCTAGGGGGCGCTGCAACACTTTATTCCAAAATGTCTTTTAAATCCTGATTGGCTGCAAACTTGCGTTGGATAGACTCTGACACGATGCTGGTTCTGTAAACTGTGTCTGGACAGTGTTAATCCAAAACCGAGGATTATGGGTCCAGGTGAGATTTCTGACACCTTGTCTGATCTGAGTACGGCCCACACCAATCCGATCTGATCCGATCTGATCCGATCTCTGTTTCTGAAGATAATCCATCCCACCTAAATTAGATAAATATGGTATAATTTGATATTCTGGACTGATATACGTTATATATCCCAGATTCGTGGACACGCCCCCAGTGAATTCATCCGTCCTAATGCACTTACAGTTTCTTCAGTCGTCAAAAAAGCTCTGACCAGTAGATTGAGGACATGGGACCAGTTGAATTCTCTGGTGGACGCTGCCAAATGCTGTCCGTGGGCTGGAGGCGAATGAAGCCCTGTCTCAAATGACAAAGACCCATCAGGTGCCTTTGGGAGGAGCGGCAGAATTATCCGTCCAACGTCAGAACCACACAGAGCAGCACAGCAGAAAAAAGAAAGGATCGGACGAAACCGGATCTGATCTCAGGATATTCCTGTGGAAAACCGAATAAGAGGATAACGGAGTCAGTCTGACTACTGGAATGTAGTGGTGACATGGAAACATGACAGACAGAATGCAGATTCATAAACACTGTATCCAGTGAAACAGCACTAAATACACTCTCTATAATAAACTGAATCACAATCAACTGAATCACGATAAACTGAATCACGATAAACTGAATAACGATAAACTGAATCACAATAAACTGTATCACGATAAACTGAATCACAATAAACTGAATCACGATAAACTGAATCACGATAAACTGAATCACGATAAACTGAATCACAATCAACTGAATCACGATAAACTGAATCACGATAAACTGAATAACAATAAACTGAATCACAATAAACTGTATCACGATAAACTGAATCACAATCAACTGAATCACGATAAACTGAATCATATAAACTGAATCACGATAAACTGAATCACGATAAACTGAATCACGATAAACTGAATCACGATCAACTGAATTACGATAAACTGAATCACGATAAACTATCACAATCAACTGAATCACGATAAACTGAATCATATAAACTGAATCACGATGAACTGAATCATATAAACTGAATCACGATAAACTGAATCACGATAAACTGAATCACGATCAACTGAATTATGATAAACTGAATCACGATAAACTATCACAATCAACTGAATCACAATAAACTGAATCACGATAAACTGAATCATATAAACTGAATCACGATGAACTGAATCATATAAACTGAATCATGATAAACTGAATCACGATAAACTGAATCACGATCAACTGAATTACGATAAACTGAATCACGATAAACTATCACAATCAACTGAATCACGATAAACTGAATCATATAAACTGAATCACGATAAACTGAATCACGATAAACTGAATCACAATCAACTGAATCACGATAAACTGAATCACGATAAACTGAATCACGATAAACTGAATCACGATATGATGAAATATTGTCATTTCTAACTTTAGAAATCATTACCAAACAGTGATTATATTCTGTTTATAGGTTAATCTGATAATTATCCTGACCTCGCTAACACTCTACGAAATGAAAACACATCCTGTAACAATCGTTTATACAAACGTAGACAGTTCATCTCCAATATCAAAACTGTTCACTTGGTGGAGGTAGTTTCCGTAAGTTCTGCCGGTCGTACTTTTGGGCCTGTGAGCGACAGATGCTGAACAGAGACCACCTCGGAGGAGGTCTGGCCGTGAGAAATTTCCAGCGTTACGTCTCCCGTCAGTGACGCGAGGGTGATGATGTGGCAGATCCCCGTAATTATTCACTTTATTGTCACAGATGGTTAGAATTTCCTGCATGTCGTGAGAAAACCTGCACGTCTCTGTGTTTGGTTACGTAAATCACTGCATAAATAGAAAGCCGACTCTCCACATTGTGGCCTACAGGCGTTCTCCAACTCTGCTGGAATATCAGACTCTCTCACACACACACACACACACACACACACACACACACACACACACACACTCTAATCCTAGTTTTCGATTCGACACCAGCTCTAAACCCTTTAGACAGGCTCTCTACACACACTGTAGGTCTTAAACTAACAATGACTTTCACCAACTCTACAGGCGGAGCAAGACTTCCACCCCACCTTATGCATTTTCACTGGCCACTTTATTAGAAACACTCACCTTGTGCTCCCTCACTGGCCACTTTATTAGAAACACTCACCTTGTGCTCCCTCACTGGCCACTTTATCAGAAACACTCACCTTGTGCTCCCTCATTGGCCACTTTATTAGAAACACTCACCTTGTGCTCCCTCACTGGCCACTTTATCAGAAACACTCACCTTGTGCTCCCTCACTGGCCGCATTATTGGAAACACCTCCCCTGTGTGAGTACTGTAAGAGCAGTGTTCTCCTTTCTGATTCCTCCTCGAGTCTGAGATCATTAATAGGATTCATTAATTAGGTTATATATTTAATTCCCAGAAGCCAAAAATATTACTAGGCAAATTACTGCCTTTGGCTGTTGACGCTCATCGTCCGGCTCTCTGATTAAGAGTCTGAGACTGAGACGACGTCTTTTTGGGACGAGTCCGCGTACAGATGAAGCTCTAAATGGCCTGTTTCAGCCCCCTCTCATAATCATCAGCGTTCGCTCTTTGATCTGCTGAAGGCAGAGACCACCCTTTAGGTCTCATACCTTCATGAAGGCAATGTTCACAGCGTCCTCTTTTCCAAGTTTCGATGTGTAGAGCTGCTGTGGTTGGATGAAAACCATCACCCACCGTTCTTCTCCACCTCTCTCCACAGCCTCACGTGATGAAGAGCAGGGATTGGCTGCAGTGAAGAGGCTTCGCGAGGAGAGGAGCACAGCTCAAGGTGGGCACTCGATTTCTTTTTCATTCTTCAGTCCCCCCCGTCTGTCAGTCCAGGTAATCACCAGTCCACGCACGTCTGGCAGCGAGGACGAATGCTTGTTGCAGAACATCATGATTGCCTGCTATTGAGCTGCCCCCCAGAGATGGGCTGGGTGACCGAGCTTTGTAAGAGAGATTTAAGACCCTCTGAATGGCGAACGGTGAGACAGGGCAGATCGAGCGTCAAGATATCTCTGCCTTTGTAGTCTGGACTCTGGTCAGAATTGCAGCTGCTGTGGACATCTCCTTGGGCGTCCTTCACGGCCTCTACGTGGTGGTGGCACTTTAATGTGAGTGGTCTTTTATATGCGGAATAAACTCACCAGAGAAAATCAACACCAGATCAGTCAAAGTTCACTGATATCAAATGAAACTTCACTGCATAAATGTAGACGTTCACCTGAGAAACCACAGATCCTGCCACCAGTCTGAAACAGACCTTCTCAACATCCTCAACATGCTGTTTTAGACCTGCTGCTGAACCCAGGCTGCAGCTGGAGACTGACTGGATTAGTGTGGGTTTGGCTTGAGGTTAACGTGAGCTCTAGGATTAGGGCCAAGATGAAGGTTAGGATTAGGATTAGGTCTAGGGTGAGGGTTAGTGTTGGTCTTTGGATTGAAGTTAAGATCAAGTTTAGGATTAGGACCAGGAGGAGGGTTAGGATAGGTTTTGAGTTTGGGTCTGTGTTTCCTGAAATCAGCAGGTACGAGATGTTTCCTAAATGGACAGGCGAGCATCAGTGTCAGTGTATCTTCTCAACCATGAAAGAAGCTCTTCAGCCCAAGGTACTTTTGGGAAACAGAACCGGGGATGGTTAAACACCTGATCTCAACAGGTCCTCATTGCTCCTGAATATGTAAATAACTCATGACTGGTCTTCAGGTTAGAACCCCACTGAGATCCTTTACAAAGACCTTCTACCTAAAGGTTCCACAGTGAGGCCTGAGGAACTCGGAGGCCTTTTACATTGAGAAATATGTGTCTCAGCATTTGTAACTGTAATAGGAACGAGGCTTGTGTTCTAATTGGTATGTAGCGGCGAACCTCAGCGGCGAATGTTCTTGACGAATGTGAGCGTGCCGTGTAAGGTGCACGACGCTCAAGCTCCTAACAAGCCCTCCGTAGAGAGAAACCTGCAGAACAGAGGTGTTGAGTGAATGCTAATACATGACCGCCGCAGACTGAGGGAACGGAGTGCTGCATTAAACAGAAGAAACGTCAATAACCAGCGGCGGGCAGGTCGCAGAGGGAACCGTGGTGGAAACCAGTCGTGAGAGAAGCTGTGGAGCAGGGCTGATGTGGCCTTAATTGAAATCTCAAACTGAGTTTAAATGTCTCTAATTAAAGCTGCTAATCGACACAAGTGAAAGGGCAGCTCAATAAATCGAGTATTAAGAGTCCTGCTGTATCTGTGTGAAGGTTCAGCTGGATTTAAAGCTCACATTCTACGCTTTAACCTCCACCATGTTCTGCTCATATACTCTGCATAACAGAGTTCTTCCCTAGAAGTACTTGTCCAGATATGTGGGTGCTGTGTCACAGTATCTCTAACAGTATGAGGAACCAAAACTCAGAAGTGGAGTATAATGAAGACCCACTGAGGGATGGGAATTCCAGAAGAACGTGAGGAAGGACTACTGGAAGGAGGAAAGAACTCCCTAAGAAGAACCAGTATTCACCCCTAGAGCAGGAGAGTAAAAGCCTCGCTAAAGGGCCCAACAGGGGCCCCTAAGTAGATCGGGTATTGAACCCACAACCATGTACTGAGTGTCGGAGGAGAATGAGGCCATCGTATCGAGCCCGAGGCAGTGAGGCCAGTTATGCTCTCTGGAACTCCCGACCACAGATGTTTGTGGAGTTCACAGATGACTGGAGGAGGAACCTGCGACCTCCGTCCTGATAACTGCACCACTCTGGACCCCTGTTGACATGTAAATCATTCCATTTTCCAAAACTACTGATATTGATCCCCCGCAACTTGTCAGAGCAGATCTGCAGATCTCTGATTATCGTCCAAGCTTTGGTTCCACAGTGGGTTAATGCCCTGCTCCAGGGGGCGTTTGGGGAGGTTGGATACTGAGTGGTAATTAAATGATCTTTTTGCTGTTCTTTCTCCGAGTTGACGGGTGAGTTTATTGTTTCTTAATGCAGTAGTGCTCCGGGCACAGAACCAGAAGGGGCTCCACATCTAATGACTGACGACAAACCATTTGACTCAACTAAATGCGAGCCAGGGGCGTCTGGCCTGCCCACCGCCTGGGACAGAGCGTCGCTTCTGTAGCGCAAGGAGGTTGATTTCTGTCCCCTAGTGTCCAGCAGTTCTTCTGCAGTTCCTGGTGTTTGGAAGTGATAAAGTCTCATCCTGGGACCGTCAGCTGGTCTTAGTTTGGCACACCAGACCCCTCGTGTGACCCAGGAATTGCTGCCTGGCTTCCCTCGGGGCTGTGCAGGCAGAGGCACGTATGCAAAGCAGGACAGCGTTGCACTAAACACATAACATGCTGTGACACACTGTTTCCCTGCCTGTGCAGTGTGTAACGAGTGTTTATCATCATAGCATGTTTGCTGTGATTCCCAGGAACAGGCAGTCGGCGTTGGAGCCGGCATTCGTATTCCCATAGGGCTTGGAGCCACTCGCCCATTCCGTAAGCAGATTATATGTTAATGAGTTAGCATAGCGACCGAGGATGAATTAGTCATCAAACTTTCCTTAAGGAGGACTAAAAATACAGCTACGTCACTTTGTCCCACCTTTCTCAGGGATCTGATTGACGAAGTAGTGCTTCAGAGGCACTCATGATGGAAGGGCTCGGCGTTGGGGAGGTCACGGAGGCCCTCCATGTGGCTGGGATTTGCTCTCCACCAAGTCTTCTGTGCTTAATTATGAACGTGAGTAATGCTGGATGAATCATTCACTCTGGTGCTTCAGCTGTCGTGTCGACGCCCACCCTGTAGCCCGGAGCGTCATAAATCGCCCAGTAGGACTCTGTGTGGTTCTGCCCCGAAAGCTCTGGAGTGGGTGGAGACCCACTTACAGCTGACAGTGTTGCTCTTTCTTATCAGTCTTTTCTGATGAATGGTTTCGTGAAAGTAAGGTATCTGCAGAGTTAGTCATTCCCAGCTGGTGCCGGGACAGATGTGACCCGGGGGGGTGTGAGAGTAGGTGGGACTGCTGCCCAGCTTCTTCTCAGCCACAATACAACTCAAAGGTGTCTGCTGTCTCAGTGAAGACGCCTGTAACACTCAAGGAAAAATCAGTGTTTTTAATCATATTTAACCAGTGAAACTGCAGATAAATGAATCCGTCCAAAGGTTCGAGTCGAGAACAGAGCTGTAGGTGGTTCCAAGCCGACTGAGAAACATTCAGAATGAAGCTCTAATAATATTAAAATCCACAGTTATTACACTCTTAACCACACCCCCTTTCACTACCCCATACTCAGGACTTATCTTAACCACACCCCCTTTCACTACCCCTTATTCAGGACTTATCTTAGCCACACCCCCTTTCACTACCCCATACTCAGGACTTATCTTAGCCACACCCCCTTTCACTACCCCATGCTCGTGACTGGCCTTAACCACACCCACTCACATCACTTGACACGCATGACTGGTTTAAACTGCACCCACCTACAGCACCTCACACCCAAAACTGGTTTCAACCACACCCACTTCCAGCACCCACACTCGTGACAGGTCTAGTTCACACCCACTTCCAGCACCCCACACTGGTTGCTGGTTTAAGCCCACTCTGGTGACTGGTTTAAGCCCACTCTGGTGACTGTTTTAAGCCCGCACTGGTGACTGTTTTAAGCCCGCACTGGTGACTGGTTTAAGCCCACACTGGTGACTGGTTTAAGCCCACTCTGGTGACTGGTTTAAGCCCACACTGGTGACTGGTTTAAGCCCACTCTGGTGACTGGTTTAAGCCCACACTTGGTTTGTAATAGAAAAGAAGGAGCTGATAAATAATCATCAGTACTGAATGGTACTGAAGTGTCCGGAACCCTAGTCCTGAAATACCAGGCTGTGATTGGTCAGCAGCACTGTGGCTGAAGCTCTAAATGTCTGTCCTGCTGGACCCCCCTCTCCGCCCCTGCTGTCACCATATCTGACTCGGGGACATATTACACTTTTAACAGGTGAGACGTACATTTGTTTCATTCTGTCCCCCATCCATTCTCCTGTCTGCCTGGCGCTGAGGTGGACGGGAACTTTATCACAGCTGGCTGATGGAGATTTTCAGCCATTCCTCCTTTATCTTCCTGTCAGGGGTCATCAGTCTCCCTTCTGATGGGGCTCTTGGCTTCAGCTCTGCGACGGCAGGGATTCTCCGCTCCTGCTGTTTTCCAGAGAAGAAAATCTGCCTGGCTAATTATAGCAGCTGATCTGACCTGGGGAAGCAAGCGAGATGTTTAGATGTGTGTGATTCCTGAAGATGATAGGGGCTGATTTATTTATTGATCTTCAGAAGAGCAAAAATGGACAAGCAAAAGAATCTGAGATGCTTTGACCAGAACCAAACTGTGATGACTAGACCAGACCAGGGGTCACCAACTCTGGTCCTGGAAAGCTACCTTCCTGCTGACTTTGACCCTAACCCCCCCACCTGATCCTACTGCCTTCAGAAGTTCCTGGTTGGCTGATTCAGGTGTGCTAGATCGGGGATGGGATTGAAACCTGCAGGACGGTAGCTGTCCAGGAGCAGGGTTGGTGACCCCTCTCCTAGATGCCTGGCTCAGAACATCTCCAGAAAATCAGGATGTTCCCTGCATGCAGTGGTCAGTACCTACTAAAGGTGCTCCAAAGAAGGACAACCAGTGAACCCAAGGCTCAGTGATGCTCATGGAGACCCCAGCCCACCAACTTGCAGGACTTGGGCTACGTTTACACCACACTCCTCTTTAATCAGTTCCGTTTTCTTTGCTCAGATCGGTTCTTCACTCTGTAACGTGAATTATTCTGTCCCTGAAACGACATGCATGGACACATTGATATGTTTCAGCACGTCGCTTCTGGAGAGACGTTATAAATGAGGAGATCAGTCAGCGGTGGAAATGTGAAAGGGGCGTAACGCTCAACGTGGTGTCTGTTTATGGATAAAGTTTCACATTTCGGGTGGAGGAAGATCAACAGACATGGGTCACATTTAGGCAAAAAACGGATTTGAGTTCAATCTGGTAATGAGGACATAAAGGACAGGACATCTCCTTGGAGTCCAGGAGTCGTGGAGTCCAACTCCAACTACCTAGTTATTGAGTATGTAGTATGCAATACAGATAAAGTCATGTGATGTTAGTATGTAAATTGACTATGAAGGGACATTGTCTAAAGGGACAGCTTGGGGACGCCCACGATTTCACACAACTGTAGACATGATGACACAGTGTGACTCACTGTTACCTAAAGGCGTCGGAATTTCGTCCATATATTGTGGCCTGAGCTTCGTCGTGACGTTGCCGTGGTTTCTGTGTTGTTGTGGTCTGAAGGAGAACCTGTGCAGTTCAGACGTGAGGGCGGTTCTCTGTTCTTTGGCAGGTTGTCTCCTCCAGACAGTGTAGAATATATAAACAACAAACTCCCCCGAGGCGAAATCATTTATGACGGCTTGAAACTCCGTTACATTTTCAGCCAAGATGAAAGAGGTTCGGAGAGGAGTGTGTGTGTGTGTGTGTGTGTGTGTGTGTGTGTGTGTGTGTGTGTGTGTGTGTGCGCACTTTTGGAGGAACAGGATATGTCCGCCTCATGCCACGCCGAGCATTTCCTCAATAATGCCAGCTAAACAGAGCAGCAGGACTCAGATATTACAGTCGGCCGGCCTGAGCCGGACCGCGTGACTCAGGCTGTTAACGAGCTCACAGAGGTCGGGTTTTACAAGCTGATGCTGGACGTTAGAAAGACCTGCATGTTCTCGGTCCAGCAGAGACACTGAGGGGTTTAAACACTCCAGCAGCACTGCTGCGTCTGATCCACTCGTACCAGCAACACACACTAACACACCACCACCATGTCAGTGTGACTGCAGTGCTGAGAATGACCCACCACCCACATCATATCTGCTCTGTGGTGGTCCTGTGGGGTCCTGATCATTGAAGATCACGGTGGAAGGAGGAGAATAAAGCCTGCAGAGAAACAGATGAACTACAGCGATTAGTCAGTGTTGTCACCTTGTGTTCAGATGTGTGGTTGTAGGTCCGTCATAGTGCGGCGTGTGGTGTGGTTCCATCAGTGTTGCACTAACCTTCATGCAAATTACATCACCTTAATCCACAGCTGATGAGGAAAGCACTTCAAAAGGTGAATGATGCCGTTCTGCTCCACCCGTTCCCACGCTGCAGGAGCTCTAAAGATTGGCTCCACCCATACACAGGACGTCCCTCAAGAAATAGCTCCCTGAGGTTTCAGTGAGATGTGAAAATTGAGGTCAGGAATTAGACAGAGAAGGAACATCTGACCATCAGAGTTGAGCAGGAAGACCCCTGGCTCCACCATCCACCATCGAAACACCAGTGGGCAGCCTAAACAAACCCTGTCTCCGTCACTCATAATCAGCTGACCACAGGTATATAACCGTACGCTAAATGTCCAAACCTGGAAATGCACAGCTTGTCCAGTCCCTGTAGAGAAGTCCTGCCAATAGAATAGGACTTCCCTTGAATTCCATTGATTTTGTAAGGAACAATGAAGAAGCAGGCGTCGCCCTTTAATTACTGATGAGAAATCACGCTTCACTCCACGTTGGCTGTGATTTGATTGCATTCGTGAGGACGGGTAAAGAAGGGACTGTGGGCACGTCTGTGTGAACGAGTCTGTCTCCCTCGTTACGCTCTGTCGGTAGATGTAATTGTCTCTTTGAGTAAAGGATTGTAACTCTAACGATTATTGACAATCCTGTAATTGATTATTGATCAGCATTTCGTTTTGTAGATCAGAGAGCTGGAACGCCGGGAATGCTGTTTCAGTTTGCTGGAGCCAAACAGCTTCATCAGGAACTGCTTTAATAGTTACACCTACTGTGTATCCACCCTCAGTGGCCATTTTATTGGAAACATCAACCCATATAAGTTCTCTACACAGTTCCAGAGTGCCGTCCATCAGTTACTGTACAGGTGATCCACCCTCCATCACCTACCATACTCCCAACAACCATAACATTATGACCAACTTGTTGGAGACACTTCCAGTGTCTCCCGTAGAGTCAGTACATGAACAGGCAGGTGTTGAAGCGGGGAAAAAAGGACAATCGTAAGAATCGGAGACACTTTGAAAAGGACCAAATTGTGACGTTCTGGATAACTGAGTCAGAACATCTCAAGAACATCAGGCAAGTGTTGTGGGAGGTTCCTGGTGTTCCAAGGAAGGACATCCAGTGACCCAGTGATATGGACCTACTGCGGCTCATGGAATTCTGAGAGTTAATGATGTATTTTTTGTAAATGTCTGCCATATATTTACCGTCCCCTCTCTGCCTCTCACCCTGGAGAGATGCCATGCTAAATGACTGGCTCTGTCTTGTTTGTCCTGCTCCCGTCTCACTTCTGTCCCACAGAGGCCAGGCATGAGTGGCTTTGCCTTCAGCCCTGTCTGCGAGCATCATGTCAGGCAGGGTGATGTAGCAGAAAATGAAATTAATGGTGTCTGTGAACGCATCATTTCTGTCTCTGTGAGCCTCGGCTATGCAGCACACACACACACACACACACACACACACACCCCGGTCTCATTTCAGATTTATCCCAACTTTCGCTGAATCTAATAATGGAACCTTTTATCGGCCGGTCTGAGGCAAACGTCCAGCAGATGTTCTCTTACTTTTGACTGATGAGTCAAGCTTTCACTAATGCTCCTCATAGCATATCACGTGAGTTTTCTTACTGCTGTACAGGGTGTTTGAAAGTTTGTGACCCCTTCTTAACTGTCTCTGTTTCTGCATAAACTCCTAAAAGTTGACCAGGAACCAAATCAAACAAACGAGAGACAAATATCACACCCATCATTTATTTATTAAGGAAAATGGTCTAATATTTCATATCTCTGAGGGTAAAAGTATGTGGACCTTTAAGATCAGCAAATCATCTGAAGGTGAAATTAGAGTCAGGTGTCTTCAGTCAGGGGAAAGTGGGCGTGTCCTGTTTTATTTAAGGAGATATATCAAAGTGTGATCTTCACAGGTGTGGAGAACAAAGGAGCTCAGAAGGATGAGCCACCACCCACATAATATCTGCTCTGTGTTGGTCCTGTGGGGTCCTGATCATTGAAGATCAGGGTGAAAGGAGGAGAATAAAGCCTGCAGAGAGACAGGGTGGTCCTAATGTTATGGTTGATCGGTGTATATCACTGTTTATATTTATCTTAAACAGTAAAAAACCCATAAAAGGTCAATAATGAGAGAAAGACACTCAGCGCTGGAGTGAACGCTGAGGGACGCTCTTCTGGCAGCGGAGGAGGAAATGCAGAAAGCAGTCTGGGCTCCGGTTCTCGCACCCGTGCTGATTTTGGCCCTCAGCTCTGCAGGGCCCCTCCTGTTTTGGCTTAACAGTGGCCCACCCAAAGGTCAGCGAGGATGAACGGCTGGACGCACTCGGACACGTTTGCACATCTGTGTCAGCAATTGGTGCAACTTAAAGAAGTTGAATGCATTCATTAGAAGGGGTGTCCTTAAGTATTTGGACACCTAGTGTATTCTCCATTCTAATGGGTGGAGTGTTTATCACTCTGTTTACTCGTTATTTACTCAGTGTTAAACCCGCACAGCCGTCAGTGACGGAGCCGGATCCTGTTCTCCGGAATGCTGTACCTGTTCCCAGCTGGGTTTCTTTCCAGGCTGGCTGTGATAGAGTGTAAATGAGGTTAGCTCCTTCCCTCAGGCTTTGAGGGGTGGGGGCCGTAACGTAGCCTGATTATTGCCACTTTCCCAGCACTTACTCCTCTGCATCAGGTAGCACACACACACACACACACTCACACACACACACACACACAGTATACACGCACAGGATAGACACACCTACCCACAGTATACACACATACACAAAACATAGAGTGAAGCTCTACTCTGAGTCAGTGTGTGTGTGTGTGTGTGTGTGTGTGTGTGTGTGTGTGTGTGTGTCAGGGGTCAGGGGGTGTGCGGTTTGGAGAGCGCAGTCTGCTGTCTGAAACCTCCACCTGCACCAGAGCCGGAACCTTATTTTCTGGTCAGGTTTGGTCGGGTTTGGACATCGTTTCCCAAATATTTCTCAGATTGGATTCTGGTTCAAATTTCCTGTTGCTCTCAGCATCTCCCACACAGAGCCTGAAGCTCTCCTGGTGTTTGTAGCAAAGTCCAGACCGAAGAAGACTTTACAGATGAGAAGCTTCAGTGTAGAGCCGCACTTTGGTGCACTTGTGTAATACGTTCGCTGACCTGCCTTTACCTCCCGTATCTCACACAAGTCCACTCAAGTCCCGCTGACCCAGTTGATCGAGTGGGCCGATGGTCAGCTGCAGTGGAGTCTGTCCTTCACAGGAGGTTTTGATGGATTTGCTGCTGCAGGGTTCTCGTCCCTCTGGCCGTGCTGTGGTCCGGGCTGGAGTTGGGTTTGTTTGTCGTTCGCTGCATTTCTGCACATTTTGACTGAAGGAGCTTTCAGAGATGTTGCCGGCGTCATCCGTTCTCCACTTCACATCTCCTTAAAGCCTTTTCCAAGCTAATTCTCTGCTGCTGGTTCACGACTTAGAGCGATGAATGACTTTAAAGGAGTCAGGCGGGAACGATATCTCCCGTTAATGCGAGCTAGGCTGAGAACTTTGCTGCAGGTTTGAGCTGTCTCAGTTGGAAAACCTGTCCTCGGGCTAATCGAGATTAATGCAAGGTAATCCGGTGTTTGTAGAAAACGTCAAGCCGTCAAGAATGAAAGGCCTGCTGTGAAAGCTAGTCCCCTCAGATGGGACCCCGTCACAGGGGTAATTGTGAAGGTGTTTGAGGGGCCTTCCATTACTGTCAGTCATAACAGAACCCAGTTTTCCTCACGTCTTCAAAACGAAATTGTCTCCAATGAATTTACAGTGACATGCAGATCAAAATACACCAGGAACAGTTTGTAGTTTCACTGCAGACTTTATTCTCCTCCTTTCACCCTGATCTTCAATGATCAGGACCCCACAGGACCACCACAGATCAGATATTATGTGGGTGGTGGGTCATTCTCAGCACTGCAGTCACACTGACATGGTGGTGGTGTGTTAGTGTGTGTTGCTGGTACGAGTGGATCAGACGCAGCAGTGCTGCTGGAGTGTTTAAACACTGTGTCCACTCACTGTCCACTCTATCAGACACTCCTACCGAGTGTCTCCACCTTGTAGATGTAAAGTCAGAGACAGAAGCTCATCTGTTTCTGCACAGTTTGTGTTGGTCGTCCTCTAGTCCTTCATCAGCGCTCACAGGACGCTGCCCACAGGACGCTGTCGGCTGGACGTTTCTGGTTGGTGGACTGTTCTCGGTCCAGCAGTGACACTGAGGGGTTTAAACACTCCAGCAGCTCTGCTGTCAAATTGTCAAATGTAGGATATGATCCAGGTCAATCTTCAGTGTGTATAAAGATAGGAGTTTCAGCCTCCCAGCGCTCATCAGCTGGTGCAGCCATCGTGTTCTGGAGACAACCCCGGAGATCATAGCATGGTCTTCAGGTTTGGATTGGCTGTGATAAGGATCTGCTCTTGAACAGTTTGCCAGCCGATGCTGGGGTGTAAGCAGTTTCTCATAAATAATAACCCTCCAGACAAGCCGATCAAGGGCGTGTGATTTTCACTCTAACTGATTTTACGTCCAAGGAAAAAACCACCATCTGCTTTTATTTTCTCCTTTTCATTTCCCCTCCGCCGAGAGGATTTGGTAGCCTTTCTTTGCCGCCTCAGCGCAGATGAAAGCCCCCAAACGGCTGTATTTATTTTGTGTAAGTGCCTCGTTTGAGCAGATTAATGGGTGCCGGCCCGCGCTCTTTGATGTCGCGGCGCTGAAAAAGGGCCTGGGATAAATCCCCAATCACAGCCGCCGCGATGGGCGCAGTTTGGACTCGGCCAAACGCAGATTCACATTCCTCACTGGAGCGTGACGTTACAGCGCATCGCCTCTCAGAATACCCCCGTACTGAACATCACTGCTGCTGCGCCTCGAACACTCACAGACAATGTATGGCCAAAAGTATTGGGACACCTGCTCATCCACTGCCTCTTCTGAAATCAGGGGGGTTATAAAGAGTTTCTCCTGCTTTTGTTGGAGAACCTGTCTCTCTGATTCTGGAACAGGATGGTGTTTGACCACCACCTCACCTCGTCCCCGACTCGTCCCGAAAGTCCTGTATGGAGCTCCATCATTCCAGAGAACACAGTTCCACAGCTCCACAGTGCTCTATCCACAGTTCCAATAGGTTCATGTTTGTCTGCTGTGTGTTTTCTTCCCAGTGGACTTCGAGTTTTTGGACCTGGCCTCGCTGGACTCTGTACGCCGGTTTGTCCGCAGGTTTGAGGACCGAAGGCTCCCGCTGCATGCACTGATCAACAACGGTACGTTCCACCCTCCAGCACATGACCTCCTAAGACACCTCTCTGATAAGGTTCCGTGCAGAACATGTGGCCTAAGAGATTTAAACCCAACCATCAACACTGTACCACGTGATGTAGGTCACCGAAGGCTGTCATCACAGGGATTATCAGCTATTAACAATCAACTAAAGACACCTTATATCCGTCGTCCGTCAGCGCGCTGTGATTAAAGTGCAGCACGGCACACATATTGTTTATAAATAACGCTCTAATCCTGATGATCGGTTCCGAACAATACGCTGCTCTGGGCGCAGAAATGGCAGCACAGATTAGTCCGTATAAAGGTCGCGAAGGCGGGTGGTTGCAGGGACAGAGCCTGACAGAAGACGTGCCAGCTTACAGCTGAGTACCATCAATTTAGATACCCCCCCCCAAAGGGGCTCAGCTCAAACTGTGAGTTAGGGAGAAATTTTCAACAATCGGTGGACTTGCCCTTTAATAAACGTGGTCTGATATTATATTGACTTCATACCTTCAGTGGAACCACCGAGTCCTCAGCTCTGTGTGCTGCACCAGTTCTGCCACTGATGGAGAGCAGGTGTGAAACACTGAACTGTGAGAAGTTGTGCTCCCACAGGTCCTGAAATCGCTCTCAACTGCTAGACGACGTGATTTCAGGGGTACAAGAGAAAGCTCTTACCTCGTCTCGCACTCGAAAAGAGTCCGTTTAGCGCTGTTCTGTCGCTCTGCTGACCGAAGTGTGTCTCACGTTGATACTAAAGCCTGAAAGATATGAAGAGTTTAACGCTTTGATAACCAGGGGTTACTATTGGCTGCCGTATCCGTCATGGACTGGAGGTAAGAGGAGCTGCCTTGAGAGCAGAAGGTCACTGTTTCACTATGGTGTGTGTGTGTCTACTCACTGTGTCACTAATGTGTATGAGGGTTCTCTGGTGTAAAGACAGATATCAGTGTCCCCTGTGTAGTGTACAGCACAAGTCAGGAAATTAGAGGTTGTAAATGTAAATGCAGACACACTTCTCCGGAGCGACTTACTGAAGTGCTTTACTGGTCACTCAGTAAAGGTCCTGAACTAGTTTATAGAGACTAGAATCCAGAGGTTCCTCAGGCTTAGATGCTGAAACACAAACGTCAGGTGGGACCTCCAGACCAATGAGATTCAGGATAATTATAATCCTTTAATGAGTTAAACGAGAAAAAGAGGTGGTCTTCAGTCTGCGTCCCCCTCAGGGGAAGGTCGGTCCCCACTTAGGTGCCAGACCTGAAGAGTCTGGATGCTTGTCTTCCTGCATTTTGAGGGACAGTGGATCAAGGGCTCTGGTACAGATCAGGTTTTGACCGTTGCCATCAAGTACGGAGGGGCAGGTCCAGCTTTGGCTTTGTAGGCCAGCGTCAGGTTCTGAACCTGATTCAGGCGCTAAAGAGAGTGAGATATACTTGTCTGACGTCTAGTACCGTCTGCATGTAGTTGACTATAAAGCGGGGAGCAGATTGTCATCCAGGCCCCAGTTATCCCATTCATGCAGTGTCTCTCAATCCCTCCCAGCGGCCGTCATGCTGGTTCCTGAGGGGAAGACCGAAGACGGCTTCGAGTTGCACTTCGCCGTGAACTATCTGGGCCACTTTCTGCTGACCCGCCTGCTGCTGGGCGTGCTGGTGCGCTCCGGGACGGACGAATCACGCTCCAGAGTCGTCAGCATCTGCTCCGCCGCTCATTACGCGGCCGACACTGACCTGGAGGACCTTCGAAGCATGTGAGTGAGAAACCCTGGTGAGAAAACAGCTAAAAATATTCATATAGTCATTCTGAGCACGCAGGTATGGAGGGCTCTGTTCGGGACAGAACACCTGTTCACTGTGGGTGGTCTCACACACACACACACACACATACACACACACTCTGAATTAACAGCTTGACGGTGGAACTGATGTAAACACCTCAACATGGGAAAATATTGACTGTGAAATGTCAACATCCAGCTCAGCAGCTCAGCACAATCTGAAAATCAGCTTCCTAATTAACCGACTTCACGCTGATTTATTACAAACACCTACCGGTGCTTCCACACACTGGCCACTTTATTGGAAACACCTGCCTGTGCTTCTTTAGCACCATATGGGATCTCTAGCAAGCAACAACTAGAGGACCCATAACAACCACCCACCTACATCCCAGCAACCGCCTGGAACACCAAAGGAACACCCTATCAGCCCACTGGAAGACCATAGCAACCACCTAGCTACCCCACAGCAATCACCTGGATCTTGTTTGAGCTGCAGGTAAGATCCAGTTGATGACAGCAGGAGTGAAGAGCAGCCTCCAGGGCCCGATGACCTAAATAGGCTCACAGCAGTTGAGTCACTCTGGGCGTCTCACAGAAGCACAGGAAAAGGTCTCCAGAGTCTGCAGGACATGACTGTCCCATACACCGCCTTTAGAGGGGGCAGGGTGGGTTACCGCACACCCCTATTCTGCCAATCAGCCTTCTGCCAGCTCGCAAAAACGGGTATTTCAAATGCTCAGGTAGGAATTCCTAACCCCCTCCATCCCTGAGGACAGTCCTGTGGGACGTGCTTGTTTTCTCCACGTTCTCCCCCTATGCACTGCCATGAGTGCTGAACGGTTTCGGGTTTTGTTTCAACAAGGAGCGCTCGCTGTAAAGAGTTTCGGAAAACATAACGGAACCAATCCGTGACGAATGATCCCTCTCCAGGGACCCGAGACATTTGCATAAGCGCCTGGGACTCCTTTCCTCGGCTTAACTGCCGTTATATTCCCCGTGCCTTTTGAAGTGCTGCCCCCCCGCCTCCCTCCACTCTCACTCGTCTGTCCTGTGAGATGAGGTTCTGAAAGACCCATTAAGAGGAGGTGATGGGGTGAGCAGACAGTGACAGAGGAGTGAGAGCAGAAAAGACGAGAGCGGAGGCTCAGTAAGTCCTCCCCACTCCAGCCGAGTAATTGCTCATCATTGGGTGTGTTTTAAAGGCTTTTGGGTTCCATTCAAAGAGTGAGACATTGAGAGAGAGAGAGAGAGAGAGAGAGAAGGGTAGAGAGAGAGAGAGAGAGAGAGAGAGAAGGGTAGCGAGAGAGAGAGAGAGAGAGAGAGAGAAGGGTACAGAGAGAGAGAGAGAGAGAGAAGGGTACAGAGAGAGAGGAGAGAGAGAGAGAGAGAGAGAGAGGGGCTGTGAGTGCCTCAGAGAAAAGCTCTGAAGCTTAAAAGCATTTTACAAAATCATCAGATCTTTTGCCTAATGGACCGAACAGATTCAGAACCAGTTCTCCCAGTGTGCTGCCCAAAGATCTCGTATTTAAGTCAGATTTACCTCCAGTGCGTTACGTTCTCCCCTCCATCGCTGCATAACCTGACTCTCAACAGCCTTCTAGAAGGAGGTATTGGGACACCTGCTCCTTCACTCTGTCTTCTGAAATCAAGGGCATTAAAAAGACTTCATGCTGCTTATGCAAGAACATTAGTGAGGTCAGGATGTTGGATGACCACCACACCACCTCATCTCCAACTCATCCCAAAAGTACTGTATGTTGCTCCATCATTCCAGAGAACACGGTTCCACAAGATTCTGGCAGGCTAAATCAATCCTCATGAGCCAACCTTGGACAAGTATGATCTGCGTCATCCTGAGAAGTTCTAGAACTTTGCCCTTATCAACACTTTCTGACAGACAATCAGGAGGCTCTCACTGATTACACAGATTAGCCATAACATTAATACCACCTCCTTGTTTCTCCTCTCATTGTCCACTCTATCTTCTCCTCTGACCACACAGGAGCTCTTTGTGGTTCTATAATTCCAGACTGTAGTTCATCTGTTTCCCTGCAGACTTTATTCTCCTCCTTTCACCCTGATCTTCAATGATCAGGACCCCACAGGACCACCACAGAGCAGATATTATGTGGGTGGTGGGTCATTCTCAGCACTGCAGTCACACTGACATGGTGGTGGTGTGTTAGTGTGTGTTGCTGGTACGAGTGGATCAGACGCAGCAGTGCTGCTGGAGTGTTTAAACCCCTCAGTGTCTCTGCTGGACCAAGAACCGTCCACTGACCAGAAACGTCCAGCCGACAGTGTCCTGTGGGCAGCGTCCTGTGAGCACTGATGAAGGACTAGAGGACGACCAACACAAACAGTGCAGAAACAGATGAGCTTCTGTCTCTGACTTTACATCTACAAGGTGGAGACACTAGTAGAGGTGGGTGTGTGCAGGCTGCTTCATACCTGGTGTGGGTGCGGACGCGGCACAGCGTGTGCACCTGTCAAAACGACTCATGAACTACACGTTTGATTTTTGTCCTCTAATACTAATACAGGCCTCATATTCCACAGGTTTTATGGATGAGGGGTCAGTCAATTAGCCCCTCCCCTTATCCAGACTTAGTGTTCTAGATCCTTCAGTGCTGATATTTCAGAGATCCAAGTCTGTCAGCCTCTAAACCAGCAGTGCTTGTTCTGTCTTTGTGTTTGAAGGCAGTGCTACAGTCCACACGCGGCGTATTCCCGCAGCAAGCTGGCCCAGGTCCTTTTCACCTATCACCTCCACCAGGAGCTCCAGTCTGGTGGCTTTCCTGTGACGGCCAGTGCTGTGGATCCCGGAATGGTGGACACGGACCTGTACCGGAACCTGAGCACCCCAGCCCGGCTGGCACAAAGGGCCATAGCCCACCTGCTCTTCAGGGTATGATACTCCTCTATGTGCACTAGTTCAGTGTTTCCTAACTCCACTGTCCTGGAGACCCACTGACCTGCACAGTTCCCTGCCCTCACGAGTGGAATCGTGTTTGACGGGGCAGGCAGTACTTGCAGGTCAGGGCGTTCCCATTGGTGTGTGATTGGTTCGGCCAGACGTTTTACTGCAAGGTGTGTTACATCGATTGGAATCGTCCACCACTCCACAGCATCTTCTCAAGGTCACATGACGGTCATCTGCCAGAGCAATGCTGATGAAGGTGGTCAGATGCTTTTTATATTTGCATTCAGCTGCAGGTTAAGACGACGTTCAGGGGCTCAGTGGTCTAAAGTACCTGAAAGGTCTGGTCTCATGGTGCCACTTCGTACAATGTCAGAAGTTGGTCCTGCTCTCTCTGGGTGGGTAGGTGGCGCTCTCTCCCCACACGCACTGCAATGTTAGCCAGCACAGGCTTTCCGACAAGCGTGGCGGCTGCCCAGCAGCTGTTCGAAAAGGGGCTCCTTCTCCCTCCCTCGTGTTGGGAGCATCTCGTGTGATGAGGAAAGTCCTGACGGAGCTGGAATTTGTAAAATTGAGTATTCAGACTTCCATACGACTTCCAGAACTCGATTAGAAGTTATTCTTCAGACTCTCAGTCTCAGATTTCAGCTGAGATGGTGGATTTCTCCCGTCTGGATCTGATCGCTACAGAATCCGTGTGAAACAATGGCTGATATAAAATGTTATTTATTTCTTATTTTCCTCGCCTGAAGACACACGGCCATGTTCGTTGCGTATCCTAACTGTTTGCGCCTGTGGCGAACGTCAGCCACGCAGAGAGCTGATTTAAGATGGCGCGTGTTTTATATGATTAATCGTTCGGGCAGTTCTTTTAACAAATGACCTTTGGGGAGGCGTTTGCCCCGTAACCACAAACTCCCCATTTATCAAACACCAACACCATTCCCAGAGCTGCCCCAGGGAGCTGGAGGAAGGCGCGTTTGGCTTGTTGTGACTTCACGATCACATCATTCACCCTCAGAAGACACAAACATTTTACTGTCAGATCTCTGTTCTTCTGTCTTCATTAAAACCACGACCGAATACCGAGTAGGTCCCTCTCACACCACCAAAACAGCTCAGACCCATCAAGGCATGGACTTCACAAGACCTCTGAAGGTGGGACCTCCATGATCATCCTGTGTAGTTGCAGCTCAGCAGTGTTTGTTGCCCAAAAGTTTGGATTCCATATAATTACAGAGCAAATATTTGTAGTAAACAATAAAATCAACAGCTGCGCCCAGAAAGAATCAACCGACTGCAGACTGGTGTCCCTCAGAATGGCAGCAGGTCACCTTCTGTGTGTGGAATCACCACAATCAACACCAAGATCAACAGTTTGTTGTCACGCGTCCAGAAGGTCTGGTGTAACGGTGCAGGTGTAATCAGATCACCTTTGATCTTCATTACAGTCACTTTAACAGACCATCGTTACGTTAATGAGGTTCTGTAACCAGTGGTTCTACCTTTTCTGAACACACTCCGGTGCTCTGTTCCAACAGGACGACGATCGTCCACATACTGCTGCCGTCTCAAGATCTCGTCTTGAAGACACAGATACTACGCCGTGGTCGGTCTCATCTCCAGACCTGTCCCTGATTGAAAATGTGTGGACGCTATTGGACGCTCTATCAACACTCCACCCCTACCACACCATCTGCAGAACTGAGTGAGAACATTCAAGCTGCATGAGATGGATCATCACAGGACACCATTAGGAACCTCTACACCTCCATGCAGAGACGTCTGGCGTGTTGCGTTAAACCCGACGCCGTCCTGAGAGACACCACTTCTGTATGAGTAGATCAATAAATATTGATCAGATCAGACTACAGTTATTATCAGATATTGATCCTGACCATCATCTTCCTTCCTCTCCACTGTTCTTGATGATGAATCATTTATCAGCACATTGTGCTGCTGAAGGCATCTGAAAACAGTTGTTGACTTATGGTTTGGTGCTCATTCTTCACGTCCTGAGACAACCTTCCTGAATACGACTGTGTAACTAATGCATCTTCTACACAACAGCTAATAAACAGCAGCCAGAGGCAAGAGCAGAGCTCAGGACACAACACACACGTCTCGTTCCTACATCCCTGCAGGGCTTCAACCCCACTCTTATTGTAATTCATTAGGTCAGAGACACTGTTTGATCAAATATGTGGTGCAGTGAACTCATCTGATCTGTACTTCAAACATCTCACCTCCAGCTGCTCTTCTGCATGACTGGAATGGAAACATCACTGACCTACTCTAGTCTGAGCTGCACTCACTGGCCACTTTATTAGAAATGCCCACATTGTGCTTCCTCTCTGGCCACTTTACTTGCCTTACTTTGTTTTCTGGTGTTTCTAATAAAGTGGCCGTTGTAATAAGGCCTAAGCTCCACCCCAGTTTCTGACCGTGTAGCTGAAGATGGGCTGGATTGACAGGCAGTCGGAGCCGTGGGCGTTCTGACTGCAGCACCTGCTCCAGCAGGCCGGTTATAGCAGCAGCAGTAAAACAGCAGCGGACCCGGGGGCGTCCGTTCTGAGGGAGGACGTGTGTGATACTGAGACAGTGGGACAGGTTTCTGCTTTTTGGCTGCTTGTGTTGACACTTTGTCCCACGCAGTGAGGTTCTGATCGGCTCGTCTTTTGTAAATAGATCTGAACTTCATGGTTGACCTCAGGAGATGGGCATCTCAGGACTGAGAGTGGACCAATGTCCAAATGTACACCATGTGGACTTAAGTATTGGGACACTTTCTGTGGAGCAGTAGACTTGAGTATCGTTCTGCGATACTGCAGTGATCAGAGGAACCTACAGACATTAACTTTCAGCGAGTGAAGTCTGGACTGCAGCCGAGGTAGGACGGATACTCGGTGTCCTATGAAGACTCCTTCTTACTGAGTCACACAAAGCAGTCAAGCAGGGACCATCTAACTGGGCTGCTTGCACTTGTACCCTGTGAGGGGACAATTCTTGGATTTAGGTACCTGAAAAACGAACATTCTCGATGCAGCGGTGGTCCGATTACAGAACCACGCTGGAGCTCAGTGAGCTCTTTAGGACCTATTAGTTATGGAATGTGTGTAAAGGCAGACTGCAGTGCACCTGTGGGACGGGACCGAATCATCTGAGGTCACAATATTTTTGTCCACATGGAGGTCAGAGCAGCTCTGTGGTCAGAAATCAGCCTCGAAACAAGAGCACAGCAACACTGTACCTCAGCAGATGGGCTGTGGGGTGGTTTACCGCACTGTAGCTAACCGAAGGCCTCCGTCTCATTATCCTGGCCCTGATTGGCTGTTTCAGATAAGAAATCTTAGTCTTTAATACTGATCTCAGACCAAGGGCATCTTAAGGCTTCCCTGCTTTCATAATACTCTCTATATCTCCGTTTGCCAGTCTGAAATGTTCCACCCAGGGTTACGACTGAGTCCCGAACTCTATCTATCTGTGGCAGGAGGAGCTTATCAGTTGAAGCAGTAAGCCTGCAGATTGAGCAGGCTTTGCATATTTGTGCCAGCCACTGCCGACTGTGAGGTTCAGTGAAGACTGTGGTGGATCTTAAGGACTAGAGAAGATAAATACAGTGAAGATCATCACATGAAGAAGGTACGCTGTAGTAGAAGCAGTGTCGCTTTTAACGCAGCAGTGTGGATCCTCCATAACTCAGAGTGTGAGCTGAACTCGTCGAGTGGGATCACCGTGGTCAGATCCAAAGAGCTCTCTGAGGCCTTCAGAAAGAAGGTTGTAGATGCAGATGAGTCTGAGAAGGGATTTAAAAAGATGTAAAAAAGAAGGCTGTGCTTTGGACAGATGAATCCAAAGTTGACTTATTTAGACACAGTAACAGAAGACATGTTTGGCATTTAAGCAGAAGAAGCTCATAGCAGCTGTGAAGCGTGGTGGTGGAAGTGTGGTGGTTTGGAGCAGGATCTGGAGATCTCTCCATCATAGAAACCACTATGAGATCTTTAGAGTAGAAGTTGTGTGTGAGTTATATCACCTCCATCTCTCTCTATAGTTACAATGAAGATCAACTAACTGTTTACATGTTTAAACATGTTAAAGCTGAACTGATGACCCTCAGTATGTGATGACCCTGCACCATGACCATTGGTGTCACGCTCACCCTCGTAGCTCCAGTGTAGACCTGAAGAAGCACCAAGCGTGTCTTGATTGATTGACTACTTGAATAAACTCGATTCTTCTGGTTCTGTCCACAGAGCCCGTCCCAGGCAGCAAACACAGCCGTCCTCGCAGCAGCGTCTCCAGAGCTGGAAGGGGTCGGTGGGTGTTACCTGTACGAGGGAAGGCGCATCCAGTCCTCCGTGGCTTCGTACGATGCGGAGCTCCAGACGCGGCTGTGGAGCAACACCTGCAGCCTTCTAGGACTGCCCGTGTCCCCGTTAGAATAGCAACTACCGCTACGAGCTTGTCTGTGAAGGACGGATCCTGGAGTTGTCCGATCAAGCCCTTTTTTCATTCCTGGAATACTGCATTCAGTTTCTTTTAGTCTGTATTACTTTGTGTTGACAATCTCTCCATACCGACGGACTGTGATTGGCTGAGACCCCCTGGCGACGGGCGAGTTCACAGAGCGAACATTTTTACTAGGATTCATTCGTTTTTTGACGAGAAGGGCTCAACGCATTTTGGGAGGATTACTGGGACTTTCCCCTCCCACACTGTGACACTGTGTGTGTGTGTGTGTGTGTGTGTGTGTGTGTGTGTGTGTGTGTGTGTGTGTGTGTGTGTAAAACTGCTGTAGCTGCCCTCTGATCTTCCAGAAGAAAAGATAAAGCACTTTGTCTGGACAGGTACGGCACCTGTGTCGGCTGTCCTCGTTAACCTGTTGCGTCGCATCTCCCAGCGAAAGCGCCTGTCTGCGTGTCGTACCACCGTCTGCGTTGTCGTCTGTTGTACATTGTGAACTCGTCGCTATCCTTTTCAATAAGTCTACGCTGTTCCGTGGGACAACAAAGCTTTGAACGAATGTTTTGTTCATGTTTTACGAACTCTGAGAAGCCATCGAGGGTCAGGCCCCACCTTCAATCAAGCTGTTTGTTTAGCGTAAGAATAAACGAAATGGATGAATAAATGAATTTTATCCTTGTTTAAGTTCTTATGTTGGTCTCATCAGTTGGTCAGTGTGGGTCTCTCATTGGTCCGTTCTTGGTGCATCACCATGCTCTTAGACCAGCCTAACCATAAGCACAGCAGTCATCATCCTCTGGTCACTGCTGACCTCTCAGTGATGTAGCTGGCTCTGCTGCTCGGGCCCCTGGCTGAGTCTTTCAGGGCTAAAGATGGAGCAGGGGCCCGTTTCGGAAGCTGGGTTGGCCAGCACACATCCACAGCCCGAGGGAGGCTCCAGCATTGCTTCATTGTCAGAAACTCGGCTTTCAATAATATACCAGTCAAATGTTTGGAGACTTGAAACAGTTTCTTAAAATTCCAACTTACTGTATGTCCATTAAAATAGTTTTGGAATTGGAAAATGAAGAGCTTGAGCCACCAAAACAGGGTCTTTATACCCTCTAGTCCACACCTGCTATTAGACATGGAGACAGTAGGGTCATGTTTGTTTATCTGCTCCAGAGAGTCCTATTGTATTGGCAGTACTTCTCTACAGAGAGTTTACACACTTAACGTCAAAAACATATCTGCAACCAGACGGAATCAAACGACTGCGCTGATGGTGAACCAGACTGTCATGGACTCAGAACGGCAGCAAGTTATCTTCAGCTTACTTTTGTCTCAGTGGAGACAACCAATGAATCCATCAGTGTGTTATCATCAGTTATTGATCCTGATCTCCTTCATCTTCCTTCACTACAGAACTGCAGACCCACACGTCCTTCTGGAGGAAACTGTTCAGCTATATTTTGATAGAGTCTATATTGTGTATCATAATTCTGCTTATGACATAGTAAGTCTCTGTCATGAGTCCTGTAATCAGAGCCCCTTTCTGTTCTACACCAAACCATTTTTGAAAGGTGCTACCATATAAAGAAGGAATGAAATGGTTCTTTGACTTGTCAGATCTTTGCAGAACCATTGCTTTACTATAGAACCCTGAAGCTCCTGACTAAGAAAGAATCCAGGCTGTGTAATTGAAGCTTACATCAGCAATAGACCTTCAGACCCTCTGCTGCATGATGTAGAGGTCTGCAGGTCTCGTACCTTCTGCTGAACAAACACTCAGGAAAAAACGTCCCATGACTTCTTTGGTTTCTTGCATCATCTGAGTTGTGGAGCTCCGTGAAGCCCCGGGGAGCAGTCATAAATTTGGAAGGCCTCTCGGAGTCTCTCGCAAAGAGCAGCTTTATTGTCCTGGTGTTTTCATTTCCAGAGCAGAATGAGCCAAAAAGCCCCAGAACTCACGATGCAGGCCGAGTCAGGCCGGGTTCAGCTTATCGGGGTCATCTCGACACACCCTCGCTTTGGGTCAGCGTTCGCCGTGGTTCAGAATTATTGGCCGTTATTACTTTCTGCGTTCGAACAGATTCCTGCTGCAATGGGTTTCGTAATGTCAGCTTTGCCTGGGAACGGGAGGACAGGGCTACTCCGAGTGCTGTTTCGGGAATGGCCGGTTTGAGGAGGCTGTAGTCACATGACATCTGCTGTATAGCTGTATGGAGGTAGAACATAAACAGATTCTGAAAAATGATTCTTAATGACCTACAAATCATGGTTTTCAGACGGTAAACCCAGTGGTTCCCGAACCTTTGCAAATGCTCTTCTGAAGGGCAGCATTTGTGGTTACATATTTTAGAACCAGCAAGAATTCACAGCGTTTTTCTGATTGTTTAAGACTAAAGAATCCACACTTTGTGGGCAGTTACGTGCTGTTTTCTAGGCTCAAATCTCAGGATCAGAGTAACCTGCAGATATGATAAACTTATCATAACACACTAATGATTTACCCCATTGAACCCTGACCCTGAGGGGGCGGGGCTGATGATCAACCTGCATACAGACTCTGACTGATCAGAGAGAGGGGGCGGGACTGATGAGCAACCTGCATACAGACTCTGACTGATCAGAGAGAGGGGGCGGGGCTGATGTTCAACCTATATACAGACTCTGACTGATCAGAGAGAGGGGGCGGGGCTAACCCGTCTTCTTACGATATTGCAGAATAACATTTAAACGTTTTAAACAATCTGTGGGGATTAAAGCTATAACACTAATGTTTGTATCGGCTCGGCTTCATGGAGGAGTGGGAACGTCTTTCTTCTAGTCGATGTCAGAGACAGTAGACGGTTCTAGACATTATTATCTAGACAATCTCACTGACATTATTTCAGACAAAGGAGGAGACACAGCTATTAGGACAGAGGGGTCTGAACTTTATCCTCACAATAAAATGACATTTCTGTGAATTATGTTTATAAATGATGTTTAAAGACGTTTCTTCAGTTTGTGTTTAGTTAAATCAGCTCCATCTCAGTGTCGTTACAGTGAAGATCAGACATCCTTACGTTTAAATCTGTTAGTCTAAGGGACTCATGGGTTGTCTTAACTTTCTCACATGACTGTACCTGAATGAAGTTTTTTTTTATGTATTAATGTGTTTAAAGTTGGTTCATTGAGATGTGCTGTACAGTGTTACGGTTCTGTGTGGAAATGCACTTTAAAAGGTTCTACTGTGAACAGTTTTCTATTGTAAAGTTCAACGAGAGCTTTTTTCATTCAGCTTTTATTTCAGTTTACTGAACAGCAGTGTTCACAAGTCTGTACCACGTCTACATTTATACAACTGACATAAACCTACACAAACACTGAAATTGGTGAAAGCAGGCCTCAGGGCAAGATGTTGGAATAAGCCTGAGCAGGTTTTTACTCTTTGGACCAAGATCATCCACCTCTGACCTTATGTAGGTTCATGTCAGTTGTCATGAAAACCTTATGAACACCTTCTGAAGGTGAAGCCGGCTCGGTCTGTCCCACGTCGTAGAAGATTCACAGAGAAAAATGAACGCGAATAAAGAACCTAATGTTCTAGTTTTGGTTGTTGGAGATCCCGGTTTATCATCTGAGAGCGAAACTGATCAACAAACCCAAACCGCCTGTTACTGTGTGGAGCTGTCTCCTTCCTACTGTTGGAACGTTCTTGCAATAAAGGAGTGTGTTTCTTTAGCGAGACCTGGTTCTGGTGTTTTTGCTCTGTGGGTCAGCAGGGCCCGAGGAGGTGTGATGTTTGGTGTTTTCTCCTGCCGGGGACGAGCGGCGCCAGTCTGTCAAATTTACAGACGTTTCTATATTCGGCCACTGACCCTGACGCTGGGCGTGTAGGTCCGCATTAGTATGATCAGGCGTGTGATGCTTGGACAGACTGTGCCTGCGGACATGGCTAAAAATGACCCACATCCTCCCGGAAAAGATGATGACAGATGATCAGAAGAGGAGCAGTAAACATTAACAACAACACGGCAGCCTAAACTAGAGACTGCACTAATACCAGTATGAACTGAAACCACTGTGTACCAATACCAGTGTGTACTAATGCTCTTCAGTATGACCCTTCAGCACTTCTGCTGTGTCTATATACACCTGTGAGCAGGGGGCGTGGCTAAAACAGCCGAATTCAATCCTTAAGAAGTATAGGGTGTGGCTAAAAACTTAAGTGTCCACATACTTCTGGCCATCCAGGACAAGGTGCACAAGGGGTCTGGCCAATGAATCTACTGAATCAGGGTTTTTGTGCCTGAGCTGTTGCTGCTCCTAGTATCCACTATGACAGCACTTACAGTTGTCTGGGGCAGCTCCAGCAGGGCAGATACATCCTGAACTGACTTGTGGTAAAGGTTGCATCTCGTAACAGCGGTACGTTTAACGTTCCTGAGCTCCCTCGCACTTACTTTCATCCGTGCCGTACAACATGTACCCGACACTACGGCAGGGTTTCAAACCTGGTCCTGGAGACCACCTGCCCTGTGTCTTCAGTAGATTCCACGCTTAAAGTCACCCCAGCGTCTCAGAATGGGCTTATTAATGAGCTGATTGGTTGAATATTTGGTGTGTTGGGTGCAGGAAGTGCAGTAAAATGTGCACCAAGCACTGAAAAAGAGCACTGGGAATAAAGAGAGTCTGGATTATGGGAATGGGAATCCACAAAGGAAAATGTGAGGAAAGTGCAGGACATAGAAGGTATCATGTAATATTGATTGTGCAAAATAGTACAATCGTGTAGATGAATGTATTCAGCACCACTCCCGTTTGGTAAGTGGTGTGAGCAGATTTATGGGAGTGTATGTGTGATTTATTTCGACTCCATCGTGAACACCAGTGTAGCTCTATTCAGACAAATTGTTCCACAGAAATCCTACAATGAAGCCAATTCCCTCACCGGGAGCCAAGAAGCCACAAGTGCCTCTTTATTGAAACTCTAATAATAGATGCTTCTCAGAGCGAATCCCCATTAATAAAGCATCAACACAATTAATTACCCAGCCCCCCCCTCGTCCTCCCGCCGCCTGAACCCCGCAAACAATGGTGCGCAATCAGATGGAGAGAAAGGAGTCATTACAGTGCGGTTTGAGACCCTCCAGAATAAAGGCGCAGATGGAGAGTCGCTCCCTGAAGACCACCTAACGCCCCACAATGAGCTCCTCTCAGGAAGGAGCAGCAGTCGGGGGATGAATAGTACTTGTTTTCAATGTGTTCTCCAGCATCTGCTCAGGTTTCCCCAGGAGCACACACTCCAGAATCAACATGTTTATTTCATTTTAATAAATATTTATTTTATTTTTGTGCTCATTCCGTCATCGGTGCTTCCTCCAGAACAGATGACAACTGTCCTTCTGTCCTTGGTGCTGCTATGAATGTCCTCTTTGAGAAACCCTCACCACATTTTAAACGGCAAGGAACCCGGAGAGCCTTCTAGGCCTTCAAAGAAGGTCTAATGATGAAATGCCAAATGCTTAGGTGCCCTGCTGAAATCACATCAAGCAGTGGGTGTGGCTAGAACACCTGAACTCAACCTTTAGAAACAACGTCCATTACAATGCACAGGGGGCTTGTACCTGTGGTCAGTGGGTGTGGCTAAAACACCTGAAATCAATCCTTAGGAAGCGTCTCCACATCTGTTGTTGAAAAATGCAAAAGAGGTCTACTAAAGAGCAAGGGGAGGGGATGTTTTGAAATGTCGACTCGATTTAGATTAAAGATGTGTATTTTTCAGAGCGTCCACCGTGTGTCATTAAGGCCGCCGCTCATCATCAGGGTGACGTTAGTCTCTGTGGTGCTGTTGTGGCTGTAAAATGTCAGCCCTCCTTACCCGAGGCCTCGCATGTCAGAGTTCTTTCTCGCTTCATCGTCCACGCGCCGCTGGTGGGGGGATGCCTCGGGCTCGGCTCAGGTTATTTATGGGATGATTTTTTCCAGTGAAAGCACTTCTGTACTGTTTCTCTGATATGAATTCTAATGGAAAACAGTTGGAGGTGACAGCTAGAAGATGACAGGTTGGTCATATCTATGTGTGTGTGTGTGTGAGAGAGAGAGAGAGAGAGAGAGAGAGAGAGAGAGAGAGAAGAAACCATTAGTTGAATTTCTGTTCATGTTCCACAAAGGCCAAGTTTGCAATATGTTTGTTTATCTGCTCCAGAGGGTCCTATTCTATTGGCAGTACTTCTCTACAGGGACTAGACAAGCTGTGTGTGCATTTGCACATCTGTGTCAGCAATGGGTGCAGCTTAAACTATCTGAATGGGTTCATTACAAGGGGTGGCTACAAACTTAAGGCCATATAGTACAGACTCTGACCTTCACCTGCAGTTTGATCTCAGCACTCCTGACAGGATCATCACTTATTCATGTCAGGAAGACAGACGTTCTTGCAGCTTCACCAGGGTTCCAAACACCTTTGTGTGTGTGAGCGTGCATGTGTGCTATTAAAGATCAGTAACAGTGTAGTTACTGAAACTGTATCAGAAACACAGTCCGGTAGCCGGTATTAAAGATCAGTAACAGTGTAGTTAGACGGAAAACAGTGGAAGGAAATGACCGGCTCAGACACTGCAGGGCTGGAGGAGGTACATCAGATTAGCCACATTAAGGGCAAGGTTGTGTTTAGTATTCCAGCACACAGCACGTCAGCTAAATGACAATCAGAGCAATGAGGTGCACGCACACACACACACACACACACACACACACACACACACACACACACACACACACACACACACAGTCTTCAGTATGCAATGTGTGGTCTGTAGGTTAATTCAGGTCATAATCATTACAGTGTGAGTCCATCACTGGCCACCATGAAGTCAGGCCAGTCACACTCTCCTCATATTAACCTGGATGACCATAATCAGCTCCTCATTGAGTTCATGTACATTTTAGACGTTCGGTTTTCCTTTCAGAGAATAAAAAAACAGATCAATCAGACTAATCCCACTTTTGTTTCCAAATACAGGTTCGTAGAAGTCCAGGTTTCTCATTCGCAACAAAGCTGCAAATGAAGGCGATGGTGGGTTGGTCAGAATGCTCTAGATGGTGGCAGCTCATCAAAACAACCATCCTGCTTCTGTCAGTCCGGTGATGGTCCCTCTGTCAAAGACGGTCAGCTGGACAAATTAACTGTGAGTGTGTGTCTCTCACCAAGAGGTACACTACCCAAAAGTAGCCTCTGAGGGCCTTTTTAGGGGGCAGTGGGGGAAACACTTTAGATTTATAATGACAAAAAGAGAAAAATGAAGTTCAAGGATTTTTCATGACAGTAATGATCTAGAACCACTGCCACAAGGAACCATCAGAGAACCTCTTTACAATCACACTCTGATATTTTGTCCTTTCAGTTCCATTCATTACCATATCATCACACGTGATATTCATAATGACAACAATGGGCAGCACGTTTTTTTCACAAGCTCAGTCTGCAGATGTGCAGCCGACAGGGATCCAACACTATTCAATCATACGCTCAGTCCCGCACGGCATTTATGGGTTGAATTGATTTTTTTCCATCCTATTTCACTCAGAAGATCTCATTCAGTTGGAGAGAAGCAACATGTTGCTATGGATACCTGCTTAGGCAACATAATGAAACCTTGGAAATTGATAAAGAACACAGAATTGCAGTAAAATACGGTGTGTGTGTGTGTGTGTGTGTGTGTGTGTGTGTGTGTGTGTGTGTCGATGCCGGCACTCTTGATGGAAGAAAATGTTCTGGATGGGACCTAAATGGCTCTGCAAAAATGAAACAGCATTCTGCTCACTCTAGCCTTCCCCTCAGCGAGTGCAGTGTGTGTATATAAGTCAATAAGTCCTTACCGTAGTGCCTAGAGGAACCACACAAGATCAGTCGTTATACACTCGAGATCAGTCATTACTGTTATACACTCGAGATCAGTCATTACCGTTATACACTCGAGATCAGTCATTACCGTTATACACTCGAGATCAGTCATTACCGTTATACACTCGAGATCAGTCATTACCGTTATACACTCGAGATCAGTCATTACCGTTATACACTCGAGATCAGTCATTACCGTTATACACTCGAGATCAGTCATTACCGTTATACACTCGAGATCAGTCATTACCGTTATACACTCGAGATCAGTCATTACCGTTATACACTCGAGATCAGTCATTACCGTTATACACTCGAGATCAGTCATTACCGTTATACACTCGAGATCAGTCATTACCGTTATACACTCGAGATCAGTCATTACCGTTATACACTCGAGATCAGTCATTACCGTTATACACTCGAGATCAGTCATTACCGTTATACACTCGAGATCAGTCATTACCGTTATACACTCGAGATCAGTCATTACCGTTATACACTCGAGATCAGTCATTACCGTTATACACTCGAGATCAGTCATTACCGTTATACACTCGAGATCAGTCATTACCGTTATACACTCGAGATCAGTCATTACCGTTATACACTCGAGATCAGTCATTACCGTTATACACTCGAGATCAGTCATTACCGTTATACACTCGAGATCAGTCATTACCGTTATACACTCGAGATCAGTCATTACCGTTATACACTCGAGATCAGTCATTACCGTTATACACTCGAGATCAGTCATTACCGTTATACACTCGAGATCAGTCATTACCGTTATACCACTCGAGATCAGTCATTACCGTTATACACTCGAGATCAGTCATTACTGTTATACACTCGAGATCAGTCATTACCATCAGTTCAATAATAAAAATACAGACACTTTAACAATTTCATTCACGTTGTATGTAATTTAATATGCATTACTTAGGATTATTTAACACTTGTATGAGCAACAGCTCCCCCTTAGTACCTAAATTAAAAATGAGGGTCTGGATTATTTGGATATATAAGTTCACGACAGCAGAGTGTGGAGTAACTAATATCAAAATACATACTCATGTCCCCGGCACTGACCTGTGAATAACAGCAAACAGTCCGTACACAACCGGACGTCTGAGAGACAGTTAATCTGTCCGTGAGCAGAGAGCACCTCCCCTCAGTGTCTGTTAGAAAAGAACCAAATTAATAGGGGTTGTCAGGGATGGGGGGGCGGGGTCAGGAGGGATAAACAAATTACACTGACCATTACTCACCTGTCAGTTCCGATTTCGCTCTCTGTCACCTTGTGTGAGATGTGTGGTCCAGAGACCGAGGGGGTGAGGTCGGGGGGGTCTTACCCTGTCTAGTGTTCATTTAGGGTTGCGTGAGGCCAGGCTGGACGAACGCCGTGTTTTTCCTGGTCTACTTTCACGGCCATCTGTGCAAAGTGTCTAAAGGAAGACATCTGGGTTGGTTAAGGTGTCCTTGGCATGCTGGGTGTGAATTAAGCTGTAAGATAGATGAATATTGATCGCGAGTCCCAGCAGAGAGCAGGCCTGTAGCGCTGATGCTGAACGGGGCTGACTCTAGCTGATTGCAACAGGTGTGTTCTAGATAAGTAAGTGCTCGCTGGACCCATGTGGACATCAGCCTTTTTCTTCTTCTGAATAAATCTCTCAAAGTGCACACACACATTACTGCGCACACTCCTCCTCCTCTCTCGCAGCCTTTCTTTCTAAGCTTCTTAATAAAGTGGGGTCGCACCGTGGTACTCAACACCCTGCGTTTCAGTCCAACTCATTACCATCAGGGGGTGAGTATGGGGAGCTACAATCTCACGGTTAGAGAAGAAGACCTGCTTTCAGTAAGAATAACATGCAGAATTGCAGCAGGTCATCTTCAGTTTGAAAAGATTAGAACAACACTGTTCTTTACAGACAGTCACACTAGAGGACAGTGAAACACTGTATCCCCACCGGTGCACACTAGGGTAGGTGTTTGGGGGCCTTCCCAACCCTTTCACCCAAGTTCTTCAACTCAGAAATCCAGAAACTATCACAGATAACAAAGACTGGGGGACATTTAAGGTCAGCTGACTTTCCATAAACACCAGATGATCTGCACTAAGACCTTAAGCCTCAGCCAGCAGTGTATTCACATTCTGCCGATGTATCAAATGAACCTGTTGGCGTGTCGTCGTAGATGTTTGATGTATTCAAAACGTAGCCAGTCACAGGCATCTCCGCAACTCTCTCATGTTCCTAAGACCGTGCAAGTTCAGAGGAAATTGAAAGTGTTGTGGAGAGATATCCCACCTGTGAATCCCCGGAGACCTCTCGGCCAGGCTGCGTTCCCAGTCAGAGCCAGAAGAGCCGATGGAGAAAGGTTACGCGGGAACATGTTTCAGCAACATGGAGACATTTCCGGAGGATGGATTCACAGCGCGGTGTTTTCAATCACACCGCTGCACCAAGCCTCCGGGTTTGGAAATAGGTTTTCGAGAGAGATAAGAGGGAAGAACACACTCGCACAAAAACACACTCGGACACCCAGGCTGCTGCGAAACGCCTCTGTTTTGAATCCAACGCGATGCATACAGTCGACCTCGGGCCAAGTGCAATCTCAGGCACTGCCACACATCACACGGCGAGGTGATTCAGGGTAATAACACAACAAAGCGTTTTCGTGGCTCAATATATGCGAGGTTTGACTACCAATCTGTTTCCCAGACCAAGAGCGGGAACGTTGGGTCAGTAATAGTATTGCAAACAATTTCACCGCAATGTCCAAAACATTAGGCCTCATATTATGCATGCAGGACGCTGCGGTGGTGATACAAATCCAGAGGAGTGCATTTTCCACCTTGCTGAGCAGAGGTACGGTGGGAGAGAGAGTGAGTTGTTCACCTCATCCATATTTCATGAGTAATAGGCCGCCTGGTTAACGCTCTCCCACCGGTTCTGCTAGCTGTTGCACGACCGTCAATTATAATGCCGATTATGGGGGACAGATAAAAGGAGGATTTCTTCAGGGGCTCTCAAACAAAGCAGCTCAGGTGGTTCATATTACCCCCATCTCCGACTGTCACTTCTGCACAGCAGGCTAGCGATTGTTTCAGTCCATGCAAAGCCACAAAAAATGAAACGTGAAAAAACAACAAATGAGATAGATGGCATTGTAGGTGTTCCATTAGATGTTCTCAGATTTGATCATAATTCCAGATCTTTGATCTTCATTACGGACACTTTAACAGACCAACGTTACATTAATGAGGTTCTGCAACCAGTGGTTCTACCTTTTCTCAACACACAGTCCGGTGCTCTATTTCAGCAGGACGACGCTCGTCCACACACTGCTGCCGTCTCAAGATCTCGTCTTGAAGACACAGATACTACGCCATGGTCGGTCTCATCTCCAGACCTGTCCCTGATTGAAAATGTGTGGGACGCTATTGGACGCTCTATCAACACTCCACCCCTACCACACCATCTGCAGAACTGAGTGAGAACATTCAAGCTGCAGAGATGGATCAACACAGGACACCATTAGGAACCTCTGCACCTCCATGCAGGGCGTCTGGCGTGTTGCGTTAAACCCGGCAGCGATCTGAGAACCACCACTGCTGTATGAGTGGATCAATAAATATTGATCAGAATCAGACTACAGTTATCATCAGTTATTGATCCTGATCTGTACATCTTCCTTCACTACAGAGACACGGTCCCACTACGTCCTTCTGGGGAAAGTGTATGTTTTAGTGATGAGTGTGAATAAATTCTTTAAAGTATTCAGGCGAAATGTTTCTCCGATCATCTGTAACCTCTAGTGGTATTAAAATGTTCTTTAAAGGCATGTCAAACACTGAAACTGAGACCTCAAGCATCTCTCTCCACTTGTCTATGTAAAAACACGGCGTTCTGTATGCAATTATTCATCGTTGGCTGTACGGCTGGCTGCGCCCTACCATGGGAGGATATGACTTGAGCTTTGCTGTATTTGTTCACTGGAGCTGCTGCTGTGGGCCCACGTTCTGTTCCTTCAAGGAGGCAGAACCACTGAGATACTTACAGTGCTCATAAATTCCATTGAAGCTGGACAAAGATGCAGGCCCATTCCAGACAACCTTACCGGTCAGAAAGGCTGACGTGAGTGGTGGTGATGCCTGACTGTTTTACTGACTACAGAGCAGGCGGCGGGCAGTCCTGTCCTGCGCCGTGGGCAGCTGGAAGTTCAGGGAATCAAACCAGCGACCTTCCAGTGCTAGGCACAGTTCTGACCCCCAGACCACAGCTGCCCCAATATTTCAGTTTTAAACAAGGTGGTGGTTATCCGGTCTGTCAGCCAACAGTTTTGGGACTGAATGGACAATAAGATTGTTTATTTATATACTGCTTGTCCACCTTATTGGAATTTGCTTAGGGCTAACGAGGAAGTGCAGAAGCGTGTAATGGTGAATCGTAATAACGACCATATGTGTGTTATAGTCACGTTGCTTGGTCATCTGACACACTGAGCTGCAATTGCATGGGTTTCTGATAAAGTGGCCAGTATGTGTTACAGTGTTAAGGCAGAATGTGGTGATGCATATTGAGAAGTCACATCCGTCAGCGAGTCGGGTTGCGAGGGTTCTGGAGAGGACCGCAGGGGCGGCTTCGGCTCCTCACCTCCTAATCAAACGAGTCGAGCCAACAACAGCCTGACATTTTCCCGATGTGAGCCGAACCCGTGGAGGACACACGGTGGAGCGTTTTCTTAAACATTCAATTGCTTTTTGCTCTGGGTTCCTGTTCCGTTGGTGAACGACGGACCTTATTATCATAGTACATGAGATTTCTTTCTGTCATCAAAGTCTGTCTGCTGCCCACTTATGTTCAGAGAGAAAAGCCTGAAGAAGACAGTCAGTCCTCCAGCCATTCTGAGACCTTCTTCCTAGGGCTCCTGGCTGAGCTCATCATCAAATGCATGTTCCATCCAAGATTCATGAAGCAGCCCTAAATAGTTCGCTTTCCTCTGCATGCTGCATGTTTAGAAGGTAATGTTTCCATACATGAAATGTGTGGAATTACTCTTCAAACAGCGTGAATTCACAGCCCCGATCAGTCACGCCAGGACTCCTCACTTACCTGCACAAAGCTTCAAACGGGTTTAAGGTCAACCAGCAGCAAGATGGAACCAGCAGCAACCATCGTTCACAACCTTCTGCTGCTGATAAAGACTGAGGAACCGTTCAGAGTCTGCTTCAACAGCGGCTCGATCCTGAACTGATTAGTGAATACAAATCGAAATAAAGCCATAACCACTTTATTAGAAACACCACCTTGTGCTTCAGATCTGGCCACTTTATTAAACACCACCCAACGTGCTTCCGTCCTGTACTACATTAGAAACACCACCTTCATTGGCTTCCATCCACTGGCCCTTTGATAGAAGCACCACCTTGATAGCTGATCACTGACCACTTTGATAGAAACACCACGCTAGATGCTGGCCACTTTATTAGAAACACCATAACGTCCTTCCGTCACTGACACTTTATTAGAAACACCACCTTGTGCTTCCGTCACTGGCCACTTTATTAGAAACACCACCTTGTGCTTCCGTCACTGGCCGCTTTACTAGAAACACCACCTTGTGCTTCCATCACTGGCCACTTGTGGCTCCTACACCTTGTGCTTCCATCACTGGCCACTTTATTAGAAACACCACCTTGTGCTTCCATCACTGGCCACTTTATTAGAAACACCACCTTGTGCTTCCACCACTGGCCGCTTTATTGGCTCCACCACCTTGTGCTTCCACCACTGGCAGAAACATTAGAAGCCACCACCTTGACAGCTGCCACTGGCGCTTATTGAAACACCACCCTGTAATGAGTTCAGATTAGATTCAAGTGCGACTGGAAAATAGGGTCCAGTGTGGTGAGGCAAGATTTCAGGTGAGAAAGGACTGGTTTTCAAAGTAGATGCAGATGATCGTGGTGGAGTGCAACAGAGGCGAGGAGGTGTTCAGGAGCTGATGCAGTCGAATGCTTTGGAACTGGTACAATGGTGGCAGTCTTGAATGGGGTTGGGACGGTTGCCTGGGCCAGCGAGAGATTAAAGATGTATGCAAAAACGCCCGCGAGCTCCTTAGCACTAGTTGTCGGTGATCTGCCAGGAACTCCCTGGGACCTCCGGCTTTCCGTGTATTCACTCTGCTCAGCACGCAACACACATCTGTTGTGTGGAGAGTAAGTGGGAGATCATGGTGAGGAAGATCTGTTTAGAAAAGACCACTTTGTTTCCCTGGTTAAAAGTGGTTCTGCTCCTCAGGGAGAGAACACGGTTGGTGGATGGTCCAGTGGTAGAGTGGTTTAAGGTCAGGGTTTGTATGGCTTGCCACCCACTCCTGGGGTTTGAGGAGCCAAGTGTCCCTCAGTCTGCTGTTTTGGCAATTGCTTGGCCGTGGAAGTCCTCTCTCGGGTTGGCTCTGGCAGAGCCATAAGCCTCCCGGTCTCCAGACACAGAGGGCCAGCATCTCAGCTGACGACAGGCAAACCTCTCCTGATGCAGAGCTTCTGGTTAGGGAATGTTATTATAGTCTTTGAGTCGTCTGTCTACACAGCTGTTGATGGACCAGAGTTGGTGTAGATGTCTCCATTCACTCCAGTCAGTGTGGAAGAGAACTGGTGCTGAAAGAAGAAGTTCCATCCATCAGATCTTCCTGAACCTGGTTGTCGGTTGAACCGCTGGATGACTGGAATGTTTGCGGGGAGCAAGAACAAAAGAGGTGGTCAAGATTGTCCAGGCTGAGGAGGGGCTTTGTATGCATCTGCGTCGGGGTAATCTTCATCAAGTTTGTCCTTGTGGAGCAGAGACAGTGGTCCAATAGCTCCAGATTGCTGTGGTTAAGTGTGTGTTAGGCGGTACTGAAGTGTCTCCAGTAGAGGACGGGACTTATTTACAGTTAAGGAAATCAACAGCACATGGACTTGACAGGGACTAGAGGACTTGCATGAACTGAAATTCAGCAATAAATAAATAAAGAAACAGGAATTTTAAGTTCTGATTGATGTGATCATAATATCTCGTCTCTGTATGGAACCACACATTTTCAGTTTCGCCTCAAGAATACTGCTGGCATGCGCACACACACACACACACACACACACACACACACACACACACACACACACACACACAGAGCGGCGTCACCCGGAGCGTCCTGCGGCAGACTGGGGGTGACATCCTCCTTTTACCAAACTCTCATTGCTAAAACTATGTCTCTGTTTAAACACAAAAACAACAGCCTGTTTTCCTTCACTTTCCTTTTTTAGCTTTGCCTCCACGGCAAAGTCCAGCGCTCACAACACAGGACCACGGTAGTGTCACAATTCCAGTGTCTCCCAGAACAACTGTCAACCGGGTCCAGCAGGACAAGTAGCAGCTATTTTAGGTTTATGAAGACAAGCTGTTTAATCAATGGCAACGTATACAGGCCAGCAGTTTAACCCCACACCCATTCAGCCTACAGCAGTTTAGCCCCACTACATTCAGCTACAGCAGTTTATTACCATTCAATACCACAGCAGTTTAGTACGTATTCAGCCTACGGCAGTTTAGCTCACCATTCGGCATGCAGCCGGTTTGGCCCCACCCCACTGTGAGCTGGCTGAATACTGATCTGCTGTTGTCTCTGGTCATCTGCAGGTTCTTGAGGAGCACGGCACAGTCGTCTCAAATTAACATCATTAAGGAACCTACAGGCTCTTAGTCACGGAGCGCAGGCTGAAGAGCTGGACGGACTTCATTACCGAAGCTTTGGAAGCTCTCTGTTCTCTTACGTAACGTTTCTTTGTAATGAATGGAGGAATTAAGGATGTAGCGGATAATTGGACGCTGCTGATTAGCATAGAAATGACTTCACCTCGTTATTACGGTCGTCCCTTCAGAGCGGGGTCCGGCTCTGTAGCAGGAGACGGGGACGCAGAGACGCTCTGTGCAGATGAGAACTGGCCACTAGTTCATAAAAAAAATATTAAAGTGACCAACAATAAAAATGATCACTGGATTATCAATCATAAATATTAATACAAATGAAAATGAAAAATTATTAATAATGGATTAATGAAGAATGTATTTATACAATAATATAATAATAATAATAATATAATAATAATAATATAATATAATAATAACAATAATAATAATAATCATAATCACAATAATAATAATAATAATAATAATAATATAATAATAACAATAATAATATAATAATAATAATAATAATATAATAATAATAATATAATATAATAATAACAATAATAATAATAATAATAATATAATAATAATAATAACAATAATAATAATATAATAATAATAATAATAATAATAATAATATATATATAATAATGATAATAATAATATCAGTATGATTATTATAATAATTATTATTATACTTAGTCAATAATGGAGTCCAGTGAGGGGTATGTGAGGAAAGAGACATAGGTTCTGAGAGTTCTGTGGTTCTGAGATGGAGAACCTGCAGTCAGGACCTTCAAACTGACCCTCAGAGTTAACAGGTTAAACCAGGAGAACAGTTTACTCTTCCTTTATTGGAGGTGTTTCTGTTCCTCCTCATTACGGAGGCTCGGAGAGGACACAACACAACCCTGCTCTACTTCAGTCCCAGTACGGAGTCATAGATCTTTCCAGTTCGGTGGATGTGGACGGTTGTAAATCCGGCCTTGGCCAGCAGAGCGGCGTACTCAGAGCCCTTCCTCTCCCGGCCCTCAGTCTGCACCAGCATGTTCAGAGAGTAGAGCTGAGCGGTCAGAGGACCACTGTTATCCTCACTGAGCAGAGCCTCAACCAGTAACACACCACCACCTACACACACACACACACACACACACACACACACACGTGCACACACACACACACACATTGTTAAAAGAATTAAAATGTGTGTTTTTCTGGAATTACAAATATATTTTGGAATCTTATTTGTTTATGAAAGCTGGAATTATATGGAGGGTCTGGAATATTTATATGGAAATTGGAAACTGGTTTAAGGAATTTGATATCTGATCTGACATTTAGGTTCTATAACTTTAGAACGATATTATCATTTGTAATTTATTTGTATTTTATAAAATGTCAAATATTTTTGTATTTGAAATTCCTTGGGATTCTGGGACGTGTTCTGGGAATCTCGCTGGTGGTGAGAACAGAGGATAATAGGGCAGTTTGTGACACTGGGACTGATGGTCTGTAGGGGCCGCAAACACTGCCATAAATAATTTAATAAAACATACACAATCTATGAACGGTGTGTGTGTGTGTGTGTGTGTGTGTGTGTGTACCTGGCCTGCAGGACTGGTAAATTTTGGCCAGCAGCTTGACGTTCATCTCATCTGTCCAGTCGTGCAGAATCCTTGCCAGGATGTAGAGGTCAGCCTCTGGAAGACTGTCCTTAAAGAAGTCTCCTGCAGGACACACACACACACACACACACACAGATCACAGTCTTCTTTAGGTCTTCATATCAAGTCATCAAAGCATAATTGTCTCTCGCTGTTCCTCCTGCTGACCCTCAGGGGCGCTCTTACCCTCATGGAAAGAGATCCGGTCTTCATCAGGCGACAGGAAGTGTTCTCGGCTCATCTGCACCACCTTTGGCAGGTCGAAGATGGTGACGGTGCAGTCGGGGTAGAGCTGCACACACTGCCTGGCCAATGCTCCACTACAACCTGAGGAAAACACGCACGCACACACACACACACACACACACACACACACACAGACACAGACACACACAGACACACACAGACACCTATCAAAACTCAGTATCCACAGTGCCAGCCAATCAGCACTCAGTAACAGTAACTGCCGAAACCCACCCACGGGCTCCCCGCCCACCCTACGTGAGGACCGCAGGGTCGAAGCCCACTGGCTGTATGCCCCACAGACAAAGACAATCCAAAGAGACGGAGACTTTCTGTCTTCAATAATAGAAGAGAACATCACCTCCTCTGTCCAACACACCGGCCTGCACGGCCTGCTGTCGCTCCCGATCTCCCCTGACCCTACTAACGTCCTGTCACATCCCTATGACGTCTCCCAGTGAAGCAATCTGGAAACATCACTGCACAGTCCTCTCTGCACGCCAGTACTGAAGCAGAGTAAATGTAACATGGACATCTGTGGTTTAACTGGTTCCAGTAGAGCAATAATGTGAAGCAGATCAACACTTGACATTGAGGGTTGTGGCTAAAGTACAGCTTCCTAACATGGTGGCAAAGTATCTTCAGGGCGAGCAGCAGTGTGTGGACGAGCGTCGTCCTGTGGGAATAGAGCACCGGAGTGTGTGTTCAGGAAAGGTAGAACCACTGGTTGCAGAACCTCATTAATGTAGCGTTGGTCTGTTAAAGTGTCTGTAATGAAGATCAAAGGTGATCTGTCACCATGACACCAGGCCTTCTGGACGTTAATCATCTCCACCGAGACATAGCAGGACACTGAAGATGACCTGCTGCCCTTCTGCCATTCTGGGACGACATCACTGCCGTCGTCGATTCTGATTGCAGCTTTTTCGACTGTACTTTTCTCTGGTCTTATTCATTTGGACGCAGATATTCTGATGTGTTTAGTATGTGTGTGTGTATATAGTCCAAGAGTCTGCTGGAGAAGGAAGACTTCAGTGAGGGACTCTAGTTTGGCATGGACTGTACCAGTGTGTGTGTGTGTGTGTGTGTGGTGCTTCCCCCTCATTAGATGTGAGATGGCAGTGCCAGTCAGGGGTCTGTCTCAGCAGGGTGGTCAGTAGTGTGTGTGTGTGTGTGTGTGTGTGTGTGTGTGTGTGTGATCTACAAGGACATACTCTTGCAGATCCAGCTCCACAGCTCCATCTAGTGGGCCTTCTTTGATGGCTTCAACCTCAGCTAAACACTAACACTGTCAATTACGATTTCTTAGCCAATTAAAATATAATGTAATCGATATCAATACACAAGAAGAACCACAGGGAAGAACCACTGAGAGGAACCAAGACTCCGAAAGGAGAAATGCATCAAGACCATAAAAAAGAACCACTGAGAGGAACCAAGACTCAGAAAGAGAACCTCCTCCAGAAAGTGAACTGACCAAAGACCTATAGAAAGTGAGAAGGTGTTCTCGCAGAGATGGTCTCACACCTCCTGCTAAACAGAGTGGGCAGTATGTTCTGGACCATGTGTTCTTCTCACCAGTAGGTTCTCTCCCATTCAAACTCTCAAAGGCATGACCTTTCAGAAAGGTCAGAGCGGGTTCTGTGCCGTGTCTCCATAATGCCGCCCAGTGCTGGCTTTACAGCCTCCGGTTCCTCATCTGCTGTTGTTCAGTTAAAGAGGAACGTGAACCCACAACCTTGTGGTAATGAGATCAATGAAAGCGTTCCGCTCTATTTCCTGCCCTGTAAAAATCCTCCAGCAGGGCGGCCGGCAGGGGGGCACAGATGGACGCTCGGCCGTTTCCGTGTGTAATCTTCTGCACTTCTGCAAACATCTGAACTCTGATCAGAGTTTCATTTAGACCAGATAAAGAACATCCACACATCTTATCACTTAATATGTTCTCTAGAGCACTGTTTTCAAGCAGATCATCAACTCCAGAGACGGTGGAGGTAGTTTCACACACTGTTACTGTAACTAAGAGAGACGGTGTGAAAGGACAGGCGACGCCTACCTCCCAGATCATAAATACTCTTGAATGGAGAGAGGTCAAAGGCCGACACCACATCCCTGCCGCAGATGTTCCAGATGGAGTTCATCAACCACATGAACTTCACCATCTCCTCGTCAGACCTGCAACCAAAAACCCATGTTAGCCAGTGGCTATAGAAGGAGGACCGTGTCCGGTTCAGCCGGGGACAGAGCCGGAGCCGGCCTAAACCTAACTAGTGTGGACAGTTGGTTTCTCGGGGCTGGCTGAGCGGAGTTTGTTATCAGACTTTGGGTTCCCTTGGCCACCAACCAAACCCCGTCAACTCGCCAAGACGACAACAGGCGAAGCGTGGCTTGAGGCTGACTGCGCGCTCTCCTCTCCCGGCTGTCCTGGAGCCACGAGGGGCCCGATCCGGCTCAAGGACCCAAATGTCAGGCCTTTCATATCGGAGATGACCCCCGGGGTGGCCGGGGATACGGCAGCCAGTCATTAGTCAGCGGCTCCTCAGTGTTAACCTTGGAGAGGCGGTTGGCTTTTACGAATACGACAGCAGACAGCTCGGAGAACGCCGCAGGCCGGAGGATGTTTTCAGAAGTGTTCTGTGACTTACTGGAATCTGTTCTTCCTCCCAAGAGACATGAAACTCCTTGGATACATCCAGTCGTGAGAGCAGAATGTACTGCTCTGAGGGTTGGGCTGTTTCTGATGGAGTTCCAAAGCTTGGAGATGTTCTCTGGGGACAGAATCACCCTGAGGTCCATAACTGACCTTATTAGCATCATTGCCTTATTTTGGTGTTTAACGTCATCACTGCTGCGGTTAGTCGATGATGAGCAAACTGAATCGTTCAAGCTGATTGGCTACTTTTGCTGGCAGGACTTTATCCATAAACATGTTCACAGGTCATTACGAGACCTGATCAGCTGGAGATCGGTCACCTCATTTATAACGTCTCAATGGAAAAGGACATTCGGAGACAGTGTGGTCCACAGGTGGCCGGTCCAGCCTAATGATGTTATTATACCTGCAATGGGTCTATAGAACGATATCTATAGATCATTCTCCTTCACCGCAGGGAGGAGACAGTGAACAGGGTGTGTGTGTGTGTGTGTGTGTGTGTGTGTGTGTGTGTGTGTGTGTGTGTGTGTGTGTGTGTTTTGACTAGTGTGACAGTTCCCTGAGGCTTCTCTGTCACTGCATCTCTGAGTGTTCTGAGACGATACACACCAGAGAACAACCCAGAAACGCCACTCTGCAGTGTTTCTCACCTACAGCTGCTGCTGGACCACTGATCACACCACTCTGACCTAATGGACCTGCGTCTTTAGCACCTAAAGGATCCCTACTGAACTGTAATCTGATTGGTCATTAAATGACTGATTCATTATACAGGATATGGCTCGGAATCATAATGCTGTTGGACCTGCTCCGGAATGTGGCACTAAACGATTAGCTGAGCAGAACTGTGTTCTAGATAGCAGAGAGTTATACAGGAAAGCACATCGGCAGGACATTCGGAAGTTCTCGTCACGACCATATGAGGAGCTGAGTTTGATTTAGTTGAGAAACGGTGAACCTGGCTGGACTGTTTCATTCGGGTTTACGGGGGAAACCCGTCACTCTGAACCCACCTGTATACGGCTTCAAACAGGTCCTTGGAGTTCACACCAAATGCCTTCTCGTACTGGTTCCTCCCCTCTCTGCAGAGACAGGACAGGGCTGGTCAGTGTGATTGTGTAATTGTCACATTTCATTTATCGATGATTCAGCACCGCGGTGGGACGACGGGGCAAAAAGACAAGACCATAACATTAGGTTTTAGAGGTAGGGTTATGGACAGGGACGGTTAGGCATCATTGATGGAACAATAAATTCTGAATTATATCAGCAAATGCTAAAGGGAAAGGACATCTGTCTGTGAGCTGAATCTCATTAGAATGTGGGTCATGCAGAAAGACAACGACCCTAATCACACAGGTCCTTCTACTGCAGAACGTTTAAATTTGAATGAAGGTAATGTTCTGATCTTAATCCAGTAGAGATGTTGTGAAGGAGCTGAAGCAGCAGTTGATGGAGGAAACCACCAACATCACAGAGCTGAAGCTGGTTTGTGGAGGAATGAACTCAGATTAGTGCAGGACTGACCAACCGTTACAGAAACGTTTAGATACAGTTACAGCAGATACTGAAAGCAGAGTCACAGACGTTTACCCTAACATTGTCTCATTGGTTTGATTTGGTTCTTTGTCTACTTTTAGGATCTGATGGAGTTTTGTTTCAAATTAATACAGAAATATAGAAAATTATAAACTCACTCATTTAAAAAGCACCATATTTTTTTTCCACTAAGAACGTCCTGTAAGTAGTTCAGTTATTCACACCTTCTCGTCCTCGGTGCTGCTCACTGATGTCTTTGGTAAGTGCGCCATCTAAAGGCTGTCTGACACTTCAGTCCCCACACCAAAAAGACACACTACAGTATTTCATTAAATGTGTGTGTGTGTGTGTGTGTGTGTGTGAGGATCAGAGGTCAGTCTCACCTGACGGCGTGGGGAAGGTAGTGCCAGCACAGGTACATAGTGTGGGAGTTGTAGTCGATGGAGTGGCGCAGGGAGCGCGGACTTGACTTGGTCAGAAATACGCTGGACATCTCTGTGTTACTGTACAGGACTATACACACACACACACACACACACACACACACACACACACACACACACTGTGTGTTACTGGGTTAGTTTGTGTGTGTCACTGGGTCTGAATTTGTGTGTGTGTGTGTGTCAGTGGGTCAGAGAGACAGTGTGTGTGTGTGTACTGTACCAGGCCCATCTGCAGTGGTCTGGGTGGTCAGCAGCTCCAGTCCGGCACAGGCAGAGAGCAGTCTGTCCATACCGTCCTCACTGCTGTCCAAAGCTTGTGCTATGTCAGCTGCAGCCAGGGGGCGCTCTGAGTCCTGCAGCAGGTCAAACACCCCCAACTCACATGCAGTAAACAGTGTCTGCACAGAGATCAAAGGTCAAAGTCAGTTTAACATGGTAATGTTAGTTTAACAATGTAATATTTTAACACTGTAATGTTAGTTTAATGAGGTAACGTTTTAAGAAGGTAACATTTTAAGAAGGTAACATTTTAACGAGGTAATGTTTTATCGAGGTAGTGTTAGTTTAACAAGGTAACATTTTAACAAGGTAGCGTTTTAACGAAGTAACGTTTTAACGAGGTAACGTTTTAACGAGGTAACGTTTTACTGAGGTAGTGTTAGTTTAACAAGGTAACATTTTAACAAGGTAACATTTTAACGAGGTAATGTTTTACCGAGGTAATGTTAGTTTAACAAGGTAACGTTTTAACAAGGTAATGTTAGTTTAACAAGGTAACATTTTAACAAGGTAACATTTTAACGAGGTAATGTTTTACCGAGGTAATGTTAGTTTAACAAGGTAACGTTTTAACGAGGTAACGTTTTAACAAGGTAACATTTTACTGAGGTAACATTTTACTGAGGTAGTGTTAGTTTAACGAGGTAACATTTTACTGAGGTAATGTTAGTTTAACGAGGTAGCGTATTAACGAGGTAACGTTTTAACGAGGTAACATTTTACTGAGGTAGTGTTAGTTTAACGAGGTAGCGGTTTAACGAGGTAATGTTTTGGTAGGGTGATGGTGCGTTTAAGGACATCTCAGACAGCCTGCTGGTGTCCCATCAGACTTTAACGAGGAGTTCAGAGCAGAACAGTTTTATGAATATTAATGCAGTAAAAGCCAGCAGTTACCTTGGAGACCAGGTAGCCCTCCATGTAGTCCAGAATTTTTTTAGGGTACATATCTTCTTTAGCGACAGCCATTTCCAAGCGAGTTCTGGTCACTTCGGTCTGATGTGTGTGTCCAGGCGAGAGTGGGCTTTTGAGAAGGAGCTGATCGGCCGTGGTCATAATCAGATTAGATAGATTATTGGAGCAGACTGAATGGCTGGCTGCGCAGAGCTGCTCACAGTAAGGAATCAGGCTGATAGAAACAAACACAGTCTGATCAGAGCCTTACTGACCACACTGACCGATTAACAGGGTTGGAGGGGAGTCTTGACCATAACCGAGTGTTTTGGTGTGAGACGGTTCCCTTTACATTCTCTCTTCTGATTTGCTCGTTTTTGTTTTGTGGTTTTTAATTTCGTTTGGATTGTGTCGGTTTAACCAGACGATTACGTCCAAAGTTAAGGATCATCTGATGGGACGGACAGAACTGACCTCTGTGAGAAACAGAAATCCTGCTTTGTACAATCACACAATTATAACGTTGGTTTATTCGTTGATATGTTTGTTTGTATTTATTATTTTAAATTAAACTGCACTTTATTGTTATCATCATTCCTCCACGCAGTCTGGGATCTGTAAAGACGGGAGGAATGTTCTCTGGATGATGGCCAGAACCGTAAGCCGTAAAGAATCCGCTCAAAAACAATAGAATTATCTCGGGGCTGATTAGAGAAAGCTCGGCCGTTCACTTCTCTGGCTGGTTTCTGCGCTGAGTGACACTGACTGGTCCAGAACCAGTTCATTATTTAACTTTCTAATGAGAGAGAACTGGGCCAAAGAGCAGACCAGCCCCTTCACTCCCACTGGGATGCAGCTCAAACTTGACGTTCTCAAAGGAACATTTAGCCTTAAAAAAACAATCGTTTTTTACTAAATCAGCCTAAAAACGTTCGGTGTCTAAAGTTTTTGTAGTTTTACCCTCAAACTACAGACTAAAATGGATAAGTGATGGAGGAACATCACCAATGAGCAAGTGCCTAAATTACCTCTAGTTATAGAACTGATTTTGAGGCTTCTGACAATATTATCTAGAGCATGCACTGAAGAACAATCCAACTAATAGAACCTTGGTCTTATTTTTAAACATTATATTTGATCTAAAAAATAACTAAACACATAAACACATCATATGATGCACAAATTAACACATTTATTGCTTAAAGTGTCTAAAATTAGTACCATGTGCAGAACACCAGGTGCAGAACATCAGCTGCTAATCATCAGACCGCCTTTAGAGAGGACTTAGGAGAAGACTGTCTTATTTAAACCTCAGACATTAGTTTGGTTTGCTCTTGATTGTTGAAGTGAGTGGGATCATCATGGTCCCATCATGGTAAAGAAGATCCAACAATCCTAAAATGTCCATCAAGGACCTACAGGTAGCTCTCGCCGAAGCAGGCTATTAGGACGTTCCTAACTTTTCTTCACAGGATTTCCTCAAAATTTCTGTTAATTATGTTTAAAAGACGTTTCTTCAGTCGTGTGTGTTTAGTTATTTCACCTCCATCTCTCGGTGTAGCTACAGTGAAGATCAGATGTCCAGATAATTAAATATTAGTCTAAGGGGTCACGACTGTACATGTATTAGTTGTTAAACTTGGACATTCTGTTCAACCTTAAAAACAGCAGGCGTGGAGCAGATCTGTGAGGGTCATTTTATTGGTAAATGAAAGAACAAACAATTCTTCAAACAAATTTAGATCAAAGTCACATTTCAACGCTGAGAGCCAACAGCCAATCTGATCGCAGAAACATCGTCCCAATTCCTAAACAACTACAAAACAATTCTTTGCACCACTGTTTCTAACGGAGTCCAAATGTTTTAGCTCCCAGTGGGGTCTAACAGCAGTGGCTAACAAACAACCCGGTTGCACTAACAGCAGGGGGCGCTATTAATTAGACCTGAATAAAACGGCACGGGTGGGCGATTAGGGAACAAACTGCATGCAGATCTAACACTGGTTCAATGGAACGGGGTCTTAGAATCAAGCCTTTCAAGAAGAAATACAGCAAAAGAGGCCAGAACACTTCTTAGTATTAAACCAGAACACGCAGAACCAGAAAATTGGTTCTGCTACAGTCGTAACTCAGCAGGCAGCAACGCAAGTCACGAAATAAAAATTTACTGAGAGCTTAACAGCAAAAAGCTCCCTCAAAGTATCGGTAACTACACTAAAACGAAGGAATACAGTTCTAAATATCCGTATCTATTGAGCTGGTTTTGCTGCCAACTGGAAAAGTAAAAATAACCAAAAACTTAAAAATGATCATTATAACTGTACTGCAAACTTCTCAAACCAAGTGCAAGTTTAAATCAAAGCTGGTGAACAAGACTTCAGTGACGGTGAATTCACTATAAACCCGCGCTGTTCCGTATTTTAGGGACCCAACGATACGGATTTTAAGATCATCGAAGCCAAACGATAATATCTTAAACTTAAATTCGCTTTTTTATTCGACAGACTGATTAAATATTACTGGCTGAACTGAACTAAACTACCCACAATTCTTTCTGATTATTTTTTTCTCTGTATTTATAGCGATTTTATGCAATTTTTAAACCAAAAACTCTCAAAACTAATTTTATTGTCCATTTTTCCTCCCATCTCCATCTTTCAGAATTAAACAGAACTGTAGCTTTAATTGGATCCAATGAAATCGGTTTTATTTTCCCTTTAAAGAACAAAAAGGAAACAATAAATGAGAGAAATGTTTGAGGAAAAATAAAAACCATTTCATAGGGCTCTACTTTAAGGGTGAATATGTAAATGAGATCTGTTCTGACTGGCTGCCCTGTATTGTGCCTCAATCAAAAAGCAGTGCTGGAACGCTCTTTACACCCTCAGCGTGAATGGGCGTGGCTAAACTGCTATGAGCCGTTATAAAGAAATGCATTAATAATAGACGACAGACACCAACTATCAACAACCTATCAATAACATTTCGCCTCATACTGACAAGACAGAAAGCCAGTTTGAGACACTGGTCATGTCCCAGTTTAATACCATTTTGCGCCACACGTCTGATGATGGTCACGCTCATGATAACTTGAATTCGAGCGATAGTTTGGGGGGGATTAAATTTACACCGTCTCCTCCTCCCTCACCTCAAATGTGGTCAATAAGAGACGACTTGCGGGGCAGCAGAAGGTTCCTTCTTTCAGGTTGGGTCTGATTGGATTTTTTGGTACTCTGTTTTCACCAGTTGGATTCAATGGCAGAACCCTTGTGCACATCTTGTGTCATCTTACAACCACCCGAGATACCTTGTGAACCTTATAACACAACATGGGCAACAGCAAGAAGTGCATGACAAAGGCAGCCACTATACGTTTGGTCAAAGAAAATTAAGAAATAAGTCGTATACCCCTGGAGGTACATCACAAACCCCACCTCAAGAACCAATGTATCACTTAGCTACCTCAAAAGGTTAGAGGCGAGCGTCCGGTACAGTTAACAAATTTAGACACCAAACATGTCTTATATGACGACGTTTAGGGTGGAGGTGGTGTCAATCTGACTGGTATTCAGAGTTGTGACTGGGTTGTTTAGCGTAGTTCTGATGTTCTAAACAGTCTAATGTCTGTTCAGTGCCGTCTGGAGCGGCTACAGGAGTATTGTCTTTTTTCCCCTCGGCTAGAAGAGCGACTCTTGCTTCTGCTCCTACTTCTAGAACTGGTGCTACTGCTACTCCTACTGCTGCTGCTCTGGCCGTGGCTGTAGCGATGGCTCCGGCCACTACTCCTTTGGCTCTGCCTCTCATAGCTGTGACTCCTCCCGTGACTTCTTTGGCTTCGGCTCCTCCTGCGGCTCCCTTCTTGGATGTATCGCCTGCTGTTCCTGCTCCGTCTTCGCGCGCTCCTGCTTCTGCTACGCCCACTCCTGCGCCCGTGACTCCGCTCTCTGCTGCATTTCTGCATCTGGCCGTCACGTCCATGCCTGCTACCGGAAACCTCAGGACTATGCCTCCGTTCCCTCTGGCCTCTTTGTTCATCTTTCTTGCTCTGCTTCTCCTGCTTCCGAGGTTCATTCTGTAGACGACCCCTATTGACAGAAGGTGCGTCGGCAACCGGCTTGGTGCGGTCCGTTCGCCGGGTGACTCCGTTTACCTGAGTCTGTGTCTCACATCCCTCGAGGTGTGTATTGCCTGCCAATTCCTCCTGGAACCCAGGTGCCGTCTCCTCCTGGCTATCAGTGTTAGTGCTCTTCTTGAGAAGGTTTCCCAGCAATCGGTCCCTCAGCTCTCGTTCCTTCCTTTGGAGCTCCAAAGCACGGGCCTTCTCACCTTCCACCCGCCGAAGCTCTGCTTCTTGCTGGCGCCTCTTTTCCTCTATCTGCTGAAGCCGGGCAAGCTCCACCTTCTGCTGCCGGGCAAGCTCTGCTTTCTCTTGCTCCAGCTGCTGTTGTTTCAGGGTCTGTGAGGGATACAGGAGTCACTGGATTATCCACAACAGTGCATAAATAACCTCGATAATTTTGATGACCATCATATATCTGACAGACTACATCACTTCTTAGCTACAGCAGGTAGTACAACCATATAACCGCCAAATGTGTTGGCCCTGGCATCAAAGTGAGGTATTTAACCAACACTGGAGAAGTGTCTCTCTGTCCCTTTCCTTGATCCAGGCCACCACTGTGTCATGAAAAGGATAAAAGACCCCAGGACCCACTGCAGGTGGCTGACCTTGGCTCTGCTCAGCAGCTCAGCAACCAGCCGGATGGACTCGAGGTTCCTCTGGGCCAGCAGCAGCTTCCTCTCTTCCATGGCGATCTTCAGGTGTAGCTTCTTTTGCTCCTCCTCCTGTAGTTTCTTCACCTTCTTCTGGTTCCTCTTCTCCTCCCGTTCCTTCAGCTTCTGCTCACGCTTCCTCAGCTTCTCCTCCCTCCGCTTCTCCTTCTCTTGCTCCTCCAGCTCTCGCTGCTTCCTGAAAGTGGAGAATCACAACGAAACCTCTAAAGAACATCTGAGAACTCTGTGCGAGCACCACAAATATCGCACAACTTCACTGACAGCACATATCCTAAAGAAAGACACATACCGCTCTTCCTCCTTGCGCCTCTCCTCCTCTTCCTTCTCTCGGCGCTTCTGCTCCTCCTTTTGCCTCTCCAGCTCCTGCAGCTTAAGGCGCTCCTGCTGCCTCTTCTTCAGCGAGGATTCACTGAGGTGCTTGGTTGTGTCAAAGTTCACCTAGAAGGACACGGGACATTTATTCAGGTGTCTGTCAAATTTGTTTTTGCCTCATTTCTGAGGGATGAGGCTCGCCGACAACCTGTCGGTGCTTTCCAACAGAACATTTTTGAAGACAATGTGCATCACAGAAACCTCCACACTTCACTGAAAAGCCCTGTTTGCCTTTCACAGGAACTGTCAGAAGTATCACACTGATTAATACGAGTCAGCAAAGCGATGGACATTCTCAAATACAGCCTGTCTGAGAGCCCCAGCCTTCCGGTTGATCCTCGAAATGATAATGAAGCCTTGACAGACCTTCATTTGATTAAAAGCCCTTAAACAGACTGTGCTTTGCGAGCTGCCTAGCTGAATCGGCTCATCTCATTAAGACAAACCCATGGGAGACAATCGGCTTTTACTTAAGATAACCCCTCTTCAACACTGTACGTCTCAGAAACCACTCCAGGAACTAAGAACAAGATGAACTTTGCTCAACGTCTACAGCACTCTGGAACTTTAAGTTTAGATGAAATATCCGATTTACATCATTTTCATCTTGAATACTCATCCATACCCATTCTACTCATGCCAACCCATGCCCGTCTAAGCAAATCCATACCCACCGATATCCATCCATACCTACACTCCTCTTTATCCATTCTGCCCATACCAATCCAGGCCATACCCATCCAAATCATCCATAACATCCCACCAGTACCAAACCATTCCCCTCCTAACCATTCAATACCCTTCCTACCAATATTTAAGCCACCCACCATCTTCATCTTCATCTCTACGGATGGGTACACATACCCATCCACACAGATATGCCATATGTAAATAAAGGAGAACCCATGTTGCAGTACCTTAATGCCGCACGCCACAGCTTTGCCATCATCTCCCTTGTACATCAGCTTCATCCCTCTCAGAGTGTCCATGGCTTTCACAAAGCCGGTATGGTCTTCATACTGAATGTAACCTTCAAAGTTAAGATGGCCACCAAACGAGAAGGTGTTAAAGTTCTTGCCGGTCATTTCCTCCCTGTAGGGGTCCAGCATGGGGATGTCGACGTTGCGGATTTTGCCAAAGCTTTCAAAGACAGCCTTCAGGACAGGTTCAGCAGGCCTGTCTGAAGAACTGTCCTTCTGGGCGAACCACTTGCAGGGAAGTCCTTCCAGGTGGATGGTGTCCGGTCGCTCTCCGGGAACAGTCTCGTTCATGTCTTTGGCGTCCCTGAAGAAGGAGTCCCAGTCGTGGCGGGTGGGGAAGTCCACCTTGTTCTCGGCCGCCCGGACCTTCAGGATGTCAGTGAAGCCGCTCAGCTTGATGCTCTTGCCGTCCAGCTTGGCAAGAAAGCTCTTAACGACGCTCCGGTTTTCCACCTCACCTTCGAAACGAATAAAGTCCATGGTGCTCTTGGAGATTCTCAAGGAGGAAAACAACTCCGGGTGGACCATGCCCTTCAGCCTTTCCATCACCTCCCAGTTTGAGATGGACTTGCCAGGCATCTTGAGTTGTGGAAGGGCCACACTAATGGTCATCTTGGCTATGGGTTTCAAGTAGAGGTTGTATTCCTGACACAGATGCACAGCTTCTGTGGTGTCATGGACGATGGTGGTCATTTTGGCAGCTGCTGGAATATGAAGCAAAAGAAGACTGAATAATGTGAAATGACAGACAACAGAAACATGTTCCTTTGAACATGAAGCGGTGGTGTGTGTAGGTAATGAAGCAGTGGTGTGTATAGGTGAAGCGGTTGTGTGTGTGTGTAGGTGAAGAAGTGGTGTGTGCGTGTACGTAATGAAGCGGTGGTGTGTGTGTGTAGGTAATGAAGCGGTGGTTTGTGTATAGGTGAAGCAGTGGTGTGTGCGTGTACGTAATGAAGCGGTGGTGTGTGTGTGTGTGTGTGTATAGGTGATACAGTGGTGTGTGTGTAGGTAATGAAGCGGTGGTATGTGTATAGGTAAAGTGGTGGTGTGTGTGTGTGTGTGTGTGTGTGTGTGTGTGTGTAGGTAATGAAGCAGTATAATAACTGAGATTTTGCTCTGTAGATGGTAGATGGTTGTGAGTAGTGAAGTGAGGGGTTGGGGTCCTGCTGGGCAGGTCTCAGGTGAGTTTCACACCCGAGGAGCACACAGGTGATGACCCTGCCTGACTCCTGACCCGGTGTAAACTGGACTGGAGCGGAACAGAACAGAACACAAAGGTTTATAACAAACAGAAGCGTTTGGGAGCTGAAAGCGGACCTGAAAGAGGACAGTTCAGTTTAAACGCAGTAAACACAAACACTCTCCTGTAAAAACGCGCTGTTTAACAGCTTTAACAGAAACACCACCAACCTTCTGGATCCACAGCAGAGAAGCGCTGTTGTTACTTTGTTCTTGTTTGTTTTCACATCTTCAGGCCTGAAAGCGGCTACAGCCTGCACTGCGACTCCAGCCACAACGGACCTCGGCGCGCCGCGCGGCACTTCAAAATAAAAGCCTCACTGAATCCACGTTAAAATTAAATAAAATTAATAATGACTTTTAAATTATATTATGAATGAATATAATATATATATATATATATATATATAT
>CM067509.1:7140787-7191467 GCA_034509495.1 Acestrorhynchus altus | reverse complement strand
TATATATATATATATATATATATATATATATATATAATCCTAGTGGAAAAGTCACATATTATATATATAACTGATATAGGGGTTCTACTGAAATAGAGGTCATCTCTCTGATTGCACACAAAGAGCACTAATACCATCAGAACCATCAGAATGGTCCAATAAAGGCTGAGACTGGCATGGTTTCCCTGAGCGCTGTGCGGGAATTTATGTAACAGTGATGACCTCACTGCTTATTTAGGTCACTGCCCACTCAGTGTCCACTCACATTAAAAGGAGGGTGTGAATGGATTAATGGTGGCGTGAGGGAGCCCTGAACAACATTATCACTCAGCACAACAACGAACATGAGGCTGAAAAACAGCATTCATTATTTCAGTACAGTCTGGGGGTTGATGGGTGTGGATGGGCACAGACTGTTATGGATGGGTGTGGATTTGTATGGATGGGTGTGGAAGGGTATTGAAACAGTTGTGATGGGGCAGACATGGCAGTGAGGGATGGGTACTAACTGGTCTACTACGGTAGATCTGGACTTTAGTTGAGTGAATACTTTGGCTCTGAGACAGAATTTTGTTCTGAGACCCACGTTTATCACTGGAGTTACGAGACTAACATAGCCTTAAAGTCGTGAAACAGAACCTGCAGATGATTAGTGAAGGGATTCATCCTTCCAGAACTGTAGGCAGGTATGAGATGGAGGATCAGGTTCCTCCAGTCTAATGAATAATGGACCTCCTCCAGATGGCTGAGGATTATCTAACCTGAGGAACCATCAATAAGGAACTAATGATTCACTGATCAACGTCACTGCTAAAACATACTCTATGTGGGCAAAAGTATTGAGACACCTGGTCCTCAACTCGTCCCATAAGTACTGTATGGAGCACCATCATTCCAGAGAACACAGGTCCACTGCTCCACAGCTCAATGCTGGGGGGCTTTAAGCACCTCTAGTCCACACCTGCTATTAGACATGGAGACAATAGGTTGTGTTTATTATTAGAAATACAGTGTAGAATTAGAAATATAGAATGCAACTTGTTTCTAAATTTCTGTGCTTGTTTTTTATACAATTACATCTGGAATAACCTTTAAATTCTATTAGCAGATTATTACATAACTCACATATTTTCACAAGAAACTCAAAACGAGAAGATTTCAGATGAGTTCCTTCTCGTTTATTGCAGCACAGACATGGTGGTTATTTTTGAATTCTGATTTCTTCCACAGATTGCATTCACAAAGGAGAAAATCCAAACGAGCACCAAACTTCAGAGTGAAATATAGAAGAGTGCATTATAATGGAGCATTACAACATTACAACAATGTATTTAAACAGGCATGATTCATTCATTCTGACACATTTGTTTTTACATTTTGTCTTTTAACCCTTTATGTTCCCAGACTTTATTTCACTCTAAAGCTCTACTGGGACAGGATTTAACATGACGAGGTGGGTCATTTTACTGGAGGGTCACCATGTCATACTTATTCCCTCATACCCTCTGAAGAAGGTGATTAGCTGGTCCTCCTTTTTGGCAGAAAATATCAGAAACCTGTGTTTTTGGTTCCGAAGAGTTTTTAAGGGTAGAAATCAGTTTATGCATTAATGCACATGTAAAGCCGTCACTACAGCAACACATATCCAGCTGTGGAAATGGAAGACAAAAGAGCGATAAAGGCACACGGTCCATATTCATCAGTACAACGACAACAGCAGGCTCCACGCAGGCCACGTGCATAATCAGAGTCCAGGTCACTGTTGGACAGAACTCTTCAGAAGGAATACGGTTCATAAAGTGACTAGAATCTCAGCTTAAAGGGGAACGACCACAGATTTACATTCTCGGGATAACTCAGAGTTTCAGCTGAAGAGTGGGGGTTTGGTGTGAAACGCTGAAAAATGAATGTTCTTCAAGGGTTCCTCAGTAAAGAAAAGGGTTCTGTAGAGAACTGTTTTGAAGAATGTTTTATACAACACCAAAACAGGCTCTAAGATTGCTAGAATCGTAAAACAGTCGGTCAGGCATCGGGCAGTATCGGGCACAATAGGGTGGCAGCAGTATGAAGGTTATAGGTATACCATTAAAAAATGCAACCGAACCAAGAAAATCACCTTCAGAGTTTAAAAAACAGGTAATCAGTCAATTAATGGGAGAAATGATCAGCATTTCTTTAAAGGTCATTAAAACTGAAATATTATAATTCATAAGCATTAGGTGTACAAGCGTTCTGTGAGAATTCCACACCAAACCACTCCAAACTACACCTTAACCCTTAATTAGTCAATATTTGGGAAACTCAGTGGAATTCCACCTTAAATATCAAAGTGTCATGTGCGTCGGTCCAGAAGTGCTAATTCCTATGGGTCACATTTTCACACGGGTTACAGCTTTACTGTTTCTTCACTCGCATATCTGCGTCTAAGCCCATCAGCACTCCAGCAGCTCAGCGCCGTGAGAACGCTTCAGGGGTGAAACAATGCTGCATTGTCAGCACCAAAGAGGTAAAAGTGGGACAAGTTCGGGACAGGATGCCCATGCTGTGAGACTTTGTCCACTTATCCAAAGAGGTTAGAGACAGGTCTGGACTTGATGGGACTCTTCAAGCAGCGATTGCCCTCCTCCGTCTCCCTGAACGAGGTGCTGTGGACAATCTGAGTCCTGATCCTGCCTCTGTTCAGCTTGATCCTGCCGATGGAAGCCTTTCGGTACAGTGACTTGGGCCGGGCCTGGCCATCAGCTGCAGACTCCTCGAGGGGGTTGAGCATCCTCAGCAGGTTCAGGTTAGATTGAAGAACTTTGGGAAGGCGCCAGCGTCCGGCAGCACCCTCCGTGTTCTCTGCATCTGAATCTCTGCAAGTTCCTACAATCTCCTGGATGTCCCCTGCCACTGTGGGATCGAGGTACTGAGAAGGCTTCTTCCCACTGTAGTCTCTCACTTCCAAGTCTGCATCATAAGCCCCCACCAGCAGCTTTATGACCTCTATGTGGTTGTGCATGGCTGCCAGGTGGAGGGGAGTGTACCCAGCACTGGACCGGGCATTCACATTCACTGCCACAGAGTGCTGCCGAGCGAAGGTGACCAGAAGAGCAAGCAACTCGTGCTTGCCTTGCTTGGCAGCCCAGTGCAGGCATGTGAAGCCAGTCACAAAGTCCTTCTTGGTGACAAGGTTTGGCTCGCAATCCAGCAAGCGATGGAGGATGTCCCACTCCCCATCGCTGGCACACATCATCCATTCATGCTCGAGTGGGTCTAGAGTTACCAAGGCACAGTCCTCGTCCGCTGAGGACAGCACAGAACTTGAATCCCCATCACTTTTTATAGACTCTCGCCGCCTGGCCACCATCTGGTTTTGCGAGCTCCTGCGCAACAGGTTGCGCCGTACCTGTGGGGAGCTGCTCATCATCAGCTCTACAAAACTCCTTCGGCTGCCTCTTGGCGTGCTGACCTCTGCACCAGAGGCACCTAGAGAGTCGACCTCGCTCGTACCTTCACCTGAAGCAGCCAGCAGGCTCCTATGCGATCCCCGAGAGGTTCGACGTCGGCTTGCAAGCTGAGCAGCAAGTGTTCCTCTGCAATCCAGGGCCTCGTGCTCCACATCACCAGCCAATTTTCCAGAAGTGGGGGAGGTTGTGACCTCAATTACATCATGCTCTGCTTCACACGGCTCTCTAACATTCCCAGGATCATTTCTGTGGTCCTTTCCTTCTTCTAGGCCAACCTTCTGCTCGAAACTGCAATTGCCATCAGAGCTGGTTACTTCAACCAGTGCAATGTCTGAGATGCACAAGTCGACTGCTGTTTCTGACACGTCCATGCCCCCTTCCTCACCATCACCATGACCAGCACCACCACCCACATCCTCGGGCATCCTCTTAGACTCCAGACAAGGCTTCTCTCCTTCATCGCACCCCACAGTGTTCTCCTTTTTAGCAGATGGTGCACCTTGTGTGAAATTATTCTCCTCTTTATTTTGCTCTCCTGCCCCCCCATCCCTCATCCTCTTCATCTCCCGGTACTTCTTCTTCAAGCACACCATCTTCTCCCCGTTCTCCTGCTTCACATAGGCAATGTTGTCCACAAACCGTTTGAAGGTCTCCCTGGCCACACTCCTGTCCTTCCCTCCAGTGAGGAACACTTTGAAATGATCTGTCAGCTCCTTATTCCTCACATGCCCCCCTTTCTCCAGGAGAAACTCCAGAACTGACTCCTGGCTGCAGTCCATATCCATCCTCAGTGTGTTGTGATTATATGCAGAATAAGAGATGATAGTTAATAGGTGTCACATCTCCTCTTCCCTCATCCACAGCAGCTTCATGTCTCCATGAATCAGTGGTGAAGATGCCAGGCAGGGGTCGCAGTGCCCGTGCACAGCCTCCTTCATCCTCCATGCAGGCTCTCAAATCCTGCACTTCAAATTAGGCTCTGTCCCAAATCGCTCTCTGCTCCCTATGTAGTCAGGAAATAGCAGCTTCTGTGCACAAACTGTTCATTAGTAATAGAAATGATATTAATAAGTAATTCAATTTTAATTACTTATTAATTTTTAATTTGTAATTAATATGAACACATTTTAACACAGTTAATACATAATTATAATTTTATATATATTTTTAAAGACTTCACACAATATCTTAAAAGTCATTATTTTTAAAATGCTTTTTTAAATTATTTTGTTTTTAAACATTTTATTATTATTTTTCTATGGTCAATGTATTCTTGTATTATATTTAAAATACATTTTCAAAGCAAATTGCATTTTATCCTCACATCTTTATCTTCACTTTAGGGCAAATCAATATTTTTTCTTAAAACCTAAAAAAATAATCATAATAAAAATTATACTTAAATGCATATTCAATTACTGCCACTTAACGTCATAGACTTTTGCAACCCAAATGATGTTACGATCAAAATATAATTAATTAATAATATATTATTGATCATCAATGTAAACGTGATGATCCCAAATCACTAGGCCACAGCTGGTCATATTATCACATTATATCATATTTTAATGGTAGAAACACTGATTTATCAGTGATTTGTTAACCTTTCAACAGTGAAGGACAGTCATGTCCCTGCTGGGATGTGACGTTATTATTAATAAATAACTAATAAATAATTACATCGGTTAAAAATAAAAAACGAACAAAACAGTGTAAGGATACGTCTAATAACGTTTAAACTATGTTCCACCATAGATTCCACGTTTAAAATGCAACATTTAGTCTTAGTTTGACGTCAGATTTACGTTGTGCACTACTTAGGGAGCAGGGCGCGATTTGGAACACAGCCTACGGCCGCTGCTCATCCCGAGCCGGAATGAAGCGCAGTTACATAGAAACAGGCTGCGCGGAGGGAGCGGATCATACCACTGTCACTCAGAGGGGGGAACGCAGCGGAATTATGCGTAAACAACACGTAAACCAAGAGACTTCGTACAAACTGCGTATCAGAGTCGCTGCGAACCTGTAGAAGATAAGGTTTGAAAGAGATGTAAATTATAAACAAGCCCGCAAAATTAGGGATTAATGTTCACACCCGATTCCCATCTCCCCCCGATCCGCCCAGCCCACTCCGCTCGCTCGGGTTGAGGATCAGCTGGAAGTTAGTGGGATAAACTTGTGTCCGTTTTCCATCTGCCAGTCAGCTCACATCTCTTTTAATAATTCATATAGTCTGTTCTGTGCGTTACAGATGGCGTCGCCCGATGTGGTTCGACAGACGGTGAGTAAAAGTCCAGTTCTGAGTCTTTCTTCTCCAGAACAACGCTGCAGTAACGGGATAAACTGGGTATCTAGTAGAATGGGAAAGTCCGCTCCGGGATTTAGCTCCGACCGCCGGGCTCAGTGACCGGAGCCGCAGCGGAGCTGATGACGCAGCGGCAGCGAAAAGACGGAGCTGAGTTTTAAATTCCGGACCTGGATTCTCTTAAAAACATGTTTTAATTTATTTATAATCGACTTTTCCTGCCAAAAAAGCAACAAATATACTACAATGTTCAAAACACCATCATTTTAGCTGATCTACAACAGGCAGAACTCTTTTAAAAGCTGTCAAAATTAGATTTCAGCAGGATTCCCTAAGTCTTCCCTAATAAATAAGCAAATAAATCAGTTACTTTAATAAATAATAATTTTCTTTATTATTATGGTTCAGTTGAACTGTTCACCCTGTTTATAAGTATTTATTATTTACTAAAATAAAAACGGAATCACATCCTTTATCTAAAGTAACAGATCACTCCCATATATGTGGTCAGCCCCGCCTCTTTTCAAAAAGCAGCTATTGCATCAATGCTGGGCAGCCAATGCACTCGGTGGAAAGTGTCAGGTCCCCGTCTTATTTTATCTTCATTTAATTTATCTTATAGATGTGTTTCCCTCAGAAACCGGCACAAACCCCAAACAAGTCTGTCCCCTTCGTTTGAATGACATGGAAGATCAATTAAAGCATGAAATCAGTGAGAAATCCCAGCGTTTTGCAGAAATCTGGATGCATTTCTCACATCCTAAAACGAGGACATGTCCGGGAAAAGGAGGACATTAATTGAGGCATTTATAAAGAATAGTAATGCACTTTAGAGGCGTCTTTACACACACACACACACACACACAGTGTCTGAATGAGTAGTGTTATTGTTTCTTGATTACGGTACTGAATGTGTCAAGTGGTTGTAACAATGACTTCCTTTACAGTGAGCTGACAAATGGGTCCAGCCCCCCTCATCCGTCCTTTATTCTCTCTCTCTCTCTCTCTCTCTCTCTCTCTGTCTCTCTCTCTGTCTCTCTCTCTCTGTGTCTCTCTCTCTGTCTCTCTCTCTCTCTCTCTCTGTCTCTCTCTCTCTCTCTCTCTCTCTGTGTCTCTCTCTGTCTCTCTCTCTCTCTCTCTCTCTCTCTCTCTCTCTCTCTCTGTCTCTGTGTCTTTCTGTGTCTCTCTCTGTCTCTCTCTCTCTCTCTCTCTTTCTCTCTCTCTCTGTCTCTCTCTCTCTGTCTCTGTGTCTTTCTGTGTCTCTCTCTGTCTCTCTCTGTCTCTCTCTCTCTCTCTCTCTCTCTCTCTCTCTCTCTCTCTCTCTCTCTGTAGGAAAAGAATGCACGCTCGCTCAGTCTGTTGGGTCATGTTGGTTTTGACAGTCTGCCAGATCAGCTGGTGAACAAGTCTACAAACCAAGGCTACTGCTTCAACATCCTCTGTATTGGTGAGAGCAAGGCTACACTAAACCCTAACCCCTAACACTAACACTTACCCCTAACCCCTAACACTAAACACTAACACTTACCCCTAACACTAACACTTACCCCTAACCCCTAACACTAAACACTAACACTTACCCCTAACACTAAACACTAACACTTACCCCTAACACTAAACCCTAACACTAACACTTACCCCTAACCCATAACACTAAACCCTAACCCCTAACACTAACACTAACCCCTAACACTTACACTAACCCTAACCCCTAACACTAACCCTTACCCCTACCCCTAACCCCTAACACTAAACCCTAACCCCTAACACTAACCCTAACCCCTAACACTAAACCCTAACCACTAACCCCTAACACTAACCCCTAAACACTAACCCTAACACTAATCACTAAACCCTAACCCCTAAACACTAACACTAACCCCTAAACACTAACACTAAACCCTAACTCCTAAACACTAACACTAAACCCTAACCCCTAAACACTAACACTAACCCCTAACCCCTAAACACTAACACTAACACTAACCCTAACACTAGTGTACGTTAATGACTTTAACTCTTGAGGCCCTTTCACACAGAGTCCCATTTTTATTCCCTGTTTTGAAAAGAAACACACAGATATTAATGACGTCTGAGTCTGAAAGTGAGGGACAGCGACGCTGTGACACTGCGACGCTGTGGTTAACTCCGTCTTCTGTGATGTCAGTTGAGTTAAAGTTAGGCGACAGTAGGGTTTTAGGGAAATATCGATAGACTTCAGTGTTTTAAGCCTGAAGACCTGAAGTTTTTAGAAAGGGAGGAGAATTTACTGGGTAAATTTGATCGATTGGAATCTCTTTGTGTTTCCTGTCGTCGTCAGGGGAGACCGGTATCGGGAAGTCCACACTAATGGATACTCTGTTCAGCACCAATTTTGAGAACTTTGAGTCCTCCCACTTTGAGCCAAAGGTGAAGCTGAGGGCTCAGACGTACAATCTTCAGGAGAGCAACGTCCGATTAAAGCTGACCGTGGTCAACACCGTGGGCTTCGGGGACCAGATGAACAAGCAGGAAAGGCAAGGCCAACTGTTCTGTCCCTTTGTTTTGTTCATTTTCTGTTCCAACTGTAACTCGTGACGAATCATCACGGTTAAAAATGATTGTGTAGACAATGTGTTTCACAGCTATCAGCACATCGTGGATTATATCGACACTCAGTTTGAGTCCTACCTGCAAGAGGAACTGAAGATCAAGCGTTCACTCCATAACTTCCACGACTCCAGAATCCACGCCTGCCTCTATTTCATCGCTCCGTCTGGCCACTCCCTCAAATCCCTGGACTTGGTCACCATGAAGAAGCTGGACAGTAAGGTCAGGTGTTGTGAGATGATGTGAACGTTCTTTAAATGAGTGGTTCTTGTAATGAGCTGGCCTTTCTCGGTGCAGGTCAGAGCTGTGCTTCATCTAATTATGTCAGGACTATATCATTGATTATAACAGTTCCTTGTCCATATGTCCTGTCCACGGTTCCAGGTGAACATCATTCCAGTCATCGCGAAAGCAGACACCATCTCCAAGAGCGAGCTCCACAAGTTCAAGATCAAAATCATGAGCGAGCTCGTCAGCAACGGAGTCCAGATCTACCAGTTTCCCACTGATGACGAGTCTGTGGCACAGATCAACACCACCATGAATGTACGCTACCGGAACATCACTGTCACAGATCTCACACACCGATCAATCATAACATTAGGACCACCTCCATGTTTCTCCACTCACTGTCCACTCTATCAGCTCCTCTGAGGACCCCACAGGACCACCACAGAGCAGCTATTATGTGGGTGGTGGGTCATTCTCAGCACTGCAGTCACACTGACGTGGTGGAGCTCCATTCAGTACTTTTGGGATGAGTTGGGGTGGTGGTCATCCAACGTCCTGGCCTCACTCGCTGGAGACAGTTACACCAACAAAACAGGATCAATTAAAAATGAAAATTGTGTTTTTATAAACATGAACATGAACATCAGTGTTGGTTTATAAATGTTGTTGTTGTTGTTGTTGTTGTTGTTGTTGTAGGGTCACCTTCCGTTTGCTGTTGTCGGGAGCACAGAGGAAGTGAACATTGGGGATAAGATGGTGAAGGCCAGGCAGTACCCCTGGGGTGTGGTCCAAGGTGAGAGAGCCCTGACCTCTGAGTCATGATTAAACCAGGATCATTTAAATGGAGGCATGTTTTGTGTAGATGTTTTTGCAAAGTCACAAAAAGCTGTACAGTAACAAAGAATGTTGGAGATGGAGCTGCCGGGCAGAAGGAGACGAGGAAGACCTCAGAGAAGGTTTATGGATGGAGTGAATGTGGACATGGAGATGGTTAGAGTTACAAGGCGTCGGATGCAGCACGTAACTGCCTGTGACTCTCGGGTTCAAAGAGTTCATAGCTAAATATGGTCTGTCTGACGCACCGTAGAACAGTGTGTGTGTGTGTGTGTGTATGTGGGTGTGTGTGTGTGTGTGTGTGTGTGTGTTTCAGTGGAGAACGAGAGCCACTGTGACTTTGTGAAGCTGCGGGAAATGCTGATCTGCGTGAACATGGAGGACCTGCGAGAGCAAACACACACCCAGCACTATGAGCTCTACCGGCGCTGCAAACTGGAGGAGATGGGCTTTAAGGACACGGACCCCGAGTCCAAACCAGTCAGGTACTGGGACAGACTACCATCCTCACTGGTCACTGATCTCTCTCTGATCCCACTGACTGTGATTCCTCTCTGGATATAAATGAACATTATGGACAAAAGTACTGGGACACCTGCTCCTTCACTGTTTCACTTGCTTTTGTTTGAACAAATGTCTCTACTGTCCAGAGAGGACTTTCTTCTAGATACTGGAACGTTGCTGTGAGGATTTGATTGTATTCCGTGACAAGAGTATTCATGTGGTGAGGATGTTGGATGACCAGCACCACCTCATCCCCAACTCATCCCCATAGTGCTGGATGGAGCTCCATCATTCCAGAGAACACAGTTCCACTGCTCCACAGCTTAGTGCTGGGGGTCTTTATACCCCTGTAGACCACGCCTGGTCTGGTGCCAGCAGGTTCACGTCTGCTCCAGAGAGTCCTATTCTATTGGCAAGCTTTGTGTGCATTTGAACGTCTATGCAATGGTTGCAGTTTAAAGTAGCTGCATGTGTTCATTGGTAAGGGTGTCCACAAACTTTTGGAAACGAAGTATATGTGGTTGTTGTGTATAAAATACACTTTGAACAGTACTTTCCTGATTCCTGAGTATAAATGTTAGTGTTCGTCTCTGGTTTGGAGAGGCAGAGACAACAGGACCTCTTTATTTAGGACATTCCTCAGATTTCCTCAGAAATCCCCCAGATTCCTCTTTCAGCCGATGTCCAGCTCGTTTAAACAGACTGGACGCTTGTTTACAGTACAGCCGTCTTCAGGTCTGCACTGTGAAGAGAGGTTCCCTTAAAGCAAACTGTCTTTTGGTGAATTAAGGAAGGACGTCAAGTGTAAAGGTGTCCTGAAATGACTGGTGTTGCTGCAGTACATTTGTACTGTTATGTGTTTGACTTTCAACTGTTAATACAGGACATACGGTTGTTATAAACACAATGTAATCACGTGGTCTTTCATTGACATTAAATCTGGAAATAATGATAATAGCAACTGTGTGCGTGTGTGTGCGTGTGTGTGTGTGTGTCTGTGTGTGTCTGTGTGTGGGTGTGTGTGTGTGTGTGTGTGTGTGTGTGTGTGTGTGTGTGTGTGCATTCTCTAGCCTTCAGCAGATGTATGAAGCGAAGCGTAAGGAGTTCCTGGCGGAGCTGCAGAGACAAGAGGAGGAGATGAAACAGACATTTGTTCAGCGAGTGAAGGAGAAAGAGGGGGAGCTTAAAGAGGCTGAGAAAGAGGTAGAACCCAAACACACCGTCAGTCAAAGGGCCGTAACGGAACGTTTTCATCGGTGTTGGCGTTTTTCAGTTGTGATGATGACGATCAGCCGTGATCTGTCTATATAGGAATCGAGATTCAAAGTTCTGGGGTCAGAATTCCAAAATGGTTTGAGTTTATTTATTCGCTGTAAATTCTACACCAAACCCCACCATGATGACGTGAGGAGTCTCTCTGAGATCTTTGCAAATGTTTTACAGATAAAACACAAAGATATAAGGTTTTCACTGCCTTTGGTCAGTACTTTGTTGAAGCCCCTTCGGCATCAATGAGTATAATTACGTAATCACAGCCTCAAGTCAACCTGAGACTGATGTTACAAGCTCTAGGCACCTACTGGGGAAGGTTCTCGTTCTCCTTTGGCCAGGAACCTCTCAAGCTCCATTGGAGAAATGTCCTCTTTTATTCAGCCGACGGCAGTTTAGCCGCACACATTAGTCCTGCATCTCGGGGACAGAGTCGGTTTGTGTCCTCAACTCCCAACATTTTTGTAAAAAGTCATGTGAACATAAACTGAAGGCAGTGTAGAAAGTGGAACATCATACTTTTATGAGCTGATTTGAGGCTTTTTTAAGCCCAGCAAACGTCTGACCGTCTACCTTTTTCCCCTGCGGGTCTGTGCTGCCCCCTGCTGGATGTGCTGACAGCTGCAGGTTAAATTTGAGCAGCTGAAGCGGGTGCATGCAGAGGAGAAGGGTGAGCTGGAGGAGAAGAGGAGGATGCTGGAGGAGGAAATGATCTCCTTCAGCAATCGGCGGGTTGCTGCCGAGCTTCTGCACGCCCAGTCACTCAACACCAGCATGAGGACAAGGACCGCAAAGTGAGTGTGACCACTGTCCATTCTGACAATATATCAATGGCTGAATATCCCACCAATACCTACGTTAGAGTTATTAATATTCACCCCTAATGAGGGCTGTGAAAACCCTCCTCCTCAGTGTATATCTGGCTGCCTACATTTAGAGTTATTAATATTCCCCTAATGAGGGCTGTAGCTCCTCCTCCTCAGTGTATATCAAAATACCTACATTTAGAGTTATTAATATTCACCTAATGAGGGGCTATAGCTCCTCCTCAGTGTAGATCACAATACCTACATTGATAGCATTGTTATTGTTCACCCTATTGAGACTGTGGCTCCCCCACTCAGTGTATATCACAATACCTACATTTAGAGTTATTAATATTCACCCCTAATGAGGGCTGTAGCTCCTCCCCCCTCAGTGTATATCACAATACCTACATTTAGAGTTATTAATATTCACCCTAATGAGGGGCCTTAGCTCCTCCTCCTCCTCAGTGTATATCACAATACCTACATTTAGAGTTATTAATATTCACCCTAATGAGAGACTGTAGCTCCTCCTCCTCCAGTGTATATCACAATACCTACATTTAGGTTATTAATATTCACGTAATGAGACTAGCTCCTCCTCCTCAGTGTATATCACAATACCTACATTTAGGTTATTAATATTCACCCCTAATGTGAGAGACTGTAGCTCCTCCCCTCAATTATATCACAATACCTACATTTAGAGTTATTAATATTCACCCTAATGAGGGGCTATGCTCTCCTCCTCCTCAGTGTATATCCCACAATACCTACATTTAGAGTTATTAATATTCACCCCTAATGAGAGGGCCATTAGCTCCTCCTCCAGTGTATATCACAATACCCTACATTTAGAGTTATTAATATTCACCTAATGAGAGACTGTAGCTCCTCCCCCTCAGTGTATATCACAATACCTACATTTAGAGTTATTAATATTCACCCTAATGAGAGACTGTAACTCCTCCCCCTCAGTGTATATCACAATACCTACATTTAGAGTTATTAATATTCACCCTAATGGCAGGGAGCTTCATAGCTCCTCCTCCTCAGTGTATATCACAATACCTACATTTAGAGTTATTAATATTCACCCTAATGAGAGACTGTGGCTCTCATCACTCAGTGTATATCACAATACCTACATTTTAGAGTTATTAATATTCACCCTATTGAGGAGACTGTAGCTCCTCGCAGTGTATCACAATACCTACATTTAGAGTTATTAATATTCACCTGTGAGAGACGCAGCCCCTCCCCCTCAGTGCTTATGTCTAATACCTACATTTAGAGTTATTAATATTCACCCTAATGAGAGACTGTAGCTCCTCCCCCTCAGTATATATCACAATACCTACATTTAGAGTTATTAATATTCACCCTAATGAGAGACTGTAGCTCCTCCCCCTCAGTGTATATCACAATACCTACATTTAGAGTTATTAATATTCACCCTAATGAGAGACTGTAGCTCCTCCTCAGTGTATATCACAATACATACATTTAGAGTGTTATTAATATTCACCCTAATGAGAGACTGTAGCTCCTCCTCAGTGTGTATCACCAATACCTACATTTAGAGTTATTAATATTCACCCTAATGAGGCCTGTGGCTCCACTCCTCCTCAGTGTATATCACAATACATACATTTAGAGTTATTAATATTCACCCTAATGAGAGAGACTGTAGCCCCTCCCCTCCATCGGTATATCCTAATACCTACATTTAGAGTTATTAATATTCACCCTAATGAGAGACTGTAGCTCCTCCCCTCAGTGTATATCACAATACCTACATTTTAGAGTTATTAATATTCACCTAATGAGAATTGTAGCTCCTCCCCCTCAGTGTATATCACAATACCTACATTTAGAGTTATTAATATTCACCCTAATGAGAGACTGTAACCACTCCCCCTCAGTGTATATCACAATACCTACATTTAGAGTTATTAATATTCACCCTAATGAGAGACTGTAGCTCCTCCCCCTCGAGTGTATGCACAATACCTACATTTAGAGTTATTAATATTTATCCTAATGAGAGACTGTAGCTCCTCCCCCTCAGTGTATATCATTTCATTGTTGTTTCAGTGCTGGATTCATGTGAAGAACCTGAAGAAGCCCGTGTGAAACCCCACAGTGGACGATGATAAGCTACATAATGTAACTGATACATATTTGTATGAGTCTGTGTAGAAGCAGCAATACGCCAATAAAAGTGCACATATATATCCTTAATGATTAATATGCAGATTATTCCCACATTTGTAATAATTTTGTTATTTAGCATCTCTGTTTTTAATGTCATTATATAACTTGACATTTTTATAATTCAGGAGGTTTCTGTGTCATCTTTATGACGTGAACATATCATAAAAACAGACTGGAAGCTTAATGTCACAGTGTCTTGTTATAATATATAAATATGTTTAACTCCACCCATTCAGCCTACAACCGGTTTAACTCCACCATTCAGCCTACAGCAGTTTCTTTCCACCCATTCAGCCTCGGCAGTTTAGCTCCACCCATTTGGCCTACAGCGGTTAACTCACCCATTTAGCCTCGGTTTAGCTCCACCATTCAGCCTACAGCAGTTTTGCTCCACCCATTCAGCCTATGGCAGTTTAACTCCACCCATTCAGCCACCACAACGGTTTAACTCCACCATTCAGCCTCTGGCACAATTGTATTCATTGTGTTCACAGAAACCTGTGACTGTATATCACAGCTAGGGAAAATTTATATCAATGTAACATTAGCTTTCTTAACGTCCTAACGTGGCACTAATTTATAAATTTTTATTTGTTTATTAACAAATAAAATGTACTTTTCATATTTTGTCCTGTTTGTGTTCAGGAGTGTTGGTTTAAGTGGAATTTGGTGTGAAATCATGCGTCACTGTAGAGAAATGGATACAGTTAATTCAACAAGTTACTAATATAACAGAAACACAAACACTGAAATAGAAAGAACTGACTTAGATTCGTTTTTGATTTTTGCTGCTTCTTTACCGTCTCGAAACCCCCCCCCTCATTAACCTACCCTGCGTAACTCCCCTACGTAACCTGCCTCGTAACTCCCCTCACGTAACCTGCCCTCTAGTAACCTGCCCTCACGTAACTCCCCCTCGTAACCTGCCCTCATCCTGCTCGTAACTCCCCCTCACGTATTACCTCGTAACTCCCCTCGTAACCTGCCTGCATAACCTGCCCTCTCACGTAACCTGCTCTCTGTGCTCCTATGTAACCCACCCTACGTAACTCCCCTCGTAACCTGCCTCACTCCCCTGCATAACCTGCCTCGTATCCCTGTGTAACCTGCCCTGCGTAACTCCCCCTCGTATCCCACCTAAATAACTCCCCTGCATGTACCTAAATAACCTGCTCTGCGTAACTCTATTAACCACATATAACTCCCCTCGTAACCTGCCTCGTGAAACGCCTTTCATTAGCTCCCCTCGTAACCTGCCCTGCATATCCACCCTCACGTAACTCCCCTCGTAACCCTCGTAACTGCCCTGCGTAACTCTCCCTGCATAACCTGCCCTGCGTAACCTGCCCTGCGTAACTCCCCCTGCGTAACCTGCCCTGCATAACCTGCCCTGCGTAACCTGCTCTGCGTAACTCCCCCTGTGTAACCCACCCTGCGTAACTCCCCCTGCGTAACCTGCCTCGCATCGCTCCCCTATAACCTGCCCTCGTATCACCCTCTTTAGTAACCTGCCTCGTAACTCCCCCTCTGCATCAACTCCCCTCGTAACCTGCCTCGTAACCTGCTCTCACGTAACTCCCCTGTAGCCCGCCCACCATAACTCCCCCCTCACGTAACCTGCCCCTGCGTAACCTACCCCTCACGTAACTCCCCTCGTAACCTGCATATCCCCACCCTCTTAACTCCCCTCACGTAACCTGCCCTCGTAACTTCCCCTCGTATCCACCCCATGCTCCCCTGCGTAACCTGCCCTGAGGAACTCCCCCTGCGTAACCCACCCTGCATAACCTGCCCTGCGTAACCCACCCTGCATAACTTGCCCCCCGTAACTCCCCTCACACAAAAGATAGATATAAAAGATTCGTCCTCTGCCATATATTATTCAAACACATTCAATTAGTCATTTTGTCAAAAAACTGGTCCATTGGAGCTACAGCAGAACTGCAGCATTAAAGACTGAATAAGGTGGAGAAATGAGACGGGGCAGTTCCTCTGTTGGCACAGACCTGCTTGTAAGCACTAGAGGCCTTAGAGCTAAGTTATTATCCCAGCTTTGCTCTGATTAACCCACATAATGTCTTTAAAACAGTTTACGAGGACGACTACCCAGACCTGCGTGGAAAGCGTTTGTGCGTCAGCGGGTTCAGGTTTTAATAAATTTATCTCAGCGGTGTGGCTGATGTTTGGTTTGGAATCCTCTGCACCTGAAAATCAGGGTCTCTTAACAGCTTTCAGTGAAACAATAAAGATGGAGCAGAATGAGGCTTGTACATACAGACACTTGATTGGTTGCTAGGGCAACAGGAGAAGGCCGGTGAAAGATTTCAGCGTGGTGGGAGAGTAACAGGTCAACACCAACATTCAGCTTCGCTATTCTCAAAACACCTCTCATTTCTCACACGTCGGGACTGCATTTTACAGGCAGATCTTCTGCTTCCCTCTGGATTTCATTATTTCTGAGCTTCTAAATTCTCTGTTATTAAGAAAAATTCAAAATGAAAATTTGAAGAATGTGATTCGAAGACAGGGTTTTGGTGTAGAAATGCTCTGTTCTCATGAAACAGGACCTACAAAACCTGGACAATTAAAAAAGTAAAAGATCCTGCCCACGGGACTCAATCAGTCAGTCAGATGAAAATGTTCCGCTCAACTCTGTAAAATCTGTGAATGTCAAACCATCGTCCATCATCAGAAGTCACGTGATCAATCTTTTGAATTGTGTATTTGTTCGATCAAAGCTTCTTGTTGTAAATGTTGCAAGGCTCTGAGCGCTGTTTATTTATCAACTGAATTCCTCAGGTCCTCCTGGATTTTCTCACTTTGAACTGAGGAACCTCACTGGCCCTGCTGGTCGCGGGAAGAGTCACCTGCATTTGCATTTAGATAGATGAAGTAAACAGGCACCCACATACATTTCTGCATACGACTACCAAGCCTAAAAGTGGTTTGTCACTCTGTTCTGAAGCAGAAGATTCAAATTTGCAATTACGGAGCTCCTGTACAGAGTGACCAGGAGGAGAACAAAACCGAGAGACTGAGATCAGATCCGTGTCATTTTACCCGATCTCATAGCACCGGCTGATACGATGAAAATATTATATCATAATATTTGAATCTACGCTCCATCAAAAAATATCTGCAGAAGGGTCGAGTCCACTTTTGTCTCTCAGTGGGGCGAATGAATCTATTATTATTAGGGACACTGCTGTGTTCAGCACCTAGATCAGTTTGTCACGAGTCACGCGTCCAGAAGGTTCAGTGTAACAGTGCAGGTGTAACCTTTGATCTTCATTACATTACATTAATGAGGTTCTGCAACCAGTGGTTCTACCTTTTCTGAACACACACTCCGGTGCTCTATTCCTACAAGACGACGCTCGTCCACACACTGCTGCCGTCTCAAGATGTCGTCTTGAAGACACAGATACTACGCCGTGGTCGGTCTCCTCTCCAGACCTGTCCCTGATTGAAAATGTGTGGATGCTATTGGACGCTCTATCAACACCACCCCTACCACACCATCTGCAGAACTGAGTGAGAACATTCAAGCTGCATGGGATGGATCATCACAGGACACCATTAGGAACCTCTACACCTCCATGCAGAGACGTCTGGCGTGTTGCGTTAAACCCGACGTCGTCCTGAGAGACACCACTTCTGTATGAGTAGATCAATAAATATTGATCAGATTAGTTATTGATCCTGATCACCTTCATCTTCCTTCACTACAGAACTGCAATCCCACACGTCCTTCTGGAGGAAAGTGTTTTGATTTTAAAATATTTATTGCAATATTTTGACAAAACTCATCGTTTTCTTAAATCTGCAGTTCAGACGCTGCGCTGAGTTCAGTGGATCTGAACATGCTGAACGGAATCGAATTGTATGATTAGTCTGAAACTCCAGCAGCTCCGAGAAAATCCACGATCTTATCAGAGACTTTCATTGTGTATCAGAAACGAAAACGAAACGTATTATATGATACAATAGTTTATAGAATAAATTTCTGATTTGTGTTTATTTCTCTACTTTTTAATTTATTGGCAAACAAGATGTACAGATTACAGCCTTTGATCTTCTTTACTTTGAAAAGTAGAAAAACTGTTATATTGTTTCATTGTTAGTGTAACGGTTTTATTGTGTTATGTATTAAACATGATTTGTTACAGTGAAAGTAATGTCTGATATTGTTTGTATCAATAATCCACTTTTATTTATTATTTATTTACTGATTAATTCTGTTACTGTTTCTTTTTTACTGTTATCACCCAGTAAACGAGTGAAAACCAGCACTTCTCCCAGTCCTGCCTCTACGTCTCTGAACACAGATAATACAAATGATATATTCTTCTTAAAGATCCTGATCCTCACTGCTGTGTGTGCGTGTGTGTGTGTGTGTGTGTGTGTGTGTGTGTGTGTGTGTTTGTGTGTGTGAGTGCATCAGTCAATGAGTGTAGAAGTTAATGCATGCATGTGGGTGGGTGTGTGTATCAGTGTGTGTATCAGTCAGTGTGTGTGTGTGTGTGTGTGTGTGTTTGTGTGTGTGTGTGTGTATCTATCAGTCAATGAGTGTAGAAGTTAATGCATGCATGTGGGTGGGTGTGTGTGCTCGTCTCTCTGTTGTAAGTGCAGATCAAAGCCGAGTCAGTGGGACCGGGAAGTAGCCGTTAGCGTCGGGCCTTTCATGTCTGAGTTTCCCTTTGAGTCTCAGGAGCAGCTGCTCCGCCCTGACCAACTGGGACGTCCGGGCCCGTCCAGACAGGCGGGTCTTAATGGGTTCTGTTGATCAGAGTGAATTCTGACGTGAGCTTTGATCTGAATACATTTTCTAGACTCATTACAGAACCACCCATTACTGCAGTCGTCCTACCGGTGGTCCGATTTCTGTTCTGACCACACAGAACCTGCCCCCACCATTTATTGCGCCTGGTTCCATCTCATTTTGAGTCTTGGTTCCTCTTGTGGTTCTTCATTAAGTTCTCGGGAAAGTTCTTTTTGAGTGCTCTTCATGTCTTTTTAGAACTTGCGCTAAACCAGAAGCTACGCTGGGCATTTGACACAAGGACTGTAATCGATGACCCCACCCCTAATACGTCTTCCATCCATCCATCCATTCACATAAACATGAACTAGATATGTATAGAACTCCTATCTAGAACAGCTCAGGAGTTGGTGATGGGATTAGGAATGACGACCGTAATCTGTTGAATGTCACCGATCAGCCCAAAGGCCGCAGACAGAAGGACACACCCACACCGTACATTTTAAAACAAAGGCATTTATTGCTAAAATGCACTTGACATGAAAAAACACAAAAAAACAGGTCACGAGTAGTCAGTACAAGACGATGTGTAAATGAGTACGATGTCAAAGTCACCAGAGAGTGAGTCTGTGAGGCGATGCTCCTCACCGTCTCAACTCTAGCACCAATAGCCTATAAATATGTTTTCACAATATATATTTTTATATTTATATATTTATAGAGATCTTTTCTTCAATGCAGTTCTGAACGAAAAACCCTTCTGAAAGGTCTTTTCAGTGGTCACGAGTGAGGAACGTCCTGGACAGAACTCCAGGGTCCGTTTGCCCATGTCATCACGGTAGCGCCTCATCTCCAACGTGGAGATGCATTTGTGCTTGGCTCTTAGTGAGCAAATTGGCAACGGCATCAAAATCGCAGGGACAAGATCGGGAAAAAGGAGTCGCGGGACAGATTTGGGACGGGACAGGACAGCATGAGGGAAGTGGTTCCGAGACCTGGACCTGGAGTATCTGTCCACATATGCCTGAACTCGGGTTCTGTTCTGCACAGTTTAGAGTGATCTGCGGTGATGTCTTTACTGTGGTGTGAACGGAAGCAGGAAGGAGCTTCATTTGGAAAGTTGAGGTTAAAATATAGGGGTGTAAAAAAAAATCAATACATTGGAGTATTGTGATCTTATGTTCAGCAACAATATCGATTTTCAAAAACTTTGTTTTTAATGAACAGTTTAATGATTGGTGTCAGACTGTGCTTCATTTTCTGTTTCTTCATTTTCACTAGATGGCAGTGTTGAACTCCGTCTTCAGATCCCACTGTTCTGATTGGATAAAAAGCCTACTTTTCTTTTATCTTACTCACAGTTTTCTTACATTCTCATCAAAAAATGCAGCCAATTATCATATTTTGTCTATAATTTGTGAGAGTATGCACTTTGGTAATCTGATAGTCAGAACTCTGGGTTTACTTGAGTCAGGCAGTAATCAGATTTCTGCTGTGCATCCAGCCAATAGTCTCACAGAAGTGTGGGATTGAGGTGGGAGGAAGGCAAGGTTATCTAGAACGGGGCGTTTCACACCAAACACACTCTGAACTGTACATCCCCCAAAGGTTGAGGAGTCACAATGCTGCTATAGTGTTTCTCAATCCAGTCTTTGGGTACACCTCACCCGTCTCCTGCAGCAGGTATTCAGGTCTTGATTGCTTTGTTTAAAGAGGACACAGCAAAAATAGGGAGATCGCTTGTCCAAGGCAGAAGAAAGGCCGTCCAGTGATGTCTGAATGATAGTTAAAGGCTCGTTAAAGGGCTTCTTTTGGCTCCCGACACACCTGAACAACACACTCAGGAACTGTATACCTGCTTTCGCTGGAATTTCGTGGCGTACCCAATGACTCGGTTGGGAACCACTGGCCAAAGCAGTCCAGAACCAGGGTTTGGAATGTTTCAGTGTTTCCATGCTCCGACACACCCACGTCAACTCCGAAAGGGCTCGTCAACTAGTTGATCAGTGGCACTAGATAAATCAGGTAAGGCAGGGAAACTCCAGGACCAGAGTTGGGACATTCGGTGTAAGTGTAAGGAATTGTCCAAGTCAAAAGTCAGGCCGCCAGACGTCTCGCAGCTTTCTGAGTGGTACAGAAATGCAGAGGCAATGAAGATTGTGGTGTACCTTAGCTCATAGGACGTTTATCTGATTGGCATCAAGGCAGCCTACTGCTGAGAAACGGGACACGGCTGCGAGGAATCTGTGGAGGCCGTCCGATGACAGGACGATCCATCATGGGTGATGAAATTGCACCCCAGCCTGAACATCACAAAGAAAGACCCACCACCAAGCAAGCAAGGCTTTTAATCTCGGTTCTTTTTGATTTACCAGTGGGCCGTAATCCTTGTCAATCCCACAATCACTGCCCAATGTGCTAAATCCACAATCCACTGTGGTTTGACACCAATCCCAAGCTGGTCTCTGGCATGATTACGGAGATTAGACCACACAGTCCTCACCCCCTTCCCTTTCCTCATAAAACCCAAACGTGGCTCAGGAGATTCTATTCAAAATCCTCTTGGCATCTTCTGTGCCGCAGGACGGCTCTATGCCTCGTCCCTCCTCTGGATGCAGAGGTGTTCTCAAGAGGAAACCTTTCTGTAGCTCTTTGGGTTCTTTGTGCTTACTAGACTGTGCTTTCTAACAGCTCTTTCAACCCCTCAGACCAGTTGCCCAACTGTGGCTCCAAAGTTCCCGTTGGCCTCCTCTGGGCTTTGTGACGGACTGCCGAGATTAGCGATTATGTTCTTACAACACCAGCTGCTTTTACATGTGAAACAGCTCCTATCCCCCCACCACACCCTCCACCCAGCCATCCTGTCCATGAAAGAGTGTGTGCTTGTGTGTCAAACTGGTTTTGGGCACATTCACCATGCTTTTAGAACAAGCATGAAGAGCAAAGAGGGAGAGGATATGTCGTCACGCTGCCGGGTTTCAGACACATTCAGATTATGATGTGTTCATGTAATAGTGAAAAGAAAAGTCTACAAAACACTACATTCTGTTTCCCCGGTGGACCCCCAAAGCACAGCTGCGATACGCCTCACACTGCCTCTCTAATTGAGATGTCTGTGGGCAAACTGTGGGGTGTAGTTTGGATCCTCTGAGAAGAAGCACTCCCCCCAGTGGTTCCACAAAGCTGAGTTTTTGCTTCTTATTGTAAGCAAGTTGCTCTGTGCTCTACAGTAGCACTGGGACTAAGACCCTGTTTACACTTGGCACTAATTCGTAGAACCCTAGCCCAGCGGGAGGTTTTTGGAGTTTGAAATCCAGTTGGAAATGGATCGTCCTGAGTGTCTTTGAGCTGAAAAAGATACGTGGGAATGACTTCGTAAGGCCTCGTTCCCGTAGAGTAGGGTTTTCACAAGGACTGTCTCTGTGGGGGGATCCTGTCACGCATCGAGCAACAAGTTCGATACGTTCACAAAACTATTCTCCGAATCAGTGGCTGAAAGTTAAAGATGGACTGTACCTCATCTCTCAGAGGTGAAGCCACCACAGGTCTAGGTCTGGTCTCTACAAATTTGACGTCAGGTGATTTTAGCTTCGTTTGAACAGGACGGAAGGAAACAGAACCACAGTCAATGATCTGAATCGATAAAGGAAGAGTGTTAAACAAAAGCTGAACCTGAGTCTGTCGTCAGACTGATGTTGACCAGGAGCTTCTTTGTGAAACACGGTATCACTGAAGGTGGTGAATGGAGTTTGTTCCCGATGGAGCAACAAGCTGTTCTATAAAAGCAATCAAACTGTTGAGGTTGTGCGTTCTTGTGAAAAACAGCACGGCTGGCTGTGATGAATATGAGCTCATCTGGACTCGTGGATGATGTCAATTAGTGAAAAGTGTAAACACATTTAATACAGCTAATGCCAAGTGTAAACAAGCTCCTAGCTCCGAATCCAGGGCTACTTTGACTACCTTGACTACAGCTTCATCCAAATCACCAGCGTGGTGCTCATCATAATACCATGTAAACAGGACCTTACTGTATTTTGGGGGTTACAATCTTTCATTCACTGTCTGAACTGGGTAAACAACCGAGCTCATCACCATCATTCACAATTTTAAGCATTTTCAAGCATAATTTTAAAGGTTTAAAATGAAGGTTTGTGTTTTCTAAACACTCACTGATGAAGTCTGAGGTGGCCTGAACTCACTGAAACTGGGAGGACGCATCCATCATGGCTTTCCAGTAAACGGCAACACAGTTTAACCACGACAGAGACGAAGAGACACCGTTTCACTTCACATTAGCACAAGGGCTGCAGGAGGGGTCAGCAGTTTCCTGGGATGGAAGTTGTGGCTTAAAGAGCAACAGCAGTGTAGTTACTGACACTGTATCAGAAACACAGTCCGGTAGCCGGTATTAAAGATCAGCAGCAGTGTAGTTACTGACACTGTATCAGAAACACAGTCCGGTAGCCGGTATTAAAGATCAGCAGTGTAGTTACTGAAACTGTACCAGAAACACAGTCCGGTAGCCGGTATTAAAGATCGGCAGCAGTGTAGTTACTGAAACTGTATCAGAAACACAGTCCGGTAGCCGGTATTAAAGATCAGTAACAGTGTAGTTACTGAAACTGTATCAGAAACACAGTCCAGTAGCCGGTATTAAAGATCAGCAGCAGTGTAGTTACTGAAACTGTATCAGAGACACAGTCCGGTAGCCGGTATTAAAGATTAGTAACAGTGTAGTTACTTAAACTGTATCAGAAACACAGTCCAGTAGCCGGTATTAAAGATCAGTAACAGTGTAGTTACTGAAACTGTATCAGAAACACAGTCCAGTAGCCGGTATTAAAGATCAGCAGCAGTGTAGTTACTGAAACTGTATCAGAAACACAATCCGGTAGCTGGACTATCGTTAGTTAAGTCATGTGATGTGACATCAGCAGGGACACAGGGCCTAAAAACAGTGCTAATGAGGCCAGTACCCAGTGCACTAATGCCATGTTACCAATTATGAAAGAGACAGGTAGCCAGTAAATATGGAGAAGGGTGTTAACCTGTTAACTGGCATGTGGGATGAATCCCGTAACCGGTGTTCTAATGCCACGACGGATTGCGTTCACGGTAGTCATGGATAACTTGTTCTGCTGTTTGGGTAAAAAAATGCTTTGTTAAAAACCCTTGTTATGATCACAACAATGCACGGCTGTTCCGGCAGAACCCTGAGGACTGTGGAAAAGGAGGTGCTAAAAGGCCACTGGTGTTGCTCTTTAAGATGGTTGTGTGTGTTACAGATGTTTGTGTTACAGTTGTGTGGTGTCAGGGTTGGACCAGTAATAGCTTTTGGTATAAAAGGAGGGACTGATTTCATCAGTTATGTTGCTCTTTTCTGTTTGTGCTCGTTGGGTAACTGTGCCGTGGGAGGTAACACTGCCCCTTGTGGACGCAGGGGGACATGACAGCCACTTCTGTGCCTCAGATGAAACTCTGTAAACCTTTATCGATAATGTTCCTTGAGTTCCTTGAGTGGCCCAGCTGGTTGGCACTCTCGGTGGCAGGGGCTCGTAGCTGCCCGATCGCGGTGGGATTCCTGACCTCAGCGTCTCAGAAGCTCTCGACGAAGCTGCCGGGGAACAGTCCAGTGCGGCCTGTGCGTTGCAGTGTCCCCTTATACCAGCCGTCCTCCCTCTTCTTGTGCACAAAGACGATGTCGCCCTCCTTCAGCTCGATCTCGGCCTCGCTTTGAGGAGGATATGGCACCACCACGCGGAACCTACAGCCAGACACCGCAACCAGTCAGGATGAAGAAGAGAATCAACAAGAGAAAACAAGGTGAGCAAACGTCCACCCTGAGTAACACACTCCCATACACACAAACACACTCCCATACACACAAACACACTCCCATACACACACACAGTCCCATACACACACAAACACACTCCCACACACACACACACACACACTCCCATACACACAAACACACTCCCATACACACAAACACACTCCCATACAAACACACAGTCCCATACACACACAAACACACTCCCACACACACACACACACAAACACACTCCCATACACACACACACACTCCCATACACACAAACACACTCCCATACACACACACACACTCCCATACACACTCCCATACACAAAAACACACTCCCATACACACAAACACACTCCCATACACACTCCCATACACACAAACACACTCCCATACACACAAACACACTCCCATACACACAAACACACACACACACACACACACACACTCCCATACACACAAACACACTCCCATACACACACACACACACACACACTGAGGAGAATCACCTAAAGGTCTGAAACAGGACATACTGACTCAATCCATTTACCTTGTGCTGCCACTCTTTGGCCACTTTATTAGAAACACCTACCTGTTTCCCGTGGCCAGTGACAAAGCATAAGGTGGGTGTTTCTAATAAAGTGGCCAGTGAGTGGAAGCATAAGGAAGGTGGCCAGTGATTATGAACATAATTACTGCTAATTATACCACCTGCAACGTGATTGGCTGAAAGACGGCCTAGCAGAGACAATATTGGCAGAGTGGTCCGTCACACCGACACAACTTAACGATGCCATAACCAACAGTAATCCCGTTGTAATTATACTGGTAATGAACCGCCGAGATGTGCTGAAAACATTTGTGTTGATTTTAAAAGTGGAGCCGTTCGAAGCCTGATCTCTATATCTGTCCTGATCTGATGAACATCAGTGTCACATGGTTGATTTTAATCCTCCAGTCTGATCCACCGCGTGCAGACCGTCGCGCACCGATAACGGCACGCGGTCGTAATGCACGCGAGAGCGATAATCATTTGAAAATGTGTCTGCTGTTTTCACGGCTCCAGCTCGATCACAGTGGTTTGTGTGCTGCTCTGTGTTTCCTCAATCGATTTTCGCAGGAGAGACGTGGATTTGGACCTGCCGATTATAAGCCGTGTCATGTCTGGAGTCCTTCCCGGCGCTGGAGCGCCGCTGCGTTATGACCATCCTCCACGGCCGACAAGCCGGTCTGAGCGCAGAGGAAAGAAAAGGATCAATCGATCGTTTTAAAAGGTGCGGGGGTGGGGGATTGGGGGGTGATGGTGGCAGGGTGGTGGAGCAGGGTAAGCTGGCAGGCAGGTAATGTATGGGCTTTGAGAAGATTGTAGAACCTGCTGCTTCCCTGACTCTTCTCTGTGTTAGAAATGACAAGCAAACATCTGTATGAGGTCTGAAGAAAGATGGTTCCCTCTGTGGCCTATTAAACTAGAGTGGGCAGCGGGCCTTCAGTGGGTTTAAATCACACGGCGGGTTAAAGGTCACTCCTGTGTGTGTTGTAGGCCTCGTGAAACAGAGCTTAACTGATATACAGCAGCAACACTGAAGTTCTCGCTCTGTTTAAAGGAGCAGCAAGAAATCAGAAGAACAGGCCAGATTCAGTCGATCAAACCAAGATCAGATCTTCAGTTTACGGCTGAAGAATGGAGAAGCAGGCCAATGCAGCGAGCTACTCGACATGATGGTGGTCTCGACAAAACCACATGACTGCAAGACATGGACACGTTGATGAAGAGCAACACAAACTGTGCAGAAACAGATGAGCTTCAGTCTCTGACTTTACATCTACAAGGTGGAGACACTCGGTAGGAGTGTCTAATAGAGTGGACAGTGAGTGGACACAGTGTTTAAACACTCCAGCAGCACTGCTGTGTCTGATCCACTCGTACCAGCAACACACACTAACACACCACCACCATGTCAGTGTGACTGCAGTGCTGAGAATGACCCACCACCCACATCAAATCTGCTCTGTGGTGGTCCTGTGGGGTCCTGATCATTGAAGATCAGGGTGAAAGGAGGAGAATAAAGTATCAGAGAAACAGATGAACTACAGTCCTGTGTGATGAGAGGAGCTGATAGAGTGGACGGAGAGAGAGGAGAGACAACGATGTTAGGGCTGACTGAGTGAATTTGGGCTCAGTGAATTGTTCCTTCATTAGGTTCTGTGGTCCTGCAGAGACGAGAATGTTCCGGTGGAATGAAGGGAAATCAGTTCACTTAGCTTCGTATGATTTTCTCTGCATGGAGCAAAATTCTGGATCCGTGAAACGCCGGCCTCAGTGTGACGCTTTACTCACAGCGCGATAAACACAGTCGTTCAGAGCCTCTGAAAGTACAGTACAATGGACAGGTACGTGGTTTCTGAATCGGGACAATCGGATATATTCATTTCTGCACTTTACCAGATCTCTGCGAGCCGCGTGACGGACTAATGCGGGAGAAGACACAGTAATAAGAAAGCCCCTCGCTGAACACTGCATAAAATCAATTTCTCCCCTCGCGCTGGTATTAGCAGGCCTGGCGGAGAGTGTCTGCTCCGGGTGCTTAACAGGAAAGAGAACAAGATGTGTTATGAATAATGAATATGAATTAGCAGGCGAGCAGGTGCTTCCTCTCTTCCCCTCCCCATTCGCCACTGCTCTTTATTTTTCCCGCCCGGGGAACGTTCCCACTCCAGAAGCGTGCTTCAGCTGAAGGACTTGAACAAAGAGTACTAATAAATACAGTCATCTTCAACCAGCTTCTCCTGCATTTCAGACTCTGTCCCTCTTCTTACCCACTTCATCCGGTTCGGGGTCACGCTGGGTCAAGAGCCTTACTGGAGTCAATGGGCGTAAGGAAATCCCCCCGGACAGGGCGCCAGCCCATTGCATGGTACCACACACTCACACCTGGGGTAGTTTAGCACTGCCAGGTCACTGTCTGTGTGTATTTTTGGGAGGCAGGAGGAAACTGGAGTACCACCGGAGTAACTCCGCAGTGACCCGAGTAGGGATCGAACCCACATCCCCAGGCCATTCATGGTAGTGTAGCACCACCATGTTGCCCCGTTTCAAAATGCCCACTCAAATAATGCCAGATCAACCTCAGTTCTCCAGAACGTCTATATGAATATTTATAGAGAGTGAAAGGGGCTCTGAGTGGTCTTCTGCGATACCCCTACCCCTACTGGGTCTCTGAGAGAGAGCCGTTTGGCCATGCTCTCTCTGGATGGGTAGATGGCGCTCTCTGCCCACATCACACTCAGCCACTGTATAGGAGCCAGGGACCTGGCACTTTCCTCAAACAGGTCGCAACCCTACAGGAACCCTACAGTCTTACTCTATAAGAACTTTACCTGCACATTGAACCCATCCGTGCAGCACACACCAACACACACACACACTAGTGTAAAGTACACACACCACAGTGACACAGCGGAGCGGTGGGCAGCCTCTGCTCCACTGTGGGAGCAGTTTGGAGGGTGTGTGTCTTCCTCAATTAATGCCAACCTGTTTATCTGTATCACTGCCAACGTCATATCAACGCTAAAGCTTAGTGACATACAGTGCAGAGTGGCGTACCTCTCGCGGGACAGGGGTTTGGGTTCGGGTCGGATGGCCAGCAGGGACGAGGAGCAGGGCTGCCTGACTGGCGGAGAGACAAAGTTCAGGTCCAGCGAGCCAGACTTCCTGTGGAGTGGCTCCATGCCCATTGCCCCCTGCATCTCGCTCTCGATGGGACAGGATCCAGCCCGGCCATGCCCTGCCGGCTGCAGCTCAGATGCCATGGCACCCTGCATGGGCGACGAGGAGGAGGGGTCAGTAGCTGGTGAGCGGGGCTCGTGCGTTGGGGAGACGGACGGCGGAGAGCGGGACTTCTTCTTTGCTGCTGCTCCTGAGAGAAGCTTCAGGAGGCCACTGCTCTTCTTCTCTTTCTGAGAAAAACAACAAAGAGAACAGGACTGAAAGGGACCTCCATCGACTCTTTACAGCGGTGGCATCACCATGACTACACCCTTTAGTCTATTTCTGCATTTCCTAAAAGTAGAAAAGGAACCACATCAATCAAACGAGACACAAATATTATACCATAGTTCCTGATGAAAATGATCAGTGTTTCATATCTGTGAGTGTAAAAGTATGTGACCCCCTGCTTTCAGTATCTGCTGTGTCCCCCTTTGTGCAGCAAGGTCCGTTCCTCCAAACAAACCAGCTTCAGCTCTGTTATGTTGGTGAGTTTCCTCCATCAACTGCTGCTTCAGCCACAGCTTCAGAACATTTTATTTTTCAGAACACCTTTATTCTTCTTTAAACGTTCTTTGTTAGTGCGTAGGGTCGTTGTCTTTCTGCACGACCCACATTCTTTAGGGATTCAGCTCACAGACAGATGTCCTGACACTTTCCTATAAAATTTGCTGGTATCGTTCAGAATCCATTGGTCCATCAAACCACCCAGACCCAGATGCAGTAAAACACACCCAACCCATGTTACTACCACCACCATGTTTCACAGATAAGAAGGTTATTATGCTGGAATGAAGTGTTTTCCTTCCTCCAAACATTTCTCATTCAAACCAAGATCTATTTTGGTCTCATCCGTCCACTAAACTTCTGGATCTTTATCAGACTGCAGACGAGCAGCAATGTTCTTTATGGACAGCAGCAGCTCCATGCTCACCATAGTTGCTCATCGTTCTGATTGTGGCCTCATGAACATTAACATTAGTCGATATGAGAAAGACCTTTAGTTGCTCAGACGTTCCCTTGGGTTCCTTTGTGAGCTGGAGGAGTATTACACTTTGCTCTTGGTGTGATCTTTGTTGGCAGAGCACTCCTGGGGAGGGAGGGTAATAATGGTCTTGAATTTCCACCCCAGATCTCCTCAAGCTTTAATATGTTCAGACATCTGCTTCCATTCACCAGCACTGTGAAGAACTCTGCCTCTCCTAATCACTCTGAATGACTCCGTTTACATCTTAACCATGTAATTCATTACGTAACTCTGTTTGTGTGTGTTTAAATAATTGTGTAATATAAACAGAACGTGTTTCAAAACAACAAGAGGTCCTGCTTTGCTTCAAGAGAGCGTCTTCAGTCCGGCGCTCGGTAAGCCTGTTTGTTTTTGGTTCTTATCTCTAAAGCTCTGAGCAAAGCCTTTCGTTTGTTCTGCGCTCCGCTGCTACATTATGCATGCAGTATGTGGGAGTGTAGGCTTTATGAGAGGATGCCATTTTGGGTTTCAGAAGAGCGAAGCCGTGCTGAGCACCGGCTCTACCTGGGAGGAGGGTGCAGTTACCCTTAAAACACCCCCTTCGGTCAGCATCTCCTCGGAGAGGACGACCAACGGGCCACTAATCCACAAACAACACTGCTTCACCTGCCCTGGACACCGATAATGGAAATGAAGACCACCGCAGCGAGACCCCAGCTCAGCGTGCTGACACCTGAGGGGAGGGGCCTCTTCATTCCCACCTGTCTCAAACCAACACGTCTGTGTGTGTGTGTGTGTGTGTCTGGGTGGGAATCAGAGCCAATTAACACTGCATAATCAACACAGACATCTGTCAGACGTAGGCTCACACTCACACCCCTCAGTATGAACCTGATACTGCTTAGTGTTACATATTTTTACTGTATATAAAATATAAAATGTGTGTGTGTGTGTGTGTGTGTGTGTGTGTGTGTGTGTGTGTGTGTGTGTGTGCGTGCGTGCGTGTGTCTGTGAGCCATTTCTTTGTTTCTACACTCATCGGCTCCTCTTATCATACAGGAGCACTTTATGGTTCTACAAATACAGACTGTAGGTCATCAGTCTGTGCTGGTCATCCTCATCCTTCTCCTTCATCAGTGCACACACAGCTGGTCTCGTCCCTGTAGAGAAGTACTGCCAATAGAATAGGACTCTCTGGAGCAGATAAACACACATGACTCTATTGTCTCCATGTCTAATAGCAGGTGGGGTATAAAGACCCCCAGCACTGAGCTGTGGAGCAGTGGAAATGTGTTCTCTGGAATGATGGAGCTCCATACAGGACTTCTGGGATGAGCTGGGGATGATCATCCAACATCCTGACCTCACTAATGCTGTTCTTTTCTCTGAATGCAAACAAATCCTGACAAATCTAGTAGAACACAATCTCAAGTAGAGACGGTTACTCCTGCAAAAGCAGGAGGACCTCCGATAAATGCTCTCGATTTCGGAAGGAACAGTGGAAGAGCAGGTGTCCTGATACTTTTGTCCACATAGTGCATGTTGTAAAGGAAGTTACGGAGGCTGAAGAAAAGCGCGGCTGCTTTAAGGAGATGTCTAAAGTACTGAAGAACGTAAGTGCTCCACTAACACGAGGAGACGCTGCCAGCGCATCTTCAGAGGCACCTTAAATCAGCCCTATTGTCCCGACGCACTTCAGCAGCTGCCTACACGGTGTTTATGTGCCGTCAGTCAGAAACAGCAGAGGAGAAACAAATCACACACACACTCTCTTCTCCTGAGTCCGCACTTCTTCTCAAAGCGTTCAGACGTCGACACAAATCACAACGTTCGCCAGATACAGCAGGACTATAACCCACCCCCACCCCCACCCTTCAGCAGAACGGAGAGGCGGTGCGATGAAGGGGTGTGGAGTTTAATGAACAGTCATATTCCTCAAATCACCCTCATCTTCCCTCACACACACTCCCTCACACACACTCCCTCACAACCACAGGAGCTCAGATTAATCATACAGCACTGGCCACTTTATTAGAAACCCCTACCTGTGCTTCCACACTGGCCACTTTATTAGAAACCCCTACCTGTGCTTCCACACTGGCCACTTTATTACACATCAGTGGGACTGTTGCGGTGAGAGTGGGTCCACGACCCAAAAGTATGCAGAGAAGTCGGACACTGTGTTCGGAAGCTGACCGCTGGTGAAGGTCCGGAGGTCGTCTCTGACTGTGCACCAGCAAGGTGGAGCTACATGGGAGGGGTTTCTGAGACCTCTCTGCTGGTTGTATCTACATATGTATCTTCAGCTCTGTTTGTGTGCACCAGCCTGCAGTAACGGTTCTTCAGATGATAGCGCACGTCCACGGATGTGTAATAAACTGCTCGCCTGCCGTCCTTTAAATAAAGTCCAGCAGCGTTGGGTTATAACCGAGATCCATCAGGCAGCGCGGTCCGACAGGCGCCTCACCAGCGCAGCCACTTCTCTCAGCCAGCCTGAAAATTAATAGATCTGCATAATGAGTCTATATATGTGAGTGAGAGCGAGGTGTCTAATGAGAACGCGGCAGACGGGGAGGGAGCGCGAATGTGCTGATGATGAAGAGCACATCCAGAAAGCAGGACCACAAGAGCCGACGCTGAAAACACCAAGAAGCAGAAAAGTGACAGTTCAGCAAAAATCAGCAACACAGTTCCTCCACCCGAAATATCGTCAATCAGCCAAGACCGGGATGGTGTCTGAAGTTTGCCTTTCAACTTTTATGATGCTAATGTGGCTAACAAGCAATGGAAGCTTATGTACACCAATTAGCATAGTCCTAATTGCAGGCCTGTTCAAACTGCGGGGAGGTGCTCAGTAACCAGGACTGATAATGTGGTAGAAGAACGACCTCTCCACCCACCTTCTCCACCTTCTTCTCCTCCAGTTTGGGCAGGGCGGCGGCCCCCTGCGGCTGGCCGTGTGCGTGTGTGTGCACGGGCGACGCTGACTGAAGCGGTATGCCCGCACTTTCGCCCCCGTTCAGCAGGGCGGCGGTGACGTTGGGGGGTGTGATGGCAGCAGCAGCAGAGTTGAGGGGGATGAGGGGCCGGGGTGTTGCCGAGGCAACGGGTGGGAGGGCAGAGTGAGACTGGGGTGAAGCCACCATGGAGAGTGGCCGTCCAGGAGAGCGGGACGGGGAGCCCTGCGGCCTCAGCGGGGACACGGAGACAGTGGGGCGCTCTGGACTGCCACTTGCTGGAGGACTGTGGACTAGAGAGACAGAGAGAGGGAGAGAGAAAGATAATTAGCCATAACATTAAAACCACATAACCCAAAATGGTCTAGTGTTCCCAGCTCTGTTCTCATAACGATGGACCTCGTAAACAAATCCCAAATATGAATCTTCGTTAATCTACGTAAACGAGTGTAAAGATGAAATGCATTCTTCGGCTGAATGGTTGAATAAAGCCAAGTGTTGAACAGTCACCACATAAGAGATCCAGCTCACTCTCTGACCTCCTCCTGAAAAGGCCGGTCTTACATCCAGCAGGCGCCTACCAGTAAACACTGGTGACAAATGTCTCTCACTGGAGGAATTCCCCGCAGCTCCGTCTTCAGTTCAGTCAGAACGAGGAAGCGTGATGAAAGCAGTGGAGATGAAGGTGCGGGAGTTTACATTTATTTAAAGAGACGTGCGCTCGCCTTTAGAACTGCCTGGCTGAGTAACCGGCGCCTCGTGGTGATAGGAGGTCTGTCTGGGGTTCTGATGGATCTTCTGTGGCAGGGAGAAGGATGTCAGAGAGAACGTCAAACGGACTTTTCAAAGTAGGCCTACATGCCTCCGGGCTGTTTCAGCTCCAGTGTTACTGCGTGTGGGTGTAGTTACGGTGAATGGCCTCTAGGGCTGTTCCATGTTATATTTTGTGATATTCTGGTACTAGAGATGATCCTCCCCAAATCCACAGATCATCACACCAGCAGTTGGGTCAGTGTGTTCCTCCAAAGCAAAGGCAGGACTGAAGAGCTTACAATGAGGCCTCTATACTCAAACCGTCTTCAGATCCTAGACAGAACCACGGTACCACTGCAAACGAAGGCGACGGTGGCTTGGGCAGAACGGCGTAGAGGGCAGCAGTTTATGGAAATGACCATTCTGCTTCTCCCAGTCCAGCGATGCATCCCCTCTCAAAGTCTATCAGCTGGTGTCTTTGAGTGTGTCGTAGAGGCGAGTCTAACAGTCAACCATCTCGCACCAAGAGGTACACTACCCAAAAGTAGCCTTGTTTACGCATCTGCAGCTGCATGCCGAGTTCAACATCTGTCCAAAATCGTGGGTTTTATTGTCAATAAGTCTATTTTGACCTGGATTTTTATGCGATTTTGTAAAAATATATCGACATTTTATAAATGTAATGTAAGAATGAATGTGGAGGTATGATGGACGTGTCACAGACCAACGGAGAGGTGTTTACCTGGCATTCACTCGGAGCCTCAACCCTAGACTGTGAGTTTTTTCCCTAACGAGCTTCGCGCGGTCCTGTGAAGTCAGAGAACCCGGCAATTACTGCCAGCGCACTGCGGCAGGGCCTTCATTACGACAGACAGCTTATCTGAGCTTTAAAAGTGTTAACAAGCTCCTGCACTCCTTAACACGGCCTCCTCCTTCCTACGTCTGACGTGAACAGCGTGTCACGCTGGAGGCTCCACTGACAGCGGATTACAGAATGTGTGAGGACCAACAAGAACCCCTGACCTTGACGATGGCAGGCCTTAGCACGCGTGTCCGCTATGCGACAGTGATCGGCCAGTGCTGAGGTCACTTATTTTGGGCTTGGTCTGACCAGGCTGACCGGCTGCAGGTGCTCACTCTAAAGCACTGAAGCACTGAAGCAGGACTGTGCAGGTTAAAGCCCGGCAGGCTGCTCGATGGTTCTGGACCTTGATGTAATTTATGAGCACTATGTAAATCTGCTTCACCATCAATCTTGCTCCTCGTGACCTTGAAAGTGACGGCAGGCAGACAAGAACGGAAAACACCGACTGAAAACTCTCTTAGAATAAAAGAGAAATGAGCAGCTGATTCCCACAGTCCCAGAATACTGCAGGAAACGGGACTGGATTTGTCCAAATTTCAAAGGTTCAGGGAAGATGAAGAAGAAGCCCTGCAGCATATATTTAAACGCGAGATCCCTATCAATATTAAAATACTCCAGGGTATATTCACAGAACCACCACAGGTATTATGTGGGTGGTGCGTCATATGAACATTATAGAGCGTTATAGAGCGCCCCCTACACTTCCTGTAGTGTATTACAGTCTGTCAGAATGAGCGTGTGGATCATATGAACATTATAGAGCGTTATAGAGCGCCCCCTACACTTCCTATAGTGTATTACAGTCTGTCAGAATGAGCGTGTGGATCATATGAACATTATAGAGCGTTATAGAGCGCCCCCTACACTTCCTGTAGTGTATTACAGTCTGTCAGAATGAGCGTGTGGATCATATGAACATTATAGAGCATTATAGAGCGCCCCCTACACCTCCTGTAGTGTATTACAGGCTGGTCATGCTGATGATGTTTACTCACCCAGCTGTGCTGGTGGTCGGACCTGGCTGGCCGGCTGCTGGCCGCACATCCGCAGGCAGTTCTTCAGATGTGGCGAGGACGAGGATGAGGATGACGAAGGGTTGGCCAATGGTGGGGCAGAACGGGAGGCGGAGCTCAGTAGGACAGGGCTGGAAGGGCCTGGAGAACCAGGAGAACCAGGAACGGTCTTAACTCCTGGAGTCACTCCAGACAGACAGGGACGTGACTGACCCACGGCAAAGGGAGCCCTGTAGACAGAAAGATATTGTGTTAAAGAACCCCTTTGACATATCAATGTCAATGTAACTTAATTCTGGATCTAAAGTTTGGTTGTAAACACTGATGTCCGACTGCTGAATAGTCATGTTCATCAGTGTGACGGTGTAAATTAACCACTGAACTTTAGGCCACGTTCAACAACCCACAACAAAAGCTGAGAGGTAGAGAGGTCATCCATTATGGAGACAGTGTTATTGACAGAGCCTCCATAATCCTTACAGCATTTAGAGACTTGTATTGATTGCCTGTCAAGGCAGGAGAGTTGTGTGTGTGTGTGTGTGTGTGTGTGTGTGTGTGTGTGTGTGTGTTTGTGTGTGGGTGTGTGTGTGTGTACTGCAAAATGTAACAGCCTCTGACTCCTTTAAGACCCAAATGGAGTATTTAAATGTCCAATCGGTCACTGGCAGGGGACATAAACGTGAAGGGCTGTTCTGGTCAGGTGTCACTGGCACAGCTGTAATAATACGTGGTCATTTATTACTAATTGATCGTGATTGAGTATTTAATTAACGCCCCCAGTGGTTCTGCTGGTTGCCAGGTTGGACCCATTTCCACACCTGAGAAACTACAAATCCCACAAAGCACCAGGCTGCAGCTTAATGCAGTTCTTTACAGTAACCCCCTGCACCTGGCCTTACACACACACACACACACACACACACACACACACACACACACACACACACACTGTTCCCAGAACCATTATCACACTGAAAGCATTTTCCCGTCCACCTCAGCCATTCCAGAAGGTTCTCTGAACAGATCTCCACTGCCTGCTGCTTTGAGAACATCCTGTGCCTTTGCTTCACACACTCAAGGCTGTGCTGATACAAAATAGCGTCAGATGGGGACGAGTGCCGCACCCTGTTGGACAGGAGATTATTCCCGAAGCACCAGGTGGCTCGTCTAACTGTCCAGGAGGTCCTGATGACTGCTTCAGATCTGGCTTACAAAGAACTAACGCTTCGACCTGTATTACATACAAACGTGCAGGAGATGTGAAAGACTGAGATTTTGGAAGCTGATCTAACAGGGTTCCTGATCCACAGTTTCATTTCACACATACAACAGAAGGTGTTCAGAGAAGGTCTGATGGTTCTGGACCATGAATCAGTCTGATGGTTCTTTAGTAGAGTGGATCTGGAGTCAATCAAGCAATCAATCAATCAATCAATCAATCAATCAAATTAACTACCAACATCCAAAATGTATAACACTTTAATCTTACTGATGGTTCTATGTAGTTCTAGGCTGTGAATGGTAGGAAGATAAAGATCAATTAAGTCCTCCAGGAGGTCCTAAAATGGCTGTGAGTGTGAGCAGTAGTATGGGCAGAATAAACATCACTCTAGTATGGATGTTCTAGATAGATTGTGAACATAAGCTAAAGAAACTTTAGTCCTCCAGGAGGTTCTAGATAGCTTGTAAGTGTGAGCAAGATAAACATAATTCTAATACCTCTGTGTGTTCTAGATCAGATGTGACTGTGAGTGGTTTTGTGGGCAGAATATACCACTAGTGCCTCTGGAGGTTCTAGGTAGGATGTGAGTGTGAGTGGTAGTATGAGCAAAATAAACACCATTCTAATCCTTCTAGAAGTTCTAGATAGTCTGGACCATGAGCAGAATAAGCACTTCTCTAATACATCTAGGGGTTCTGGATAGGCTGTGACTGTGAGTGGTAGTGTGAGCAGAACAAATATTATTCTAGTCCTGGAAGTTCTGCGCTCACCTGGACACAGGGGTGACGTAGTTCCCAGGAAAAACTCCGGAGGCGCCGCTGCGCAGCGATGTTCCTTTAAACCAGCCGTCTTGGCACTTTTCCGTCACGCGATACATCTCACCCTTCCTCAGCTCCAGCTCATCCGCCTTCTGCGGCTTATATGCGTAAAGCGCTAGATAACTGAACAAACAGTAGAACACGGCCTATTAGAACTGTTATAAACACTCAGTGGCCACTTTATTAGAAACACCTCCCCGGGCTTCCACTCTCTGACAGTGAGGAGTTCACAGTTTAACAGAAAGAAGGGTTTCTATGGTAACGGGGGGACCGTGCCTTCTGTGGCGCAGGTGGTTCTGAGGTCAAAGAAAACAGACCTGTCCACTCTCATCAGTGGTCAGACTGACCTCTAACAAGACAACATTTTGTATGTGTGTGTGTGTGGGTGTGTGTGTGTATGTGTGGGGTGGGTCAGCTGTGTATTGGTGTGATAGGTGGGCTCACATGTTCAGAGGCAGCTGGACCTTTGCAGCAGCTAGCAGCTCTCCCGTTACTGTGGCAACCCGTGGACTGACCACCACTGCTGCACTGGACGTCCCAGCAAGCGACGAGTCCTGCAGGACACAGAGGTATGGATTTATAAACGGACATGGACAGGCAGTCGGCAGATGGGCTTCAAGGGGTTAAAGCTCCTCACAGCGTAAATCAGCTCTACTGACATATTCATTGTTGTCATTCAGGCTGAACCACCACTGTACAGCTTTAAAAACATCAGTGTGTGTGTGTGTGTGTGTGTGTGTGTGTGTGTGTGTGTGTGTGTGTGTGTGTGTATGTGGGGGGGGGTTTGTGATAAATAACCCCATTAATCATTAATTACTCTCTGACTCCTGAAACACAGACGCTCTGAGCAGAACCATGTTTAATGCTTCATTATTAATTCAGATCAGAAAATATTTTAATGAATTAGTGATGGATGTGAATGTGGAACACACACACACACACACACACACACACTCACACGCACACACACATGCACACACACATACACATACTGTTAATCCTCCCAATGGTCACCATAAAATCACAAAAGCCTCTGATTGGCTGCTTTCTACCCTGTCCACTGCTCACTTAGCAGCGTCCTGTGAGCACTGATGATGGACAAGAGGATGACCAACACAAACTGTGTATAATAGAGTGGACAGTGAGTGGACACAGTGTTTAAACACTCCAGCAGCACTGCTGTGTCTGATCCACTCGTACCAGCAACACACACTAACACACCACCACCATGTCAGTGTGACTGCAGTGCTGAGAATGACCCTCCACCCACACCCAACCCTAATCCCCACACGGTCTGAGTGGTACCTGTGTTGTGGGTGCACTGGAGGACAGGTGTGGACAGTCCCCAATGCGAGCGGCGGCTCTGGGATCGGATGAGCTGATGAGGACGGGAGCGCTGATCTCCATGGAGTGCCGGTTGTTGCCGAGCGCCTGTGCCGTGCGCTGGGTCATGCTGAGTGCCGTGAACGAGTGTCGCTTCTTCGCGTTCTTCTTCCCGTCCAGTCGACGCTGGATCGCAGCGCTCACCTGCCCGTTACTGTTACAGCTGGAGCCGGACGGTGGAGACCCAGGGTCAGCACTGGGGCCAGGAACGACTACTGGTTTATCCATCTCCATCAGCTGCTTCGCTGTTTCATTCAGCTGAGAGAGAGAGAGAGAGAGAGAGAGAGAGAGAGAGAGAGAGAGACAGAGAGAGAGACAGAGAGAGAGACAGAGAGAGAGAAAGAGAGAGAGATATTCAGTGGAGATGATGATGTGTGAAACTGTAATTAACAAAAATGTCATTTTCTCGTGAGGATGAAGTTCAGACCCCTCTGTCCTAACAGCTGTTTCTCCTCCTTCGTCTGAAATAATGTCAGTGAGATGTTTCTAGAACCGTCTACCGTCTCTGACATCGACTGGAAGAACGACGTTCCCACTCCTCCATGCGGAATTCTTTCAGCTCTGTGATGTTTCAGCGTCAGTCTTTGTTCAGACGCTCTTCCGTTCTCCTCAAACCCCCTCTGATACCATAAAGATCTCATAGTGGTTTCTATGATGGAGAGATCTCCACACCCTGCTGCAGCAGAGCAGCTCCACACCATCACACTTCCACCACCATGTTCACAGCTGCTATGAGCTTCTTCTGCTCAAATGCTGTTTGGTTTGATCCAAACATGTCTTCTGTTACTGCGTCCAAATAATTCGGACAGTGGAACACACGATTTCTAATCGTTCTGAGATCTTTTTAAAACCCTTCTCAGACTCATCTGCATCTACAACCTTCTTTCTGAAGGCCCCAGAGCTCTGGGTCTGGCCATGATGATCCTACTCCCTTCAACAATCAAGAGCAAAGCAAACTAACGTGTGAAGTTTAAATAAGACAGTCTCCTCTAATGTCCTCTCTAACGATGGTCTGATCCTTTACAGCTGATTCTAATTTGGAATAATGTGTGGAGGGCTGCTGAAGATCACTGCTCTCACTCTGGAGCTTTATTTCAGGATGTGTGGAGCTGCTGCATGGACTCAGAAGCTCCACTGCAGTTCTAGACACTGGTGTTAAGAAGCTTTTTGAGCTGCTGCTTTTGTTCTTCTGCTCGAGCTCCTTTTGAAGGTACAGTCATTATTTCATGGCAGGAACGGAACCTTTTATCTATTCTCACGAACGCAGAACCATAAAGCCGTCTGTAGCGCGTGACTCATCCTCGGCTGCTTGAATGCCAAGGCCTTTCCGTCTGTCGCCCGCACTCTCAGCTTCGCCGTCTGATGGAACACAGGTCCCGAGCACACTGTTAAAACTCAATCACAACCAAATGTCCATCTCCGATAAAAACAGGCGGCTCTGAACAGCAGATCAAACCCCGCTCTGCCGTTCTTACGCCTCTATTTCCATATTTCCATTTTAATGTCTATGCTAATACACCTAAATTATATGCAAATCAATCTGATTGATTGACCCTGCGAGGCAGCTCCTACCTACCAGTCTCCGAGGAGACAGAGACAGCCCGCTGTCCTCGGGGTGAAAACGATCTTCCACGCTGCGGGTTGATTCAGACGCGTCGGTCAGGATGGCATGAATAAAATATTACATCCAGAATCTGCCTTTCAGCTCACTTCATCCAGGACATGAACGTGACCATTAATACGGGAACAAAGGCCTGTTCATAAAGCCAGCACATCAATGAAAGTCCACACAGAAACAAACTACAGGTACATACGGGATCATATGTTTCATTATAAGATGATCGCTCTCAGTGGTTCCTTTTATGTTGTGTTCAAAACCCGACCACTAGATGGAAGTGTTGTACTCGTCAGATCCACCTGATGAAGATAAAGAGGCGTGAGATATCTGAGATCATTCTGAGATACCTGTGGGATAAATGTGGGATATCAGAGATCATCTTGAGACATCTGACACATCTGTGAGATCATTCTGAGATATCTGAGATCATTCTGAGATATCTGAGGTCATTCTGAGATATCTGTGAGATCATTCTGAGATATCTGAGGTCATTCTGAGATATCTGAGGTCATTCTGAGATATCTGTGAGATCATTCTGAGATATCTGTGAGATCATTCTGAGATATCTGTGAGATCATTCTCTTGATTTCCAGCCAAAACTTGCAAAACTTTTGGTTGGAAGGACGAATTCAGAGCCATTTGCTTTCGACAGCCTCTTTTCACTGATCACACTCAGTGTTTGCCTCTGTCTGGTGTAGCCGAGCTCTGAGGAACCGTGTAAAGAATAAATAAACCGAATTTACGTTTCCTGATTACGTTTTTGTTTTGCTTAATCAGTAACAGATTGAGCTGAGCACAGACGCAGGTGAGACGTTCTAAACGTTCCACAGTGAACATAACGCTGGAAATATGTCTGAAGGTTAAGCCTGTAATCATTCGTCAAGGGTCGCGGTAACAAAACCCGGCGGTGTAATTAAGAGCCATTAGAGTCGTGTTGCACTGCAGGCCTCACGTCCTGCGAGGATCAAACCCCGGCGTTGGTTCCTGCGGGTCATGCAACTCTTCGTTCTACACTTTCCGCGGCTCGTTGGTGTCCCACAAGGACTGAGGGGCTAATTAACAACCTTCTGAACTGGATAACGAAGTCTTAATCACACACTAGCAGAGGAAAAGACAAGAAAGGCCATCACCCAGCGGCAAACGTGAACGCCAAATAATGACAGGCTGTCAGAACCACGGCGAAAATAACTCTGCCAGAAGACGAGCGAACTATTCATAGTGTAGTTATTTATAGTCGACGAGGCGCATATGTCTGTATACCACGTGGGCCTCTGTTTGCTGGTGGTTACTCCAAACCGTTCACTCGTCTGCCTCATGACCTCGAGTTCCTCAGAACAGAGTCACGTTTTACTTCAGTCTTACTCACCTGTAACTGCTCGGCTTTGTCCCGCAGTCGTTTCGCGTCTCGGTAAATGCCAGATCTAATCGAGTTTGGGCCTGGTCAGCTTCAGAAATGTCACCTGGAGTGAGTGTGTCTGTTTTTATAATGACTCTGGCGATGACGGAGGAGTCAAGGTGGGCGATGAACGCATTTACAGGCTCCTGAGGAAGGACAACGATGAAAAACTATATACGCTACACGTCCAAATATTTATGGACACTCTAATGAATGCGCTCAGCTACCGTAATAAGCTGCACACACAGCTGGTCTAGTCCCTGTAGAGACGTGCTGCCAATAGAATAGGACTCTCTGGAGCAGATGTCTCTATGTCTAATAGCAGGTGTGGACTAGAGGGTATAAAAACCCCCAGCATTGAGCTGTGGAGCAGTGGAACCGTGTTCTCTGGAATGATCTCCTCAAATCAAATCCTAACAACAATGTTCCAGAATCTAGTAGAAATTCTTCTCTGGACAGTAGAGACTCCAACGAAAGCCGGAGAAACTCTTCTTAACAACCGTGTGACTGAGCAGGTGTCCCAATACTTCTGTCTACCGCTGAGCACAGGTTTGTTGAGGAATCTGAAGAAGGAAGATAAATAGGGTTTATTTTCTCATCTTCAGCTGGAGAGAGTGAAACCAAAATTGGGCCAAGTTCTAAACACGTTCAGACTCAGGATTCTGTGTGACCTACTAACCTAAGAAAGTTCCCAAGATCATCAGGAGAAGCTTGAGAAGAGCATGAGGAGGAACTACGATGAGGACATAAGATTCATAACCAAGAACCAAGACTCAAAAGCAGAACCTCCTGAGGAGGAGAAAGACCCAAAGAACCCACTGGCCAGTTTATTAGAAACCCTTACCACCAACTGCAGGACTGCTATTGTGCAGATATTACTCAGCTGGACAATCAGTCTCACAACACATCTATGGCTCCAGCCCTTCCCTGCCCCCTCCATCCATCTCCGCACCATGACGCTGTCCTGGACACGCTCCACCAGACAAAGCCCACCATCTCACCCATCCCCCAGTGGACCTGTCTGTCCGTACTGATGGAAGAGGCTAAATTATTGATGCTTCTCTTTGTAATAGCTGACCCCTGCTCCTCATACATGCTCTCTACCTCAACTTCCCCCTCTCCCCTTCTTCCGTTACTCAAGCCCCCCTCTCGCTCTTTGTTTTCTTTCCCTCTCTTGGTGGCCATGTCTGGTCATGCTGGAGAATGGAGTGTAATTCTAACCCTGCGCTGCCTCACTGGCGCACAATGGAAGTGATCTATGGCTGTATGTCTGCCGGCATAATCCATATCAATTATAGCAGTCTGGTCGTGGACTGGCTGTTCTTCTCCACTCTCTCCGTTATCACACCTTCAGCCAGGCTGGACTGAGGGCGACGGAGCTTCAGGTAACACTTCATGGAGATACTAAAGAGTCCAGACCTGAGTCTGGGGTTCATCTCGAATGAAGGTGTAGGAACGGGTGCCAGTGCCAGTCCTAGGAATTTAGATCAAACCCTAACGAAAAGGAAATGAAGGTCTCCAGCAATAAGGTCCAGTTGGAGGAAAGGTCCAGTTGGAGGAAAGTTCCACTGGGTGAGATGATAGTTCTACCAGCATGTCGTCCAATCAAATTACAGTCCAATTACATTTCAGTATATTTAAGCAGTTTTCCCACTGAACTGGACCAATTACAAATACTCAAATATGGGAGCAGCTGGACGCCAGCTTCGCCAACCTGGCGAAGTGTGCAGGATCTACAGGTCCAGCTGCAGCATCTGTGGGTCAATGTTCTGCAGGATGCCATACGGAACCTGTACACGGAACCTGTCTCCTCACTTATAACTTCTCACACAACACGGTCGTCCCGAAAGCTTCCAGAGAGCGTCCCGGAAGAGCATTTCTCTTGTCCTGTGCAACTTTTCCTGGCCCCGGGACGACGAGACGTCACTGTGCAGAGCTCTGCCCTGTAAGGATCACTCACATAATGCCCAGATCTGATCGACTGAGTAACGGTGTGGTTAATATGTACAGCGCGTGTGATTGGTCTGTCAGTCTCGACTCGTGCTCAGACGCGGACCGCTGACCACCTATAGGTGTCCTCTGGCATACAGGGTCTTCTGAATGTTAAAGCCATGTGTGTAGGCTATGAACTAATCAGGGAGCAGATCTCCAGAACCAGCTCTGATCTCTCCAGCTGAGCTGCAGATGCCCGTTAGGTCAAACAGAACAATTATAGAGCTCGCAGTCCAAATGCTCTGCTGAATGTCTCTTAAATCGTAATGGTAATCTGAAATCCCCTCTGCCCCTCGTTTCACCTCTCCCTCTCACTCATTTTCTCTCTCTCACTCTTTAATAACCCCCACCTCCTCTCTAAATCAATACACATTACCCACAATGCATCACCTCACCGCCCTTATGACAGCACTATACTGCTGAGGCAGCACTCTGTGTCACTGAGTCCCCCAACCACCCCCACCATTCCGCTTCCAGTAATGAATAAGACCCCCAGACAACCTTAAAGCCCCCAGACACTTTGTTCTCGCAGACAGAACCCGAAGCACAGTCAGGAAAGCACTCGAAATGATCTCTACTCCAACCAACCTATTAAAGGAGCATTTCAGCAAAAACCAACCAAACCACCCTGATCGATCACAGAGCCCGGATTCAATCAGCCAGCCAAGATATGTTCTGTATCTGAAGTGACCTCCTTGTTTCTCCTCTCTCTGTTCACTCTATCTGCTCCTCTGATCACACAGGAGCTCTGTGTGGTTCTATAATTCAGACTGTAGTTCATCTGTTTCTCTGCAGACTTTATTCTCCTCCTTTCACCCTGATCTTCAATGATCAGGACCCCACAGGACCACCACAGAGCAGATATTATGTGGGTGGTGGGTCATTCTCAGCACTGCAGTCACACTGACATGGTGGTGGTGGTGTTAGTGTGTGTTGCTGGTACGAGTGGATCAGACACAGCAGTGCTGCTGGAGTGTTTAAACCCCTCAGTGTCACTGCTGGACCGAAAACAGTCCACCAACCAGAAATGTCCAGCTGACAGCGTCCTGTGGGCAGCGTCCTGTGAGCACTGATGAAGGACTAGAGGACGACCAACACAAACTGTGCAGAAACAGATGAGCTTCTGTCTCTGACTTTACATCTACAAGGTGGAGACACTCGGTAGGAGTGTCTGATAGAGTGGACAGTGAGTGGACACAGTGTTTAAACACTCCAGCAGCACCGCTGTGTCTGATCCACTCGTACCAGCAACACACACTAACACACCACCACCATGTCATGTTAAATGAACCCCGTCCAAACAGGGGTGTGAAACACTTGCAAAACAGGTTTTCTTGAAGTTGCGTCATTACGTTCGTGAATCCCAACGATTAACCGTTAACTTCTCGGATTCATCTGTGAGGACATTCTGCAGTTGGTTGATGGCGTGTGATCTGACAGACTTTCCCCTAAAATCCCACAGTGCCTGAACGTCTCCCCCCCCACGTTTCTCAACTTACCCCAAACCCATCCTTCAGCTCCCAGAACAGACACACACACTCACTCACCTCCACATAGAGGATTGGGAAAATCCCAATCTTATCTCCCAGCATGCCTTCTGCCCAGTTCTCATCCACTCTGCGAATCACGGTAAGAATCTCGTCCTGGAACAAACAGATCGTCTGTAAGCGATACATCATAACAACATTACAATACATTCATACACACCACACACCTTCCAGGACTTAAAGCATCTGCTGAGATGTCTTGGTTCTAGATACAGCAGGACACAGAGATCTGGTAGGACCTGTTTCTAAAGCACATAGAGGAACAACATACAACAATCTACCATAACATTAAAACCACCTGCTTAATGTAGTGCAGATACCCCTTTTGTCACCAATACAGCGCCGACACAAAGTATGGTCTCCACAAGACCTCTGAAGGTGTCCTGGTCTGCACCAAGACAGCAGTGCTGCTGGAGGGTTTAAACCGTCCTGTGAGCACTGATGAAGGACTAGAAGATGACCAACACAAACCGTGACTTTACATCTACAAGGTGGAGACACTCGGTAGGAGTGTCTGAGAGAGTGGACGGTGAGTGTAGAAGCAAGGAGGTGGTCCTAATGTTACGGCTGGTTGGTGTATAGTCTATGGGGCAGCAGAGCTCCTTCAGAAGCTTCCTCTGAAATGAACTGTAAGTAAACCAGGCTGCGCAAACATTTGATGCAACATTCCCTTCTTCCCGAGCCACACTTCCGCCCGAGCGCTTTATGAAAACTCATCTCCATCTGTTTGATGATGAAGTGCATTAGCACGAGAGCGAGCTGATACCAAACACGCCGAGGGACGACAGAAACGACTCCTTCAGAGAGGATCAAAGGGGAACCAGCGCAATGAGAAACGCACACAAAGACGCCTCTCGCTGTTACGCCGTTGATAAATTACAACATTCATGAATCATGTATCGTAAAAGCAAACAGCAGGAAGATGAACCGATTATGAGCGAGAGAGGCGTCTTTCGTGCCCTCCGTCGCTCAACGTTTACTCTGATTGGAAAAATAAAGGAGGGCGACCGCGTGCATATGCATGTGTGTATGACCGTATATACACACACTGCATCAACAATACTACAGTCGTACGGGAAACCACGACACATATTTAACCCTGGTGTGTCTTGAGGATCAACAATGACCTCATTTCTTGATAACATGATAAGGTGAAGAATAACCCTTGTTTACATTCCATCAACGCTGCGCCTCCAGGGTACGAAGAATGTCTTAAGGTGATTTTTGGAGTTGCGTGTCTCCGCTGCAGCTGCGAAAGCTGTTCAGGAGTCGGAGTCGTGTCCTAAAGACGGTGTAAAGCTCAACGAAGACGGTTTATTTTAGGGGTTTAATGAAGGCTGGTGATTTTTGACCCATAGGGTTGGAGGTGATCTAACGAAACACAACTGAAGAAATGTCTTTACACTTCATTTGTAAAGGCATGGGTTGCGTCCATTTGTCCACCTAAACAAGCCACTGACCGGTGTCACTACGTCCCCTGTGGAAACGCCCCTTAATAACCAATTTACATACTGATATCACATGACTTTTGGCATATACTGAGCACATATTATTGCATAGATGCATTGGCTTAGCATTAATACAATCCTAAAAAGTGTGTGTGTGTGTGTGTGTGTGTGTGTGTGTGTGTGTGTGTGTGTGTGTGTGTGTTTAGCTGCTACAGCTGAGCTGTGTGGCTGTGCCAAGCAGATGGCAGGAAACAGGATTTGATTTTATTTGGTCCAAGAACACACACAAGGCTTTCTTTCACATTCACATACGCACACACACACACACACACACACACACACACAGACACACACACACACACACACACACACACACACACAGAAACACCTGCCCTGTTGAAGTGAGGGGCTAGCTGTGTGACTGGGAGTTAATCAATCATCCCATCTCTGTCCCTTCAGTTCTTTTCTTCCTCTGTTTCCATCCCTCATTGGTTCACACAGGCGCTCTCTTATCTTCCTGTGTGAAACTGAATCTGGAGATGTGCTCGTGTCCCTTTCAGCACTTCTTCTGGATAAAGAGCTGTCATTCAGGCCTGGCCGGTTGGCTAGATGGACGCTGAGTTCCTGGACACGCGCTCGTCGAAAGAAAGTTGCATCCACAAATCAAGCGACTGCTATGGTGTGAAACCAGACAGTCCATCTGAGATGGACATTGAGATGTTTGAGGAGATGGACTCAGAGCTGATTGGACAGGTGGATACTGAGTTGGTTGGTTGAGTAGGGGGGCATTGAGCTGGTGAGATGGTGAATCAGTACCCATCCTGTAAACCGTATCGGCAGCAGTATTGATCACACAGCAGGTCCAGGTTTTAGGAAGACAGGTAACTGCAGCCCACCGTGGAGCTGCGGCCTCCAGGGACACAAAGGCTGCACTATTTGCTGAGAGGGAAACTTCAAGACCACCTTTCAGGATGCAGTGCTGGCTTTCTCATTTTCACGCTCTCATATATGAATGCGAGCGGAGCTCCAGAGCGTCCACCTGCTCTTTTGTGCAAACCAATCGTTTTCTCTCCCCGTCCGTTTCCTCGGACGGACTGGACGTCCCCAAAAGTCTGCCAGGGTTTCTCGCTCTGTCTCTCTCTCAGTGTAACACACACTCTCACAACCCACGTATCCCGCTCGGTCCCAGCGCTGCCAAGACAAACAGCGGCAACAAAACGGAGCCACTTTTGAAGTCGGAGATAAGGCGGCTGGGAATACAAATCAGGTGTTTACCCTGCGACTGCGAGAACGTGTCTTTCTCTCTCCGATGGATCCGCTATGTGTGCAGCTGAGGACGAGGGAAGTGAAGACTGACGGTGTACAGAAGACAGAGTGGATGATACTGGAGCAGGACGCAGGCGAATATGAGCAAATGAGACATTTAGCATATGACAATGTAACCCCACCCATTCAGCCTACAGCAGTAAAGACCCACAAATTCAGCCTACAGCAGTTTAGCCCCACCCATTCAGCCTACAGCAGTAAAGACCCACCCATTCAGCCTACAGCAGTTTATCCCCACCCATTCAGCCTACAGCAATAAAGACCCACCCATTAAGCCTACAGCAGTTTAGCCCCACCCATTCAGCCTACAGCAGTTTAGCCCCACCCATTCAGCCTACAGCAATTTAGCCCCACCCATTCAGCCTACAGCAATTTAGCCCCACCCATTCAGCCTACAGCAGTTTAGCCCCACCCATTCAGCCTACAGCAATTTAGCCCCACCCATTCAGCCTACCGCAATTTAGCCCCATCCATTCAGCCTACAGCAGTTTAGCCCCACCCATTCAGCCTACAGCAATTTAGCCCCACCCATTCAGCCTACCACAATTTAGCCCCACCCATTCAGCCTACCGCAATTTAGCCCCACCCATTCAGCCTACAGCAGTTTAGCCCCACCCATTCAGCCTACCGCAATTTAGCCCCACCCATTCAGCCTACAGCAGTTTAGCCCCACCCATTCAGCCTACAAAAAACCCATATTGATGCACTGGTGCCGATTTTGGAGCGTTTCTATTGGACACTTCATCAGGAATTCTGATACAGTATAAAGACAACTGTGGCTTTTAAAACCCCCCTGGTCTCAGCTGATTGACTGTTGGGGGTAAGAGGGGGTGGAAATGATGCAATTTCACACTAGAATATTCCGTTAAGCGCCTACCTGAGGCGGCAAGCTCTCATTAAACTGCAGAAATAATCGGTTCTCCGCAGCAGGAAATCCAGAACCAAAATGAATAACAGTATGCATGACGATGGTGGGAAGAAGCAGGAGGTGAGAGGTTGAATTTGGTCAATGAGGAGGGAAAGTACAGCTGAAGGGGCGGCAGCCAGGCGGCGAGGCGGCGAGGCGGCGAGGTGCTCTGTGGTGTGCCGGTTTATCAGACTGACAGGCTCTCAGATGCGTAATTACACACACCGCTCATCTAATGAAGCTGTAATGAGGGAAGGTCTGGAGGTGAGGGATGAGAACACTCTTCATCAGAAGGAGAGATGGAGAGAGAGAGAGGTGGGCACACGGAGGGAGAAGGGGAGGATAACTGTGGTCAGAAGAAGGTGTGGGAACAATGGTCCAGTCAAAATGTCACCACAATTTCCAGAGGTTCTGTGCTGCAGATTTGAGCCTCTACTGGGTTCTACTCTGCTATACCCGGACAGGTGGTGTAGTTGGACATCCTTGACCAACAGCTCTACTGCTTTGCCCCGTAAATGATCCAAAATTCCTGACAGCAAAAGTATGTGAACCTTTAGGATCAGCAGATCAGGACAGATTCACTGAATGCAATCAAATCCTCACAGCAATGTTCCAGAATCTAGTAGAAAGTATTCCCTATACAGTAGAGACTATTTAATCCCCTTGATTTCAGAAGAAATTAGGTATTTTTGTCCCAATACTTTTGTCCATATAGTGTTTTTGAGGTACTCCTAGTTGCTGTTGGAACCTGTCACCATTTCTGGACTCTACTACTGTCAAGATCATACCACACATTTGGAGGCTCCAACCCAGATCCCCCAACTAGAAGAGCTTACCTTAGTAAAGGTGAGACAGTCTTTGTCCTGGTCTTTGTCCTTCACCTCAAAGTCATACAGAGCCTTGCCTTGTGGCGGGGTCTGGGACAGGGGTCGGATGCACTGGATGTAGCTGGCTGGGAGGAACCCGTGACTGCCGTTCAGCTCTCCGTGGTACCAGTTCTCATCCACCTTTCGCCGCAGGATGATGATGTCGCCCTTGTTGAACTTGAGGTCTCCTGGCTCCTTCCCCTCGTAGCTGTAGAGGGCCTTGCCACATGGAAGCTGAGGAACATTCTGGAAAGGAAGGAAAGAGAAGGGCGTGTGGTGAATTTAGAGGAGAGAGATTTCACTAACAAAGTCTGGAGATAAAGCCTGGTCAGACGTCTGGCATAAAAGTCACCAAGGGCTCCTTTCACTTTCAATCGCGATTCTGCTGGGCTGAGAAGATCTCTGGGGCGAAAGTGCTGTGCGCTCGTCGCCTGAGGCAGACGAAGACCTTCAGTGGGATTCTCTGAGTGGAGAGTATCATCTTTTCTGAGATGTGTCTCGAATGCATGACTGTTCATACGGTGTGTAACTGGACTGGCGCTGACGACGTGTCGGATCGTTATTTGGGTCTAATATGGGTGTGACCTGGCATGACACAGAGGTTAGAACCTACACAATCAGCCATAACCTTCCCAGAGAACATGCTGATGTGGGCTACAACCAGGGCTCGGTGGGTTCCAGATGGTTTGTACATGTTATTACTTCCCCATCGTTACAGCCCACCTTTATCTCACGTGGGCCACAACTAGGGCACAATAAGCCGTTGACCCAGAAGGTATGTGGGACCAACATGGAACCCAAAACTTGTGATTCCCAGTTGGGCCCCCATATGGTTTCTCCTCTCTCTGTCCACTCTATCAGCTCCTCTGATCACACAGGAGCTCTTTGTGGTTCTATAATTCCAGACTGTAGATTATCTGTTTCTCTGATACTTTATTCTCCTCCTTTCACCCTGATCTTCAATGATCAGGACCCCACAGGACCACCACAGAGCAGTGGTGTGTTAATGTGTGCAGCAGCCCTGTTTAATCATATCTGAATAA